>QCXZ01000041.1:48913475-49513475 GCA_025024175.1 Rhyzopertha dominica
TACATCTGTACGTCGATTTTGAGCTAAATCTATTTTTTGTCAAAATCACAAAACATCCAAGGCTAAACCCCTTTGTTCTTTTTTGACCTTAAAATTTTTTCGTCTCCGATTCAGCTGAATACAAGTATACTTACTGATTTGGACCTCCTGAATTTCGGAATGGCCTCAGTTGGTCGCTAGCTACAACGGTTCGCTCGGAAAGTGTCCTTATTTAGGCCGCCCGCAGTCCTAGCTCATTTTAGAGCACATTTTTGAATTCTGCAGTTCAAAATACATCTGTACGTCGATTTTGAGCTAAATCTATTTTTTGTCAAAATCACAAAACATCCAAGGCTAACCCCTTTGTTCTTTTTTGACCTTAAAATTTTTTCGTCTCCGATTCAGCTGAATACAAGTATACTTACTGATTTGGACCTCCTGAATTTCGGAATGGTCTCAGTTGGTCGCTAGCTACAACGGTTCGCTCGGAAAGTGTCCTTATTTACCGCCCGCAGTCCTAGCTCATTTTAGAGCACATTTTTGAATCTGCAGTTCAAAATACATCTGTACGTCCGATTTGAGCTAAAATCTATTTTTGTCTAAATCACAAAAACATCCAAGGCCTAACAACCCCCTTGTTCTTTTTTGACCTTAAATTTTTTCGTCTCCGCATCCAGCTGAATACCAAGGTATACCTACTGAATTTGGGACCTCCTGAATTTCGGAATGGCCTCAGTTGGTCGCTAGCTACAAAACGGTTCGCTCTGGGAAAGTGTCCTATTTAGGCCGCCCCGCAGTACTAAGCTCATTTTAGAGACCATTTTTGGAATTCTGGCAGTTTCAAAATACAGTCTAAGTACGGTCGATTTTGAGGCTAAATTCTATGTTTTTGTCTAAAATCACCAAGAACATCCAAGGCTAAACCCCTTTGGTTTCTTTTTTGACCTTAAAATTTTTCGTCTCCGATTCAGCTGAATACAAGTATACTTACTGATTTGGACCTCCTGAATTTCGGAATGGCCTCCAGTTGGTCGCTAGCTACAACGTTCGCTCGGAAAGTGTCCTTATTTAGGCCGCCCGCAGTACTAGCTCATTTTAGAGCACATTTTGAATTCTGGCAGTTCAAAATACATCTGTACGTCGATTTTGAGCTAAATCTATGTTTTGGTCTAAAATCACAAAATATCCAAGGGGCTAACCCCTTTGTTCTTTTTTGGACCTTAAAATTTTTTCGTCTCCGATTCAGGCTTAATGCAAGTAATACTTACTAATTTGGAACTCCTGGAATTTCGGAATGGCCTCAGTTGTCGCTAGCTACAACGGGTTTCGCTCGGGAAAGTGTCCTTATTTAGGGCCGCCCGCAGTACTTAGCTCATTTTAGAGCACATTTTTGAATTCTGCAGTTCAAAATACATCTGTACGTCGATTTTGAAGCTAAATCTATTTTTTGTCTAAAATCACAAAACATCCAAGGCTAACCCCTTTGGTTGTTTTTTTGACCTTAAAATTTTTTCGTCTCCGATTTCAGGCTTAATGCAAGTATACTTACTGATTTGGACCTCCTGAATTTCGGAATGGCCTCAGTTGGTCGCCTAGCTACAACGGTTCGCTCGGAAAGTGTCCTTATTTAGGGCCCGCCCGCAGTACTAGCTCATTTTAGAGCACATTTTTTGAATTCTGCAGTTCAAAATACATCTGTACGTCGATTTTGAGCTAAATCTATTTTTTGTCTAAAATCACAAAACATCCAAGGGCTAACCCCTTTGTTCTTTTTTGACCTTAAAATTTTTTTCGTCTCCGATTCAGCTGAATACAAGTATACTTACTGATTTGGACCTCCTAAATTTCGGAATGGCCTCAGTTGGTCGCTAGCTACAACGGTTCGCTCGGAAAGTGTCCTTATTTAGGCCGCCCGCAGTACTAGCTCATTTTAGAGCACATTTTTGAATTCTGCAGTTCAAAATGCATCTGTACGTCGATTTTGAGCTAAATCTATTTTTTGTCTAAAATCACAATACATCCAAGGCTAACCCCTTTGTTCTTTTTTGACCTTAAAATTTTTCGTCTCCGATTCAGCTGAATACAAGTATACTTACTGATTTGGACCTCCTGAATTTCGGAATGGCCTCAGTTGGTCGCTAGCTACAACGGTTCGCTCGGAAAGTGTCCTTATTTAGGCCGCCCGCCAGTACTAGCTCATTTTAGAGCACATTTTTGAATTCTGCAGTTCAAAATACATCTGTACGTTCGATTTTGAGCTAAATCTATTTTTTGTCTAAAATCACAAAACATCCAAGGCTAACCCCTTTGTTCTTTTTTGACCTTAAAATTTTTTCGTCTCCGATTCAGCTGAATACAAGTATACTTACTGATTTGGACCTCCTGAATTTCGGAATGGCCTCAGTTGGTCGCTAGCTACAACGGTTCGCTCGGAAAGTGTCCTTATTTAGGCCGCCCGCAGTACTAGCTCATTTTAGAGCACATTTTTGAATTCTGCAGTTCAAAATACATCTGTACGTCGATTTTGAGCTAAATCTATTTTTTGTCTAAAATCACAAAACATCCAAGGCTAACCCCTTTGTTCTTTTTTGACCTTAAAAATTTTTTCGTCTCCGATTCAGCTGAATACAAGTATACTTACTGATTTTGGACCTCCTAAATTTCGGAATGGCCTCAGTTGGTCGCTAGCTACAACGGTTCGCTCGGAAAGTGTCCTTATTTAGGCCGCCCGCAGTACTAGCTCATTTTAGAGCACATTTTTGAATTCTGCAGTTCAAAATACATCTGTACGTCGATTTTGAGCTAAATCTATTTTTTGTCTAAAATCACAAAACATCCAAGGCTAACAACCCCTTTGTTCTTTTTTGACCTTTAAAATTTTTTCGTCTCCGATTCAGCTGAATACAAGTATACTTACTGATTTGGACCTCCTGAATTTCGGAATGGCCTCAGTTGGTCGCTAGCTACAACGGTTCGCTCGGAAAGTGTCCTTATTTAGGCCGCCCGCAGTACTAGCTCATTTTAGAGCACATTTTTGAATTCTGCAGTTCAAAATACATCTGTACGTCGATTTTGAGCTAAATCTATTTTTTGTCTAAAATCACAAAACATCCAAGGCTAACCCCTTTGTTCTTTTTTGACCTTAAAATTTTTTCGTCTCCGATTCAGCTGAATACAAGTATACTTACTGATTTGGACCTCCTGAATTTCGGAATGGCCTCAGTTGGTCGCTAGCTACAACGGTTCGCTCGGAAAGTGTCCTTATTTAGGCCGCCCGCAGTACTAGCTCATTTTAGAGCACATTTTTGAATTCTGCAGTTCAAAATACATCTGTACGTCGATTTTGAGCTAAATCTATGTTTTGTCTAAAATCACAAAATATCCAAGGCTAACCCCTTTGTTCTTTTTTGACCTTAAAATTTTTTCGTCTCCGATTCAGCTTAATGCAAGTATACTTACTAATTTGGAACTCCTGAATTTCGGAATGGCCTCAGTTGGTCGCTAGCTACAACGGTTCGCTCGGAAAGTGTCCCTTATTTAGGCCGCCCGCAGTACTAGCTCATTTTAGAGCACATTTTTGAATTCTGCAGTTCAAAATACATCTGTACGTCGATTTTGAGCTAAATCTATTTTTTGTCTAAAATCACAAAACATCCAAGGCTAACCCCTTTGTTGTTTTTTGACCTTAAAATTTTTTCGTCTCCGATTCAGCTTAATGCAAGTATACTTACTGATTTGGACCTCCTGAATTTCGGAATGGCCTCAGTTGGTCGCTAGCTACAACGGTTCGCTCGGAAAGTGTCCTTATTTAGGCCGCCCGCAGTACTAGCTCATTTTAGAGCACATTTTTGAATTCTGCAGTTCAAAATACATCTGTACGTCGATTTTGAGCTAAATCTATTTTTTGTCTAAAATCACAAAACATCCAAGGCTAACCCCTTTGTTCTTTTTTGACCTTAAAATTTTTTCGTCTCCGATTCAGCTGAATACAAGTATACTTACTGATTTGGACCTCCTAAATTTCGGAATGGCCTCAGTTGGTCGCTAGCTACAACGGTTCGCTCGGAAAGTGTCCTTATTTAGGCCGCCCGCAGTACTAGCTCATTTTAGAGCACATTTTTGAATTCTGCAGTTCAAAATGCATCTGTACGTCGATTTTGAGCTAAATCTATTTTTTGTCTAAAATCACAATACATCCAAGGCTAACCCCTTTGTTCTTTTTTGACCTTAAAATTTTTTCGTCTCCGATTCAGCTGAATACAAGTATACTTACTGATTTGGACCTCCTGAATTTCGGAATGGCCTCAGTTGGTCGCTAGCTACAACGGTTCGCTCGGAAAGTGTCCTTATTTAGGCCGCCCGCAGTACTTGCTCATTTTAGAGCACATTTTTGAATTCTGCAGTTCAAAATACATCTGTACGTCGATTTTGAGCTAAATCTATTTTTTGTCTAAAATCACAAAACATCCAAGGCTAACCCCTTTGTTCTTTTTTGACCTTAAAATTTTTTCGTCTCCGATTCAGCTGAATACAAGTATACTTACTGATTTGGACCTCCTGAATTTCGGAATGGCCTCAGTTGGTCGCTAGCTACAACGGTTCGCTCGGAAAGTGTCCTTATTTAGGCCGCCCGCAGTACTAGCTCATTTTAGAGCACATTTTTGAATTCTGCAGTTCAAAATACATCTGTACGTCGATTTTGAGCTAAATCTATTTTTTGTCTAAAATCACAAAACATCCAAGGCTAACCCCTTTGTTCTTTTTTGACCTTAAAATTTTTTCGTCTCCGATTCAGCTGAATACAAGTATACTTACTGATTTGGACCTCCTAAATTTCGGAATGGCCTCAGTTGGTCGCTAGCTACAACGGTTCGCTCGGAAAGTGTCCTTATTTAGGCCGCCCGCAGTACTAGCTCATTTTAGAGCACATTTTTGAATTCTGCAGTTCAAAATGCATCTGTACGTCGATTTTGAGCTAAATCTATTTTTTGTCTAAAATCACAATACATCCAAGGCTAACCCCTTTGTTCTTTTTTGACCTTAAAATTTTTTCGTCTCCGATTCAGCTGAATACAAGTATACTTACTGATTTGGACCTCCTGAATTTCGGAATGGCCTCAGTTGGTCGCTAGCTACAACGGTTCGCTCGGAAAGTGTCCTTATTTAGGCCGCCCGCAGTACTTGCTCATTTTAGAGCACATTTTTGAATTCTGCAGTTCAAAATACATCTGTACGTCGATTTTGAGCTAAATCTATTTTTTGTCTAAAATCACAAAACATCCAAGGCTAACCCCTTTGTTCTTTTTTGACCTTAAAATTTTTTCGTCTCCGATTCAGCTGAATACAAGTATACTTACTGATTTGGACCTCCTGAATTTCGGAATGGCCTCAGTTGGTCGCTAGCTACAACGGTTCGCTCGGAAAGTGTCCTTATTTAGGCCGCCCGCAGTACTAGCTCATTTTAGAGCACATTTTTGAATTCTGCAGTTCAAAATACATCTGTACGTCGATTTTGAGCTAAATCTATTTTTTGTCTAAAATCACAAAACATCCAAGGCTAACCCCTTTGTTCTTTTTTGACCTTAAAATTTTTTCGTCTCCGATTCAGCTGAATGCAAGTATACTTACTGATTTGGACCTCCTGAATTTCGGAATGGCCTCAGTTGGTCGCTAGCTACAACGGTTCGCTCGGAAAGTGTCCTTATTTAGGCCGCCCGCATTCCTCTAGCACATTAATAATCAAATTTCTGTAATATTTTTAGATGGCACACAACTGTGACCGTTTGACCCATTTGGTGTACTCAATTGATTTGCATTTTGTTAAAATTCATGAAAAAATATAATAAATTCGGTACTATGCTAGAGTGCTACGAAGCATTGACAAACTATTTGATGCATTGTGACGTTACAACGATTTGGTGCACAAGTTGGTTTGTTTAAACAATATCTAGATTGTGCTGTATTAAATAAATTACACCATTAGGCTAAACTAAACCCTTTTTGAGGGTAGAAAGAGACACGAAATATTCATTTAAATATTAATAAACTGATATTGATTCAATTGGGAATGAAAAAATGGACAAGCAATAATATGTAGTCAGTCCAAAAGAAATACAGCCTTATCAGAATAAACCGGCACCACCGCCAAAGAGCGAAGAACTAATAATCCTGGCTATGGCATCGCAACCTTGATATGGCGCATCTTCTTTGGAATTCCTGCGATACCGTTTAAACTTTAAGAGCCGTGGGTGCAGCGTGACGTATCTCAAATGTTAAAAGTTTGTGCAACTTAAAATGTCAACACGACGGTATTGTGTACGCGGCACTTGACTGAGTAATTGTATACAGGTCTGAAATGTAGCGCCTATTGTAATACAACATGAGAAATTGGCTGTTTATATGGATGAAAGCTTCCTTATATGACAGATAATAGTTAATTATTAGGTATCTTTAGATATCGTGGATGTTCCAGTAGATATGTAGTATTAAAGAACCTGGACATCAAGGTGTTCTGCATTTTTGAGTTCGTCAAAATTAGTTATAAACATGAGTATTTACCTAACTATATAAAGTACATCCGAACCAATGCTGCGTCCTGCAAGTATTGCAATGTATGATTACGTATTCTTAAATAAATTACTACTAATTTTTACGTTTGTTAAGTCTTTTAGATTGAAATATAAGGATTTTACCATGCAATAATAAGGAACTTTTATACACAAAGAGTTCACTGCGTACTGTAGTCAGGCACATATGCAATTTAAGTAAATGTAGTGCACCAACATAGTGGAATTTGTGTTAAAATACACTAAATAGAAATTTGAGGGAATTTTTAAGACAAATTTCTAGAGCTTGCTTTATATAATTCTACTTTAGTAGATTTGCTTTACAGTAGAATATGGCTATCCAATTTCCTAATTACGTCTGTATAGTATCATGGAGAAAGTTATTGGTTCGCAGTTCCAGGTATTGGAATACCACGTATGAAATGATACAATGCTTCATTGTGAGTCGAGTACCTCCTGCACAATCAAAGGAAACGTTTAATTTCTATCACTTCCACTTTCTATTGGTTCTTTTAAATTACCTTCCTCATAATAGTGGAAGTAGGTAAGATTTAATAGTAAAGCGGTCTATTGAATGTGTTGTACAGTTTCACAATGTTCAGCCTGGCAAACCAATAATTAGATAGATTTGTATAATACTTTCAAAGAGAATAAATCGTGTGTTAAATTTATATCCAGTTCCTTGTGGATGATGAATAATGAATAATGTACTGATTACTTAAAATATTGGTTAAATATATATAGCCCCTTCCGCCCTTCCTAGAAGTATATAGAGAAATTATACTACTCTAGTACTAACAGAGCGAAGAATTATCATTTAATTATGTAAAATAATTTTCATTGACTGAAATCTGAATATCCAAATATACAAAAATTAGTAACATTCCTCAAACAAGCCTTCCAAAGTTTAGTTAATTACAATTAGCGTTAAGTTGAGAGGCATTTAGAAATAATAATAGTAATAAGAAATCATTTATTTAGTACAAGTAAAATGCAAAATAAATAGTACGTAGTCAATTCGCTGGGCGCGAACCCCCAACTTCTTGGTCTTTCCTATGCCGTTCTATTATAATTGTTTATTATATATAAGAGATTAAGCCGAACGAATATCTAAAGGTCCGTCGTCGTTTCAGAAACTTGGCTCCACAAAATAGTGCTAAACTTTCGACAGACATTTTGCAGTGTGCTATTAATTAAGAGTGACTTAATATTTTTTATAAACGTACTGACATTGTTATATGATAGTGTACTGATGATTACTTAGCGAATATGTAGGAAAAGGTACGTTGAAATAAACTAGTCTGATGCCATGGGATCGTAATCAGTTAACGGGTTCTAGTGTTTAAAAAGCGCAGGTAACATAACCTTGGAATAAATACAGAAGCAGTCTGTTTTTCATAATTTTGAAGCGTACCCAGTGTAAAATTCGACACTGACCTAAATTGAACCAGTTAAGCTATCATTTTTTCTCCCTCCGCTTTACTCCAAATATCAACCTACCAAAACTAGTTTGCACCCTCTGTACACTTCGCCTGTCAGATTGTGTTAGATTTTCGTATAACACTATTAATGTACATAAATCACACATTTTACAACGCTTGCCGTATAGATTGTAAACTGCAAACGGGTTAGGATAGATCCCTGCGGAACACCACTTAAAGTTGCTATAGGGTGGGATTTTTTTCTTGTACTTTGAAGTCTGCATTATGCAACATGCCCTATGAATATTCATGGTTAATTCTATCTATCGCTTTGGTGTAATAATCTAGTAATACTAGCACAGTTATCATGTTTTTACCACTTGCGTTGATAATTGTCGTTCATTATTGACAGATATGAAGTTGCACATTTGTGATGGGGCCTAAATTCGGATAATTTGTTAGGTAGTGTAGAGTGTGCTGCAACATGATTTTGAATTTAATTAAATAATATCTTTTCATAAACTATGGATAGTACTGGAAAGACACTTATAGGTCGCAGATCCGACATCTGAATTGAATTAGGCACCTTTAGAAGGTGTACTACGTAAGCTACCTTCCAGTCATCTGGAAAATGCTATATTCCATTGAGAAATTAATAGATTAACAGCATGCGTATACTAACGTCATTCAAATCAACTGCATTCAATTTAATAGAAAGCAAGTTTTTATAACACTCTCCATAGAGGCCATAGCAAAACTGAAAATTCCAACTCCGTCCCTAGCCTTTTTAAAAAGCGAGTAAATAACATCTTTGTCAGGATTCTTACTAGCCTGTGATAAGTTTATAAAAAAACTGTCGATTGCATTTAAATCTAAGTTTGTGTGTGTCTTTTTGGTGCAAATATTTAATGTATTTAGTTGACGAAAAAGTGTTTTCGTAGATAGATTTGCTTTCAGTACATGATTTAAACATGCCATTTCTCCTGGTTTAGTGTTATTATATAAGTAACGCAGTTACTTGTAATAATCTCATTCGTTCGATAATTTAGACTTTCTAAATCTAGCATCCATGGAGAGTGCTTCCTCCTATTATCTAATGTTTCTATATAGGGTGCATGCTTGTCAAAAAGATCGGTAAGTAATTAATAAAAAGTTGAAGTTTGTCGTTAAATTTTGCAAGTAATAATAAAAAAAGATATGTGCTTGAACAAAATGGTTGAAGACTTGAAAATTTGACATCAATGATCTAGTATTTATATGTACAATTTCTAACTAAAGCTTTTAGATTAAAAATTCTATGCATATAAATATACATACGTACCCAGAGGAAGATCTTTCTTTTAATTCAATAAGAGAGGTTTATCTATTTAACCAACAAACTTCTATTTCTCCAAATTAAGAAAAATATATGTGTCCGCATCTTGTCGAATGCGATTAATCTTGAACACAATCCCATTTATAATATCCACTAATTTGCATACCTACGTCATTGCTATAATAGGGTGAAGGTGAGCCATTTACTTGCTCATATCATCATAAATAAATTGATCTATCAAACTACACAGAAAGTCGTTTTAATCGTCCAATCGTTTGCATCTTAATTCGCGGCAATGCGGACGTAGCATCTTCACATTAATATTAATTTGGATTTCTAGGTGGTTCCACCGAAGGCTACCGTTGTATCATCGCCGATGACTTTATTTTGCAAATGGCGCCGCTCCCCAATTTCCTCGTGTTTGCTTGATTTGTGGCAAAAACCGTCCTCGTTTCTAGCCAAGACTGTCGGTATGTGGTGTAGAAATAAGAAAAAAACATGTTGCTTGTAACGTTAATTAACTATTCAAAAAATATACGCCAGTCATAAGCCAACGTACGGTGAAGGGAGTGAGTTGATTAATTCTCGCCTAGAAATCTCCTTATTTGCATCTCTCTTTGCTCGTCTGCATCCAAGATATACAGTGTTGCCAGTTAACTGATATAATAAGAAAAACAAATTGGTGCAGTACATGTGAATTCGTCGATGTCAAGTTTCACGGATAGATCTGAAAATCTCCCTAAAGTGCGATCGATACTTCAGTGCTCTTCATCATGAAGTGTCAAAATAAATACATTGAATTAATTAGAAATGAATAAAATATTAAAATGTTTCTGTCCAAATACAGATTTTGCGGGATAAATCATATAAAGTGTGCGCTGTAGGCAGGGTCCAATTAAGCACATTGTTTTTCGTTAACTAATACTTTACGTGGTCCAACCATCGTTAATGATGCGTAAACTCATTCTGATACTCGTGTTCCCCAAGATTATTAAAAGCTTCCCTTTCTCATAAACTGGTGTACTTTCTAAACTATCTAAAATATTAGTTCTATTAACTTGTCTCACAAACCAATAATTATACCATGGCAATATTTATTAAGGCGTTCTAGACAATTGGAAGCATATCAGACCTAAAACGTAACTTTAAAAGAAACTGTTCTAATCTAAAATCTGCGCAGTGAAATAGTAGCGCCTTTCTTAGGTTATATCTAGATCTACAGAATTTTTCAATGGACGTATTCGATTTCCTTGAATAAACAAGCTTTTTAGAATAGAGTGTGATGTTGGTATGAATTACTTAATTTAAATTATAAAATCTACAAGGTCAGTATCTTTTGGCATCTACTACAGCTCTTTAAAATAAATGCTTATAGTATTCAACCACGTTTTCAAAATTATTTCGTGTCAACAAAGGGTTTGGAATGTAATGAAGCCAAATTGCTTGTCTAAAGTGTATGATCAACCATCAATCAAAGCGTGATAGATTGATTTTAGACATCTCTATGACACTTTTGTGTCTAGTCAATTTCTTTAGTTTATTAACTTGATAAAGAATATAAATCTGAAAGCCTGGCTGCCAATCACTCGCAAAGCCTTATATAAATATACAAAACATTTTTAAAAATAGATCTATCTAGAAGGTTTATTACTCTTCTTTAAGATGGAAACTAGGAAGAGATTGTTTAGGTAGCCCACAATATTGTTCCTACGACTTTTATGCTCAATGTAGTCATTTTTGCTTCTCTGGAATTGCATGATTTTTTTATTGCCCTGAAGAGTAAATGAAAATGGAAGTGATTAATATGCACCATTATGAAAACTCTTTGCAACAAAAAAATATTATAACAGAATGTTTAGATTATCGTATGGTAGAACTATAAATCTAATACATCATGTTCTAATACAGAACAATTATAAGAGTGGCCCGTGCGTATGAAATTTTTAAATATAAATTAAATGTTGTAAACGAAAGCTGTTTAGCTATTTTGGGTAACTATAAATTTGGGTGACCATGAATTTTTTAGAAGGCAGTTACTTTGTTGCCATTGCAGACAAATTTATTTTTTGCAATAGCACCGTACTATTTTTGTTCATATTTTGGATCAACTCATTTCTGTGCATACAAATATGTGAAATTTCAATGGGGTTGCATAAAAAATTAAAAAAAAACTAACATTTCTGTAAAAAAATAAAAATTAACTTTAATAACCTTGTCGAATGAAAATTTTGACACTTCTGCCAAAGTGACGTTAGTGACAAGGCAAACATAGTAACTGTTCCATTTTGTTGCGAAAGCGGCCCTTTTAGCAGATGCAGAAATAATTTAAATTTTAATAATAGTTGCACATACAGCGATCGCAAAAGGACACAAATAGAAAGCCTGCAACTTTTTTAAAGAACTATCCCAACCCAATTAGTGATATGTAAAATTGTTAAGGGATTTAAGGAAACGGGTAGTGTAGGATATTCTAACAGCTGGAGGGAAAATAAAAGCCAGGAGATTTAAAAAATGTAAAGTGAAAAGGATACATAGAAGCAAGCAGAAAAGGACGGTATACAAAATTTTGGCCACTGCATTTAACAGATTACAAAGTATCACGGGAGGTATCTGCATTGTCTCCGCCTGGCAACATGCTATCACTTGAACGTTGAACTTTTGAATGAGTAAATATTTCAAGCCATGGAAGTTTTAAAAATATAAAAAATAAACTATTCAGTTAGTAAAAGCAACACTTTGAGGAATCATCAGCTTAAAAATAAGTGCAATGAAAACTGATTTAAGGCATGGATACCCGCTACACCTATATTGTTTAAGGTTAGTTTTGTTGTTTGCTAAGGACAGAGTAATACAATTTTCAAATCTGTCGCGACGTTTCGACACTTTATTGTGTCTTCCTAAGACTACAAAACGTTCATATAGCATTATATTATTACATTTCGGTTTATATATGTATCATTTCGACATTTTTTAAATGATTTTCTCTTTCAAGCGATGTCCAATCTCACAGTGATGGAAGAACAATGCCGTGTTATCAGAGGCTAGAGAGAGTTACAATTATATTTGTGTTCTTGTATTATTATTTGTTTCAAATATTGTTTTGCTTGGCCAATATAATATTTTTCCAAGGGATTTTATTTATTCGTGATAAGTAATCCAACAAAAGTGTTCTAAAGCAAAATCATTTCAAGGACGTCACAGAACGGCAAGTTTTGTGATTAATAGAAAGTCACCAATGTGTCATCCGCGGATGATATAGTTCTTAATTAATTGCCGCAAGTTGTACGAAAGTAGATAGGCGAGGCAAACAAAACTAACTATAAAAGAAGAGAAGGCATAATATATTAATGGAAAGATCGTACTTACAAAACATCTCCAAGAAATTAAGGTCGATACAAATACCAGCACTGTTTATTTTGGTGTTTTAATGTAAGAGAATAGCAATAGCAGCAAGGAGATAGACGCAGGATTGGTAAAAGAGTATTGAAAATTGTAGTCCAAGAAAAGATTTACCGGAACAGAAGGACATATGGTAAAGCTGAAAAAGGAAGTAACAATGAATTGAAATCGTTATATACAAAAGCAAATATCACCCACTTTATAAAAGAACAACGTGTGAGGTGGCTGGGACACGTAAAATGAATGGTGGGATGCAGAATTTTACATAGAATACCAAAAGGAGGAGAAATTCAAGTAGAGGATGAAAGGAGGCATTGTAGAGTAATTTAAAGGACAATTGAGCAACAACAACAAATAATTACAAGAAGAGAGAAGAAATCGTAAAGTCATGGGGAAAAATGAGCTAAGCAAGCTTTTATATAACAGTAAACCCTTCATGTCTAGCTACATCACTCTAAACTAAATGAATGAAGTAATTTACCATTTACAGGAACATAAAAAACCTGTAATATGAACTAACATACATTTTAACCGTAAAATCCTTCTGTTGAGTAAGATCATGTTATAGTAAGGTATGATATTAACAATTTAAGCTTTTAGCTCTTAATAAACTTGTTATAGTTGATAAACCATACAACATATGTATATTTTAGTAGGAAAATCTTCTAACCCGACAACACGGCAGTCACGGTTCCACAAAAGATAACAGCACCAACAATCTAGGCTATCCAGTCTCAAAGAAGCCGCGCATCGCGAGGGGGGGATGTTAATTACTTAACTTCTGCATCGGAAGAAATTAGTCTCCACATTCTAGAAGCACGAGAGTGGCACGTTACAAAAGCTTATTAAAATTTATGCGGCAATATGCATTGCAGATGTTATTCCAAATGCATGTCAAACGACAAGTCATATTGGGTAACATGTTGCATTTGCAAACGCAAAACACACCTAGCTCGCGTTTTGTATGTGGTCGACACGTTATTCGTGAGAGACAGCGCAACAGGTGGACATGACGGGAATATTTGATGGAGTTCGATTCGCACCTGTGCGAGATTGGGTGGTGCCCACCCAAAGTTCGATTTGCGTTCAAATTTTGATGAAGTAAAGGATTGGAAATTATTAATAAATCGTACAAACTAGGACTGGTCAAATCACTAGATGCTACTTCTGGTGGATGCTAACTAAATTTCTAGGACCACAGCCTTTGATGGGGTGCATCTTCCTCAAAAAGCTACGTAACTTTGGATTGTGTGAGAGTCTCATTGCTTTGATTTACTCCGCGATGAAGGAAAGAGTGCAGCATGTGGAGTATCGTGGGGTCAGATCCTACTCTTACCGAGTGAGCAGTGGTATAATTCAGGGCTCAAATTTGGGTCCCTTATTGTTTATAATTTTTTACAATGACGTAATTTCCCAACTATCTTGCAACTGATGATTGTTTGGCACTGCAGGGGACATAGATTCTTTTGCAGGTTGGTGTGGTCTTAACGGTTTACAGCTTAATGTAAGTAAATGCAAGAAAATAATCTTCTCCACGGGTATGCATCACATTCGATATTTTTACAATAATAAAGGCGCTCCCTTAGAAGATTGTCATCAAGTCTCTGACTTGGACGTGATATTGGATACTGGTCTGACCTTTGTTCCTCATATAGTGCATATCTGTGATGTCGCTATGCGACTACTGGGATTTCTGTTTCCCAATACCAAAGATTTCACCAACGTCGAATGTATAAAGCTTCTCTTTTACTTTACTTTGTCTACTTTTTTACAAACGTACTCAACATGTTTCGTGACTTTTAACTTGTTGTCAATAATTATTCCTAAGTATTTTATATCACTCAGAACCTGAAATTTCGTCTTCAATTAGAATAAATATTGCTTACAGCTTAGTCTTTTAATAAATAAAGGTATTAAAAGTTGATGTGTAACTTTTCATAAACCCACTATAATTCTGCAGGTACTATAAAACGATAAATTTAAAACTTGTTTTTAACATTTCATTTGCAGAAATTATGGTAAAATTCTAAATATTATGTGCATTTTTTTTTCAATAAAACAACTAACGCTATATAACTTTAAAGTAACGTCTTCATTAGAGATCAAATTTACACGACTGGAAGCGCTTCTTCATTAGCATAATAATTTATAGAGCCATATTTTATCGTATCCCTTTCAAAAGAGATATAGGTATCGATTTGACACCTTACCAAAAATTGTGATCTTTATTATTTCCAAGCACAGAACTTCTAAAAAAAGCTGTTATTCACTATGCAAGATGAGATTGTTTTTCTAGTGATGTACAATTTATGCAGTTATATTCGCGTTTTTTAAATATTGTAGCCTAAATTTTACTTTTAGTGCTTGGATTTGCGTTTCCAAATACTAATCGCAATAGTTTTTGTCTTCTTAATTATCTGCCTGTTTCCTAGCTAATAACTAATAGACAGGCCCGTATTACGCTTAGTAGATTTCACTTTATTTTATTTGGCGAAAGTAGACCTTGAATACCTTTATTATTAAATGTTAATCTGTATATCAATAACGATCAAAATGTTTAAAGTTCGTATTTGGACCAAACCCCCTTCAAAACATGCAGTTTCCTACAACCTGTCAAGTTAACCCGCATTTTCGAAATAAATCCACATCAATCAGTGTAAACGTCAGGTGGTCTAATTCGTGATTATCCTGTTAATTTATTAACGCAACTATTCCAAGCATTTTCTGCAACAAGTAGAAACAGGATATGGGAACTGATTGACGCCGCACTTTTTTATTGTTGGCGCGTATTTGCAATTAATCGCTGGCAACGCATGACAAGACACAACGCTGATTAATTATTATATGTTTAGAGCGCGCTTTCAACTATCAATCATAACAAATCAGCGAAAAGCATCGCGCGGTAGCCGAGTTCGAGGCATTTTTTACTTTTTCTTCACTTCCAGGTGGAGCCACTGACAATTCATTGGGACTTGTCTTCGGAAATTCGGAAGGAAAACAGCTACAGCGAGATAGAAATCATAAATAGAATTTCATTAAAAAAATAGTATAACGTTGCGCATTTTTAAGTCCTTTTAGAATACGAAAATAAATCCGATTTACCTGCTGCATTTTTTCGGATATTCCAAAAAATTAAAAAAATTTATTTTTGGTTTTTTGCTCATAACTTTTTAAGTACGTGTCCGACCCAAAATTGGAAAGCACATTCTTAAGGCACTTTTTTGCCAGCTATCCACTATTACTAACAGTAATTTGGTTCGATTTTTCGTCTGCTCACAATCATCATCAACTTTATTTTTTTTATGGACGTCATATTGAAAAAGATATTGTTGAATAAGATTTTTTTCTGTTTAATTTGATATACCACACTTGGTAATTCTTTTTACAAATAAATGCAAAAATACGAAAAGCTCATGCATATTTATAATGATATAACCTAGATAGATGTGAAACGTCATTTGACCACTACGTAATTAAGAATCCAATTTTGCTAATAGTTCAGATTATTCTCCAAATGCTGCTCAACCTATATGGGCTCCTCAAAAAAAAAATAACTAATCGGAGATTCGCTAACACTATGAAATAAAAATATTTCTAAATACCTTAAAAAACAAAACATTAGTTTCTAAAATTCTATAAAGAGTTCATGTCAGCCTTAAATGGCTTACATACTAATAAATCCAATGTATATAATTATACGAAAAAGCTTTTTATCAGTTTACCAGATTGTTGAGCTGCATATTATAAAAATATATTCAAACGTGACAAACTCTATGACATTTCATAGTTTGTAGCAGAAACAGTGACACCTTATTGCATATAGCTTTTTCCTTAGACGTTATTATAAGGCTTTTACAGTGCAAACAAACTCAGACATGTATCAAGTTATCATTTTTTAATATAATATTATAGCTGTTTCTACGCGGTGGCAGAATTAAATTTCCTTCTAGGGGATATAAGTTTGTGACTATACTCTAA
This sequence comes from Rhyzopertha dominica, assembly GCA_025024175.1. Lineage (NCBI taxonomy): Eukaryota > Metazoa > Arthropoda > Insecta > Coleoptera > Bostrichidae > Rhyzopertha > Rhyzopertha dominica. The sequence goes on from QCXZ01000041.1 coordinate 48,930,134, forward strand.
CTATGGTTTTCGCCAAATTCGCGATATATTGCAATTTTTTCAGTAATCAGAGAAACTGTGAATAATAATAACACATTAAGAAATCATTAAATTCAACATTTACTCTCCCAACAATTTACTAGAGATTTTATATTCAAACAAAAGTAGGACGATTTTGCATAATCCCCTAATTAGTGGCTATTAGAAAATCATTTTGGCACAAACTGCAGGTGTCGTTTTTATATTGAGGTTTTCACTCAGTTTAGCACCATATTAGCATAAAATTTCAGTCCATGCGAGTTATAAATATGGAGCAAAGAGGTAAAATAAAGAATCATATGATACAGGTGATCCTAACAGTTTTTGCTGATGTTAATTTTGAAGTATTCACCTGTCCATTGTGTGGTGAATTGATTTTGATGCTATGTGGATGACTGGCACATCTTTAATTTGCTGCAAAACTTACGTGAAATTATTTATCGTTTGTTGACTAATTATTGACTATTAAAAATTTCAGGAAACATCGGTTTGAATTGGAAAATTTAGTAAGTCTAACATTACTATATTGTAAAAACGAATACTGGAAAAAACAGTGATTTTCTAGGAAAAATTCAGTTAGCGTAGATAATACAGTATTTTAAGTATCTATCATTATTCTTTTAAATTTATTTTATTCGGAATACTGTAGTGTAGTTGTAAGGGCCTTTGAAACTTTCGTTTCACCAAGGTCTCAAAACCTGGTGAAGAGATGAATTCATCAAATCGCTTGCTAAGGACCTTTTGAGAATTACAAACGATCAGTTGATATGTGATGGAACGTACATCCGCTATGAAAAGGACAAGAACAATGTTTATCAAAGAAAATCGTTTTCGGGACAAAAAAAAGTGCCGTTGTGCATTTACTGTCTACACTACCAATGACTATGTGATTGAAACGATGATGCTTCTATTTATAATGAAACAAATAATGACAGATGAGAATGGACTGAAGGCACTTCTTAGGGAAGGCTTTCGTGTTGTTGTTGGAAAAAAGGAAATTCCTGTACAACATGTTGGGGGAGGGGGTCTAGATTGCTGCTAGACTTTAGTCCAAAAAAAGGTATGGCTACGCAAAAAAGCAATTTTTCAGGCTATTGACAGTAACAAAGTATCAGGTTTTCCCCAAATGACCAATGATCATGATCTTAAAATAATTTATCATTCTTTCGAAACTTTTTTATTAATATCCATTTTATATAATATAACATTTTAATAACTAAACAGTAACTATTATATGCCGAAAACAGTAACAAGACGATTACAATTTATTTTGCACTACACATAAATTGAAAGTACCGGTATAGCAGTGAGTTAAATTTATATTAGATTTAGTGCGATCAGTTATCGTAGCTTTTAGTTCTGGGTGTTCAATGAGGCTGCTGCTATAATTTTAAGTTTACAGCGCACGTTGTGTTATTGGCAAGTTCTGTAGGCTCTGCTGAAGATGGTAACAGTTTATTTGCGACATAAATTTTATTTTGAATAGAATCTTTTATATACGTCTCCGCTATCGTACTAGAACGCCCCCCCCCCCATGTCGTTTAATCGTGGTAATATCGGTGCCTGCGTCGGCTAACAGAGTGGCGGAAGAACGTCTGAAGCAGTGCCCTGTATAAGTTTCTGAATGAGGCAAATTAAGATTTGTTGCTATCTCCTTTGGCACATTCCTTATTTTGACGTCAACCACTTGGTTTACACATTTTTCCTTGACACACTTAACAAAAAATCTTCGACTTGTAGTAACTGCGGGACGTAAAGCACAGTATTTGCGGCATATCTTTATTTGGTCTGGACTTGAAATCACAAAACATCTCGAAGTACGAGTTTTGGAATCAGGAATTCTTATAATAATAATTGAATTCTTGTCTTCTACATCATCTGTCGTTATTTTCAGTAGCTCATCTCTTCTCAAACTCCACAAACACCAATAATTAAAATGACCTGAAAAGGTGCTCAGAATTAGAGTCAATAGATTTAAAMTAATTTGAATTACCTTTTCTAGCAGAAATCTACTAGGTGCMTCTTGTAAAAATCATTATATCCTCTCCCATTAGAATTCTGGACTTTTTTGGACGGTATCCAACTGACTTACTTTTCAAATATGGTATTAGTTTCGAAAATTTCCTAATATTTACGTTTTCTTTAGCATTCAGTGCACATTTTAGCATTGAATATGCTGACCACAATGTTGAAGGTTTAATTAATTAATTTTATGTTCCAAATATGCCAATAACACCGCTTCGGACACTTTTTGAATTTTCTTTAAATTGCACCACGCTTTAAATTCGTTGTAGGCGATCTCGTACTGTATCGACGATTTTTTGGGGATTAATTGTGAAACAGCATTTTGCGCCGCTTCCAATACTTCTCCTGGTAAATGCTCCTCTTCACTTTCCGAGCTCATTTTCAATCAAACACAGTCTTTAGAATGTGAAATTATTTTTGGCTGAAAATCGGCATACTGATGTATCTTGAGCTCCAGATTCCAAAAATGCAGTCAGAAATGAGCTAGGACGTCCGGAAATTGATTTTTCGCAAATTGACCCTTCTACTCTAGGTCACTTTTCAGACGAACCGTTGCAGCTAGAGACCAACTGATACCACCCCGAAATAAATCAGGTCCACATTAGTAAATGAACATAAAATTAGCGTAATCGGAGACCATCAAGTTTCAAGGTGAAAAAACAACAAAAGGGTGGTAGCCTTTGCTCTTTTGTCGTTTTCGGTGGAAATTATTTTTGGCTTAAAATCGGCATACTGATGTATCTTGAGCTCCAGATTCGAAAAATGCAGTCAGAAATGAGCTAGGACGCCCGGAAATCGATTTTTCGCAAATTGACCCTTCTACTCTAGGTCACTTTTCAGACGAACCGTTGCAGCTAGAGACCAACAAATACCACTCCGAAATCCAGCAGGTCCACATTAGTAAATGAACATAAAATTAGCGTAATCGGAGACCATCAAGTTTCAAGGTGAAAAACCAACAAAGGGGTGGGTAAGCCTTTGCTTTTTTGCCGTTTTCGGTGGAAATTATTTTTGGCTTAAAATCGGCATACTGATGTATCTTGAGCTCCAGATTCCAAAAATGCAGTCAGAAATGAGCTAGGACGTCCGGAAATTGATTTTTCGCAAATTGAAATTTCTACTCTAGATCACTTTTACAATATATTATAATTCTGAAATTAGTTTTTCTGACACATAATGTTTATTGTTTATTAGGTTGCTATCCTTATGACAGGCAACGTCACCTCACCTAAAATGCTTGATTCTAACAGTAGTTTAAAGGATTTCAAATACACATTTCGTTGTTATACATACAATTATCTCATTGTATTGCGGTTTTCGAAAAAAATATTGTTTGTATCTCGATTAAAAATAACGATTACTGGTTTATGTAGACTGTTTTAGAACGTAAGGAAATACATTTCGTTAGCCCTGGCAATGAGTAAATAAATCCTGCTATCGTAGAAACAAATATGCTAAGAGAACAAAATAAGCTTGATGCTGCAAAATTAACTGCAGATTTCCAGTTTTAACTTAAAACGTAAGTAAAAATTTGAATAACTAAACAAGAATTATGACATAATCTAATTATCTTTAAATACAATTACTTTCCCGCTTTTTAAATTACGCAACGATTGAAGTGTATATATCTCGTTAGTGTATCTAGTAGAGCGACTTAATTTTCTGTATCTGATAAATAGATTTTCAATTCCACGCGTCCATATTGATGCAAGCGATCGACAAACGTGTTTCGTAACCACCTGAAAGTTTATGCAAAATTGATCGTTCGTGCGGTCACATTCCCTACAAAACAAACCGTGTCGCTCCTGAAAAACGGTCCACTTCAACCTCAGTTCCGTAAAAGTAAGATCTCATTCAAAACTGCCACTTTCTTCATAATATCCCGCGTGAGTCATAAGGAAAGTCAGTTTTTTTTTGGGTACGCTTCCTGCCGGGTCGCTAATTGATTTTCGGTTTCGCGTTCTCCCACCAAAATCTGCATAATTAATTTGTTGTATTCCGCGCCGGAGTTTTATCGCCTCCGGTTTGTTTTTGGTCGTGGCACATGTGTTTGACATGACGGCCGAAATCGCGTAGGATTTGGGCTGTCTTCATTTTTTCGACGGTGGAAAGCTATACCCGTGTTGTGATATGACATGTGACGCTGGGATTACTATAATGAAGGATATGTTAATAAGGGGCACCGTCAGATGTTTGCTAAATAATTTTACAACTCTTTCAGGCGCTGTTCTTTTGTTACAGGTTCGTGAACTTTCGAATAATTTAACTACAAAGTAGTATTCAATTTTCACTTAATTAGAATCTTTTAAATATTACTTCCAATGATAAATGCATTCTAAGTGATTTTAACAATTATGTTCAGCTGCCATAATAAATTAGGTGCAAACTTTCAAAAAGCAAATTGTGCATATTTGCAGTTTTTTTAGGAAAAGCCAAAAACTGCCCTTCTGTTACGATATAACATGATGCTTTCAATCCTGTGCAAGAAATCGTGAATAAATGTGTACCTATAATTTGGTCACAAAATTAGTGACTGGACTTTTCTAGAAAAAAAAACTCAAAAATTTACTGAACAAAGTGTCGTTTGAATGTCAAAGAAGGGTATAAAACTCTATTATTTATTTATTATTATGAGTGTTTTCGATCAACGTTGTTCTGAAATATTTCACAGATAACAAACTTATTCAGTATTAATCCAACCTCAAACTGCCCTTCTTCATTTGAATCATTTCTCTCATCATCGGAATTAAAGAAATTTACACACAAAATAATAATAGATTTCCAAATTGGTTTGATAATTTTACACAATTGAAGAAAGAATTGCTTGCGCTGACCAAGCACTTTAACGTAAACTGTAAATGGAAAACGTTCAGGAGGATATTTTTCAGCACAATTGCATCAGTTTTTGGAAATACATAAAGTCCTTAGTCGGACGAAGGTATATCTAAAGTAATAATATTTTGAAAATTCGACTGCTCAGTCGGTAAATAAAATTATTGATGTAGTGGTTATTGAACCTTTAATTGTATGTTTTTATTGGGATATGGTTCTTTAAATACCTAGGCTGCTGTAAGACATCAACGTTTCGGTCCTGGTTTAGACATTTTTCAACGATTATTATAATAAAGTTGAAGGTTTCTGAAACATGTTAAAATATAGATGTATGTAAATGCCTCAAAAGCACTCTATTCGATTGTATAAGTGTTATATTATTCAATAATATAAAAACCGGCAAATGTTAATATTTTTTTATAAAAAGTTCGTTTATTTAAATTTGAAGTTTATGTGATTGTCAGTGTTGCAATTCATATGAGTATATTTCAGATAAGTTTTTATTCCTGTGCGGTTGTTAGTGCAATTTTCTCGGCGGTATATCCGGAAGAGACAAAAATGCCTACCGTGCGCTGATTCAATCAATTAATCAATCAATCTAAAAATTGCCATTGTACCCAATAAAAACATTCATACATCTTCTATTAGGGCGCATTATAGTTGGGCCAAAAACTTTATCGCTCTTTAATCTGCCATTGAGTTGGGCCAGAAGGATGCGGACGGTGGATTATGAACCTCCCGCTGATAGTTATCGATAACGAATCCTTATCAGATCCTGCTACCTGATACTACTTAGAAAAGTAGCTAATTTAAACGCAAACATTTTGTGCCTGTGGACCCAATAGATCACGAAACACAATTAAGATGGGTGGGACTTATTTGAAAAATGTAAAATATTATTGAACACTTGTCCATAATGTCCTAAATAATTTGTTAAAGAGGATGGTTACCTGCTGAAATGAGTTTATAAATTCTGAAACGCAAGTCAAATTAAACAGTTTTACTATAATTTCTAGCGCACATTCATACCGGCGAAATGGAAGTTGTATTCATGCAAAGTGAAAAAGGCAAAAAACTGTTGGTGGTGAATAACTACAAGTTTTGCATCGCAAACGTGCTGAAAAACGGAACTGTGCGTTGGAGGTGTACAAATAAAACATCGAAATGTCCCGCAAAAATCTACACGTCGGCTGGAAATGAGATCTTGGACTCCGAATTATCTCACAATCACAAAGAAGACATAAACCTGCACAGGCAGATTGTCAACAACAGTGTTAAAAGGAAAGCTCTAGAAAATGTAGACGAAAAACCTGCCAAATTAGTGCACACGGAACTTCGGTCTAACCCTGGCGTAAGCAGTAACATAACGACTTAAGATATGGAACTTGTAAGGCATAATATATGGATGTGCAGGAGGAAGTTAACTCCAAATCTACCCAAAACGCAAAAAGACGTTTTCGAAGCAGTAAACACTGTGGCACCTATGACAGATAAAGAAGAATCATTTGTCTTGACAAATAATGCAGACCAAGGTATCATCATCTTTGCTCCTTATAGCAATCTTTACTTTTTATGTTGTACTGAAACTGTGTATATGGACGACACATTTGATTTTTGTCCGAAATTTTTTACACAACTCTTTACAATTCATGGATACAAGAATGGACATTACGTTCCATTGGTATTTTGTTTGCTTCCGGATAAAAAGCAATCCACATATCAAACATGTTTGAATATGTTGTGTCAGAAGTACAGTGAAAGTGACTTACAATTTTATCTTAAAAGTGTCGTGATTGATTTTGAAACTGCAATCCGCAATGCTATTATGGATACGTGGGAGCAAGCTAGAGTAAGTGGATGCCGATTCCATCTTTCACAGGCATGGTATCGAAAAATTCACTCGCTTGGACTGTCACAAGATTATAAAAACCACAGGGAAGTTGGCAAAATGTTAAGATATTGTTTTGGACTTCAGTTTCTTGATTGTGATGAAGTGGGTGACGCATTCGCATTCGATTTAATTGCAATCATGCCAAAACATTCGAAACTTCAAGATTTTTGCGACTATTTAGTGGACAATTACATCAGCGAAAATGCCAAATTTTCTCCAAATATTTGGGCAAGTTCATCCGCCTCCTCTTGCAGAACAAACAATGCGTGTGAGTCATTTCATTCAAGATTTAATAAAAGTTTTTATTCGCCTCATCCAAATATTTTTCAATTTGTTGATAGTTTGTTGAATTTTCAAAGTGAAGTTTATGTTAAAATAAACACATCCAACAAATTCCAAAAAGTTGTTAGGCGTACTGTAAAATTAAAGCAAGATTATCTTGAAGTCAAAATTAATAACTACAAACAAAATCTCATAGACAGGCTAACATTTGTAAAAAGTGTTTCATTTAAATACGCGCCAATATTTTTTATACCTTATTGTACATACATATATGTTAATATTGCGTTATTACGTATAAATATAGGTTCGTATTTTTGTAAATTTGTAAATATTTTTATACTTTACTGTACATACATACATGTTATTATTGTAACGTATAAATATAAGATTGTATTAAAACTTGAAAATTGTTTTATTTTATTCCTTTAAGCGTGTTTGCTAAGAAAAAAAACCGTAGCAATCACATTAATAAGTTACACACATCACATAAATTAAGGTCTTTCCTAATTTGCTACTAATGGTCCATCACCCGGTGTTCGGGCAAAGCAGATTCTTGGCCCAACTATATTGCGGGTTTAGTTGACCCGCTCAGTCAGAGAAGGGTTAGATAGGTAGACTGGCCCAACTATACGACTCCGTTCTATTAACATACTGTTGCTGTAAAGACGACAAACTTACCACAAGAGAAGGAAGGAATACCCGCAAGGGATTGCATTACTTTTTAAGTTCTAAAATAAATATAACTATTAATAATTTTAGAAAAGACACCTGTTGAAGAATCTAATACTAGTCTTGAAAATGGTGATGCCAAGTGGTTAGGTTTGCTTTTGTGGTGTGTTAATATATATTTCAAACCCAACACTTTCACACAGAAAATTAATCGTGAAACATAATCAAGAAATTACATATACAGGTATGAGTAGTTTGTAGTGTGGACGGATTATAATACTCATTATCCCTATTATACACCTAAGTAATTAACTGGATTAATACCAGGTATCATCAATACTTTGTAGACATTATTAGCTTGCCGTAAGCTTCTCCCAGACATCCCTAACGACTAGTCATTTTAATTTGTTTTTCTAAAGGTGTTCAAGCAAACGCCCGAAAGCAAGTGTTTGTAATGAAAGGGCTTGAGACCAGGTAATCAATAGACCACTAGACGTGCCAGTGCTAATGACATAATGGCGTGACTATGCAGACACATTAAGCAGGAAAAGCTGTCGAAATTACCCGTTCAGCATAAAAGCAGTTTAATTGTTTGCACATAGCTTGCAAATATCAGCTTGGTTTGTCACTTGGTTCTACTAAAATATAATTATTGCACGCTGTCTTTATGGCAAAGGAAACATGTATATACCGTATTAAATCTGTATTCGATTTGAGACCAATCAGAATCTTGCCTGTGTAGTCTAAGGTATGTGAAAGGTTTCTTCATAAACAAATATACGATTATGTTTCTGAAGCTAAAATTATACCCGAAAACCAGTCAGGTGTTCGTACTCATTACAGTAGAACAACTGCGTTGATTAATTTGGTGGATGAGAGCATTGGATCCCTCGATGCTGTCAGGGCAAGTCTTTTGGACTCATTGGATTTTTCGAAAGCTTTTGATACACTGGATCATGTGTTGCTTTCTAGTAAACTGATTTACTATGGTTTTGATGGGGTTTCTGTTAATTTCTTCCGATCTTATTTGCTCAATAGGTGCCAGCGAGTCTTGCTGTGTGGCGAAATGTCTGATGTCGGCAGAGTGACGTCAAGGATCTATCCTGGGACCAATTTTGTTTTTAATTTACACGCTAATTTACTCTCGAAACCCAAATTTTCAACTTGCGTGGCACACGCTGACGATACTTACCTTTTACACCATTTCAGCCCACAGAACATAGAGAGGGCTTGCTTAGGAATGAATGAGGGCCTAGGCAACAATAGTGAATGTTCTAGCAACATTAACTTAAAGTTGAACAGCAATAAGTGTTCTGTAGTATACTTCACGTCGAAATCGTCATAAAAATGTTTTGTGAAGGATGATATTAAAGTACATGTGGACCATAATCAACTGCCTGTATATGAAAGGATCAAAAGTCTTGGTTTAAAAATCACGTGTCTTCTGTTATTAAAAAATGTTATGTTGCTTTAAAGCTCTTGTACTCTAACCATCTTATTCTCAACTTTAAACTTAGAAAAAAATTATGCGAATCTCTGGTAATCTCTCACTTACTTTATTGTTTTACGGTATATTTTCCTTGTCTTGATGTCGTTAATAAATACAGGCTTCAGAAGGTGCAGAATAACTGCTGCAGATTCATATTTGGACTATAAAAGTATGCTCATATCAGTAAGTGCATACAGCAACTTAAATGGTTAAAAATTGCTCAACTTTTTCATTACCACCTTGCAACTTTCTCGTTTCGTGTCTTTCGATCCTCTTCGCCAATATACTTGCATGATAAGTTTCATAGTCGTCGCAGCTTGCATTGCACTGATTTATGTCTTAGATATCTCTACCATTTATCAATGCCTAGCTTCCGAACCTCCGAACGCGGTCTTTTGCTTATAATGCTATAAAATGTTATAATGAACGCTATCATTTGTTTACTAAAATATTGTCTGTAGAAAGTTTCAAAAAACAAATGATGTATAGGTTAAGTCATTAGCTTGTAATTATAGTGAAAGCATGGTACTATAGTTGTCTATGTTTTTGGTTTGTTTATTTCTCATATTGAACTAAGTTTATATTTTATTTTGGATTGAGTGGAATAACTACGCTAGACTTCGCCCAATAGTATGTTTAAATAAAGTCCTATTATTATTATTATTATAGTGATAACGAATCAATCAACTGCAAAAATTCGCCATCGTATGTTGTTTGCGGCGCTATTAACAAAATAAATTATAATGAAAATACCAATAATTAATACCATTCAACTGAACGAACCTGTACCGATATGTCTATAACGCAAGTTATAGCTGACTTACTGACATATGGTCACTAAGAAGCAACTGTATTCATCAGAACGCATGTGCCATATCTCCTTTTCTTTAAAAACTCCAAATGCTTTCAAAGGCATGTCCATTTTCATGAAAAATCATCAGCTCCGTTGAGCTATGCGGGAAGTGTTGCCGCGCCAACGCCCGTTACTTTTCTATAATAATAATGAATAACAGTAGAACGTGTATAGCTTACTTTACCTGCCAGGATCATAAAGAACTGATAACAAATATCGGAAGCAATTAGTTTCAACGCGTTTAGCGATCTAGCAGGCGACCACGTGGTGTGAAGACATATAGCCAACGTCTACAATATTTGCGGGAGAGATACAGTTATCTTTATGGAGATATTTATTAACGTCTTCYTAAAGTTCCTCATTTCCTCCCAGTAACTAACAAAAAAAAGAGCAATCATCGTGCAGTCGATACTTTAATAATGAAGAGTAAAAATATAAATGTCGTGGCTTCTTTCTTGATTTTATGTTGGAAACAGCTGTCTTGTGACCTAAACGATGTTGATCTGCTTWCACAGATATTATTGTGCATAAAATCGCGATCTGGTCCATTAGGAACATCCAAAGGAAAGTGGTTTTACCTCGACAATTTTAGGTGAGGACCTCCATGCAAAATACATCTTCTTCACCAATAGATTTTAGAACCTGAAATGTGAAAGTATTAGTATGGTATAAAATATACTGGATAAGTGTTCTTTAATCGTAGAGATCAAGGTTATACTCAAATATGCTGGTTTATCGCTTTCTTTAACATCACAATTTGGTCTATTAATGAGCTACTTACCATGAACGTAAAACTTTGAGGACCAACAGAATTATATGATGCGTTCTTACACCCTGCAATGAATTTTGCAGTATAACCCTTCGAATTTTCTTCTCCATGTTTCTTTCGTTTCTCGCCTTAACTACTTGCAATTTTAATTTAAGTGATCAAATTTGCATTCTGAATTCCCAAACCCTGAGTGTGAATATGGTTATTTCATGGCTTTGGAGAATAGAAGAATGCACATGTTCTTATGTTGTACTACGACAACTTCTATATTAAGAATTGCAGATTTTTGCACACCTAATTAAGTTTGTCAGTTTATACATTGACAATAATTCATCTACAGTTCCGTTTCTTGACATACTTAGTTATTGCACACTCTAACATGAACTTAAACGTACTTTTAGGAAAAAAAGTGTGGAAGATGGTTGTTTTTACCTTACCAAATGTATTTATTGCCAATTCGATATGACATTTATATTTTTGATTAATTATACTCCGGATTAAGGAGGAACGTCAATAAATAAACTGATTATCAACTATCTTCTTGGGTACGTGCTTATCTAGAATATTACAAACTTTTTGGACAATCGGTTTAGGTTAAGGGATTTGTATGGAGTTATAAATACGGCTAGGAGAAATTAATTTCTACTTTTTAGTCTAATTTAAAAACATGGTAAATTAATAATAATTTTTCCTCCTTCGTTCTGCGCTATCAGTTAAATTTTTTAAGATTCTCTTCTATTTAAGATGTGCTGTTGTCAAAAAATCATCGTGTATACTTCACTTCTTGTAGATCTGAAGAGGTACCTCCTCACCAACGACGAACACTTCTTCCAAACCGACCATTTCTACGCCTCTCCAAACCACCTGTTCACCCATCGGAACGCAAAAACCTCCTCGCTTTTTTCCTCCCGGTGCCCTTGCCGGCCTTTTTTCCCTGGAATATCTTTACGATGCAATTTTTCCGTTCAACTTTCACAATGCGCTTCGCGGGTCGGCGCCACAGTCGCAAGTGGGTCGAATCGGTTGTGCGAGCGCTCTTTTGCTTACTCCAAGTCTGTGTTACACCTGTCCGCACGCAGGTAGTTGGCTCGTGTCGTCGTCAGTCACCTGCTCTTCTTCGGGAGGCGCGCTCGATCTCTTGAGGACGGTGCGGCTATGTGAAGACGCCGAGGAAGAGATGCCGGTGTGAATTCGTGCGACTGAAATGTAAAACGTGCTTTTGGATTGTTGGTTTTGTGCGAAGGAAGTAGAGTAGCTAGGGGAAGATGTGCAGCAAAGAACAGATCGGTGACATCATGGATAAGATCCACATGGTAAGCTCTTGAGGGTTGGAGTTCTTCGTTTAAGTTAAATTTTTCGTCTACTCCAGATTCTCTTTCCAAAGCGTTGTGCTGAAATTTCTTATACAAAACAGGTACAAATCCATATCTCAAGGTTGATAGGTTTTTCAACCGTTCATTAAATTGATGGTCGTTGATTTGGTATCAAATCTTGCTTTCGAGATTTTCAAGCAATATTTGTGGCGAAATCTAAGAACTAGATTTCAACGGATAGAAAAGATCGAAATCGAATTAAATCACTGCTATCACATAGTCATTACTATTTAAAAAAATCCTTTTTTTCCTTCGCTAGCACATTAATGTTAAAATTCCCTTAGGTGAACTACAAGCAAAGAGTGTACTCTCATTAATGCCTCCTGACATTCACATAATGTCTTTGAAATAACCTCTTGTATTGTTCATCTATTCAAAAAATCTAATTAATGTGCAATGCTGGATTAACGGAGAAAATAGATTTTTATTCGGAGAAGATTTTTAGGACATGTTTGTTTCGACTTTACTAAGAATTCATCATCAGCTAAATAATAAAAATACCCCAATAACACTTAAAAACGTATAAAGGGTCAAAGAAAAGTTCTGAAGGGAATGTGTTCTGAAGTCGGATCCTGTACATCTGAAATAAACAATAAATAGCATGAAATTTATAGGGCGAAAATTTTAGGTCTAATCTTGAAAATAAAATCGTATCAAGTCTTCAACGTTCCTATTTCAGTTTTGGTACAGATACGTTGATGACGTCCTTGTGCTTTTCAAGGATCCTGATATAGATCTTGTTTTTTCCAATTTAAACTAATAAAAGTATTCCCATTTGTATCTAGAATGTATTATGCGGTTACGACAAACTAACTTAGTAATGATCAGATAGGACATTTGGAACTTGCATTTACCAGTACTGATTTGAACTTACTATTAAGTCAAAAAGTCGTAATCTTTCAAATTTTTAAGAAACGACAAAAATAGCATGTTGTTTAAGGCATATAGGCTGCATATATGACATTTTGACTTAGTGCATTCTATAGATCTTGTTCCATAGAATACAAACATGCAAGAACCTAAAATCGAATATTTTGTCAGTTTGTCAGTATTGCCATAAAATTTCTTCTCAAAAATCAATGTTTCATAAATTGATTTCCATCCCTTTGTTGGAAGAGGATTTTTTAGAGGGAGAAAAATGCCATTTTTCATACAGCTTTAAAAAATAAATTTCCTCTTAATTTAATGATAATAAATTACAATTTTAAGTCGTTACATTCTTGGCATCACCATCTAATAAACGTGAATTTGCTTATTTTTTTTATACATATAGGCTCCATTTCAACCAGTATTTCTAGAATTTTAGGGAAGAAACGTTAACAATGTTGAAAACTGATAATAACTTGCATACACTATTGATTAGGAAATATGTACCTATGTTTTTTCAACATATTACAGGTAAAATATAAGGAATTTAGGTCTAATTCATACTATTTATAGTTTATTTCCGATTTTCAGGTATTCTTAAGTCTAAAGTAAATGAATTTTGACATAGTTCTGTTTTCCACTAAATCTTGTTCACCAATAAAGTGATATTAGTTTGAAAAAAATCTATTTCCTTAGTGAAAATTGAAACTCTTTCGTTGAGAATACTCAAGTAATTTAACATACACAAGAAACTGATATCTAGTTACCTAGCTACCAACCTGTTCCAATAGCGACAAAATTGACGACCTAATAAATAAATGGTGTTCATTTAGATTAAGTCTTAAATTAGGCATGTGGGTATGAAAGTGACCTAAATTCATTATTCTAGTCATAGAAACAGCCATTAGTTGTACTAAAATAGTTGACAAAACATTGTTTACTATTTGATTGAAGTTCTACTCATTTTAGTTATAAATATTTAATAAATAAGAAATGAAATGTTAAAAGAACATGGCAGATCGTGAATGTGACAGAACGTCTCGATTTGACCCCTTAAATATTTATTTTCCCATAGCTCACTATTTTTAAAATTGGCGTCCGTCTTGTTAATTGGTTCGCTTTAAAACTGTGTATATTGCTTAATAACAAAGGTATTGGCGTGGATAAAAAAAAAGTTCAGGAAAGGCATGGCTACAATTTAGTTTGAATTGACATCTGCTATTGTAGCTGGTGTATCCCTTGGAGCTCTACAATTTTACTCAAAAAGTATCTTCGTTTTAAAACCTGTAAATATTGAAAACCGAAATTTAATTAGGAACACCGAAAAGAGCAGGTGAAAATACAATCCAATACTTAAATACGAAATACAAGATGTACGACTAGATCTCTAAGAGAGTACGCAGTTATAGTTCTACATAAACCCTTCTCTCCACCATATAAACTGTAAAATCCCTTACAAAATCGCATTGATCTTTGCTGATGTTATCTAAGAGTTTTCAGTGATGGTCCATAGAACAGTTTATGTAGAACTTTACTGTAGTGCCTTTTAATTGAGTGAGGGGCACCCTTTTCGACCAATTCACCTGAAGCCCTGAAGAAAGGCATTTGGAAGAGATTCTTCTACAGAAAACACTAAGCAGTTTACGATTTTTTAAAAAATGGAAATCAGTGGAACTTGACTGAAGTTGTAGTGGAATTCTGAAAGACGGCAATTTAAAAAGTAAGCTGTTAAATCTGGCTTTCACCATTTAATACTAGTACCCAAAGCTTCGCGACAAATAAATTTTCCTCTTTTTCAATCATTGGGGTAACACTTTCGTACCCTTCTAAATTCCTCACAAAAATTGCGGAAATGACGTAACGATCGATGAAGCGATGAAGATGTTACCAACAACTTTACTTCCACTTTCTTTTGTCTGCACGTAACGATATCCACCAAAACATCCAGCGAGGATGTTACCGGTAAAACTCATCCTGTCAATTAATAAACGCTAATGGTCATGCCGTTGCGCAACACCAGATGTGTACAAGTTTTTCAAACGCAACTATACTCGGATGCCCCGTTGCCTCAACTACCCGATACGCGACGACGGTCGCGAAAGTAACATGCCGGGTTGAAGGTGAGCGTGGTTTTTGAAAAGCAAAAAAATAGCGCAGCACTCCCAAAATGTTACCCTGAAACCGACCCACTCCTAATAGGTGTGTGAGCTATTGATCGAAATAATTGAATGGTAACGAACCGGTGGGTTGACCGTTAAAATTGACTCGGTCGAGTGTGCCTTGGTTCTGCTGGATGATGGTTTAATTTTGTGTGAAATTTGTAGCAGTTCAATGCTGAAAGTGCCTTAACGGAATGCAAATACTTAGTAAGAAACTATGCCAATATGCATCCGCCTTGAATTCATTCAATTGAATTCATATATCAGTTTTTATGCAGCCAATATTTTGGAAACTCTGTCAGCTTTAATTAGGTAATTTTTGGGACAGTTATTTTTGGCAATTTCCTCGAGTTTTCAGTAGAAATGGCTTCAAAATATTCAAATTATGCTGCCATCTTTGGTCCAACTGTATTGTGTTGTAATGTGTCTAGACAATCTTTGATCGATAAAAAAATTAGGACAGTTCTTCTGATTTACCCAGCCTAAAAACCGTGTTATAAGAGACGATAATGATTATAGTATAATGATATACAGTAGATATGCATATGCCCACCTTGTGTCCACAGCCCTATACGAAAAAGAGCAAAAGTCAAAAGTACCTTAAGGTTGCCCTAAAATTCTTAAGAAATCATGTGACTTCTACATAAATTAACTCTCAACCAATAAATTTTATGTGGAGAAATATTCTTCAGCGAAATTAAGATAGACCATATCAGTAAAAAAATGCCTGATCATCAAGAAATTTTCATCATCTGCTGTTGTTTGCAATATCGTATTTGCTTAGCACTTTAGATTTTTTCCTTTATAACCTTCAGGCTTTTTATTAAAAAAAACAATGAGATGATTAAACCTGCTAATATCAATGTTTTTATTCTTCTCTAACATTGTTCTCAGCATTTAGTAGTGGCTCCAAATTGAGGATGGTTCTAAGACATTCGTAAGCAATTAAGGCATATAAACGTGAAGAAGATAGAAGTTTGTTTTATAAAAAATACTTAAAGGGGTCAAACAATTATTTTTAACAAAGGTAATACTCATTGTCTTCACTGACCGGTAAAAAAAGGATAACCTTAACTCTTTTGTTTAAAAGTTTAAAGAACATTTTCAGCCATTACAGCTGCGTTTAAAGCAATTTATCGTGGTAAACAAGGAACCTGAAAAATGCCTTTTCTTTTATCTAGTTTAAACTTAATTTTGGGGAATACTGGCATTATTAAACCTTTTCTTTTTATTTATCAGTTTCTTAATGAAGTGGCTGAAATCAAACGTTTTTATATGAACAACCCCTCTTGAAATAACCCACAGGAACTTTAGTTAAAACATTGATTTGGACCTATATGAATTGGTTAAGTGTAAATAAACAGAGTTGCTAACATTAAAACAGTTTCTATAATGCTAAAACGAAAAGGCACATTTCTAATCAGTCCAATCCAATTTTCACATTAGGTGCAATAATGAAACTAACAAAATTACAGTAGTTATAGGTAGGTATATAATTACACTGTGAAATTTTATAGTGAGAAGTTTATGTAATTTTTTACGACACATACCTGTGAATACGGAAATAAATTCTTCTATTCCCTATGACTTCAACATATCCAGTGTACCACCAAGAGTAGCAACACTATCATCCATTTTGATTGTAGTAACGTAATATGGGAGATCAGTGGCCAGGGTAGAACGGTCAAATGATGCTCATTAATTCTTGAGCTTCACCATCACTAAATAATGTTTATTTACAAAAATTAAGCATTTTAGCGTTGCTAATAAATAATTGGTATACTGACAGTGTGTAACAAAACAATTTATTAGAACTCTTCTCGCTCAAATTAAATATTAATCACATGTTACCCTTATAATTTCTAAAAAAATAAATTAGTTCTTTCACACTCTTTCTAAGAAACGTATTACCTATACAACTTTAAGTAAAGTTAAAAATTATTACGTCTAATTATTACATCTAAACGTAAAAGCAACAGCATAAGTGAACTTTTTATCAAATTAACGTAGCATTGATAATTTGATCACAGTGTGTTGTTGGAAACATACTATTTGTAAGCATAAAAATGTAAGAATCAAAAATGTACCCTAAACTTAACATTTATGTTAGAGGTCAGAATAAATATAAATTACCATTTATTTTCGAGGTTCTTGCGGCTCGTTTCCGGTCTGGCTAACAGTCGAGTATATGGAGAACAACGTCGTTCTTTATTATAACATTTCTCTCTATCAACTTAAAACGCATATAATTTTTCACATCTTCTTCAAGCTATAACAAAATAAAAACTGAATGGTAAACACTTATAACCCCAAAAAGAATAATAAAACTTACAGTAAGAATTAACATACGTTGATAATCTCGAGGAACGGTTACAAAAATTTTGTTAGCTGTACTGGCTAAAGTACTTTTATAACCATGTACAAAACTTATTTTGTTTTCCATACATGATAGATGCTTGTAAAACTACACAAATCACTTTTTGGTGCGACCTCTTACACCGTCCTTTCAATAAACACCACACAAAAGCTTTTCCAATACAAAAATGATGCTACACCATTAAACAGCACACTCCTCGGTAATGTTTACATGACACTTGACGTCACGAGTTGAATAACCTTGGATAAAAGCGTTTTGGCGGTGACTCCTCAGATTCGAATTTCAGACCTGAAATTCTCTACCTACAAATATATTTTTGTTTCTTTTTAACAAGGCGTACGATATATATGCACTTCAAGATTCAGTTTACGTAATTTTCAAAAAAAAAAGTGATAATACCCAATTATAGAAGATGGTGGAGTGTGTTAATATGGGAAAACAAGGTACGTAGGTAATTTAAAATATGCTCTCGTAACTAAACCTTATCAAAACTGTAGAGATTAGAAGAAGAGCATGGTACGCTCATTTATAGAAATAAAACCTCGATGCGGGCAAAACGAGGAGCACAGCCGACGTCTGCACAGAACGCATAAGAACATGCCAACATTTCCGTCCCGATAAGCCAGTATCTTACGTGTTAGCCAACTTTATGGCGAATTACACTCGATTCGTGCCCATAAACTGCGATAGCAAATATCGGAAGCAATTACCAGGAATCTATTGCGGCCATTCACGGTTACCGAACAGGCCGCTTTTTAAGACCTTCATTCATGCAGCATCATTAATTAATAACACAGACACCGCATACATACTGATGGCTAATTTGAATCCGTGCTACGGACGGACGCTTACCCGTGTCGGTGTCAAATTAAGCAGGATTTTAGAGTGTAAAATGGAAAACGTTATCTGGCTTGCGTCAGGGAATAAAACAAGACCGCAAACATTTGCACAAGTGCGTCCGAAACTGGCGTGAAAAGTATTACCGTTTCGTAAGAACAATTATCATTAGCGAAGATAACAGACTAAAAGAAACAACAATGTGGTTGCAGGATCTTAGGAAAATTACGGATCACTGGTTTCTACTTGCCGTAGCTGCAAAGAGTGACCCAAATGAAATTATTAACATTTTTGGTCAAGATTCGTGATCGATTGTTATTATCGTACTGACAGCGTAACAATCTCAGATTTATATATGATTTATATGATCATAAACTTGGCAGAATGGGTCTAAAGTGCTTCAGCAATTTAGGGGTCGAAATTTTGGGGACAGGAGTGACCAATGCGTATTTTCACCGGCAATTTAAGATACTTGTTAAGTATTTTAATATAAAAGGACACAAGATTTTCAACATTTGCAGCGACACCATCTAGGCCTACCGAATCGAACTTTTTTCATTCAAATATCTTAAAACTGCTCCTTCCTAGAGGACTTATAGAACGCTATCATTTCTTCCAGATTAGCACAGTATTGAGGTACATCAAGAAAAAAATTCAAAAATAATTATCATCAAGATGCACAGGAATACATGAATTATAATGAACAATATTAAGTGACCTAAGAAATTTCCATGTTTTAGCAGGTTTTCACATTGGTACTTAATTCAGATCCTCAGTTGAGACATACCAGCAGATGGCCGGCCAAATAAATTGGTGGACCTAAAATTGTAAAAACGAGATATTTTGTTTTTCATAATATATTTTTAATTTTCAGGTATATTTGGTTTATATTTTACACATATTTCCGTTATATTTCAGAATATATATTTTTTCATGTGGGTAGGTTTTGTAAAGCAACAACATAAATAAATTATTATTTCGTCTAACTGATTCATTTTCTTTTACGAATAATTAATCTTGTCTAAAGAATACATAATTGTAAAAGGTAAAAATTAAAAAAATAATAACAAAAAAGTCTTTCTGGGTTAATACCGCGACGTGTGATTCAGTAATATGACCAAATCCAATCTTTTTTTAAATATAAGTACGTACATATAGGTACATCCACTTTTACATTAAAAGGTTATAAGCAGGTGTCTATGGATTTGCAAAGTCTAGTAGAAAAATACAATTAATTGAATATTATCAACAAAAGTTCTGACTTTTTCCTGCTAAATGGGCTTTAACGTTGTTGAACAACTTTTTTGATACAATATGATAAAAAATTCGGGAAGAGTAAAATATTTAACATAGGAAATAATACACTTCTGTATTTAAAAATCGAGAATATAATACCAACCATGTTGGATTCATACCTGCTGTGAAAGGGTTAACAMACCACTTGTACCTTGTAAGTTCTAAAACCKAATCTTTGTGCTTCCTGGTGACAGGTGGATCAGCATCAGTCCAAAATGTGCTTAGTTGACTGTAGTTTGCCCTCCTGTTCTGTTTAATTATTCGTTTCAACGCCCTCCGATCAGTATCAGTAAGTGCACTTTTTTTCACATACCTCTGTTTAGGCTCGACATTATCGCTTGATTTGAATAACTGCACTACATGGCGAACACTGTATCTTGACGGAACAATAACTTTTCCTCTAGTCATTTTTTAATTCTTCAATACAAAATTCTATAATTGAAACTGCCCAAAACGCTTTTGACGTCTGCTGTCAAGTAAACAATATCTCTTAGTTACGCGAAATTGCACAGCCACCTCAAATGTTACATTCACCTGTATGCAAACTTCCGCAAACAGTATAGATAGAAACCAGGGTTCGGCCTAAATAGTTGGTATTATTTTACTATACAATTTTGATTATTGAAAACAGTTCAATTGTGTCTAAAAGTTAATAGACCATAATTTAGCGGAGCTATTTATAATAAAGACAAACTCCAAGAAGCGATTTTGTTAAAATTTTTAAGAAATTTTAATAATTCTGTTGATGGGCCAACTGAAATGGGACAGGGCTTGTAATAAAGAAGTTTAAGAGAAATTCAAAGGATCTTCAATAGAGTATAAATCATTTTAAACAATTTGTTCAATATTGAATTTTCTTTCTTCTCGTGCTCAGCAACAGCAGTTTTTTTGTTTTAGTAGTTGAACCAGTATTTAATAAAATAATGAATGTCAAAAGCCTTCCTATAGCATTATTCCAAACGATGTGTGCCAAGGAACTATAAAGCTACAGATGTATGTTTACAAATTTTGGGTGAACAAAATCGAATACTAAATTATCAGGAAACTCCTTTCTTTCCCTGATGGTAATCTGCAAATACACGTACGGTTAACCACTGCCACTAACCGCATAGAAAATGTTTTGTTTTCACTCCAGTCTGATTACGTAACGATGCTAATTTGGAGTCAAAAGCGTGAATTCTGTTGTAGTTCCACGTAATCAGTACTTTTCATGCGTCGATTCTGCGAGCAGACACGTGAGCAGCGGTCTGCAGACCTATTATCTATGCAGTTATGTTTTACAGTTGTTGCCTTCTGACAACGTAATTAGATAAACGGCAAGAAAAAACGACAAATGTCGCCTTTCCGTTCCTGAATAATTAATATTGCACGTTTGTGAATATTGAAAAGTGTATAGCGGTTCGAGGCCTTGATATACATCGGAGGTCGTTTAAAACAATTTACGATGATGGGAGCGTGGATAATCGATTGGTGGAGTTGGAAAATAACTCCTCATTCACGTTTAGGCGGGTTTTATTGGAAACTACAAGTATGCGATGACTACAGAACAGGAGGGCAAACTACGGTCAACTAGGAAGATATGTTTCAAGATCCACCTGTCATCGGGAAGCACAAAGATTGGATTTTGGAACTTACAAGGAAAATTCTTTTGTTTTTAGCTTTTGAAATGTTTTCAACACTGCAGATAGATCCATTTCGCTGTCATTACAGCTCATCAGTGCAGTTTAGGTCTAGTGCAGACAGCACGGCATAGAACTGGTTTTGCCATCTAAATTCTTACTTATGTGTTTTTATTGTCTAGGCCAATGAAAAGCCACTGTTAACAACGCAACAAAAGAAAAATCGGTTGAAGTGGGCAAAAGAACATAGAATTTGGAATCCTGAACAATGGAACAGTAATTTATCATCTAGATTTTCGGAAGAGAAAAGTTAAATTTCCACCATCTATTATGGTGTGGGGATCAATGTCTGCAAGAGGAGTAGGAAAATTACATTTAATTGAAGGCATTGTGAACACCGAAAAATATCTCAAGTGAATCTTTGCTACCCACCATGATTTTGTTTTTCAACAAGATGGCACTGCATGTCATGTATCCAAAAGATCTTTACAGTGGTTCACCCACAACAGTATTCCACTTTTAAAATGGGTATCCGGTAGTCCTGATCTTTCTCCTATAGAAACTCTTTGGTACATTATGAAAAAACAACTGCGCGCAACTCCTGCCAGGTCGATTCCCGAATTAAGGCATAAACTTCAATTTATACGGGATAAGCTCACACCACAAGATTGCCAGAATTTAGTGAATACAATGCCAAGAAGAATAACCGCTGTCATAAAAGTAAAAGTGATGTTACTCAGTGGTAAGAAGAAATAGGTTAAGTCAGTTGTTTGTAACTCAGGTTTTCTCATGATTTGCCTCAACTTGGTAGTTAAGTAGAAATAAAATATTTGAATTTGACAAATGAATAATTGATTAAGTGGGAAATCTTTCAAAAGTTGTGGTGAAAAATAATTAAAATAATAGCATTAAAACTCCTGTCCATTAAATACTAAAAAATAAAAAKATGCAAGTGGGCCAATTGAAATGGGACTGGGCTCATACCTGGACGACCACCCTGTAMTATGGAGTGTACAAAGTGTGTATACYATAAAAATAACATAAAAATAMCAATATCMCAACAAATAATGAATTAATAGCTTTAAATTTATGACTGGGTTAACCAGCATGAGGTCAAACCGAAAATGGATCACTTATACACAACAACCCACATTCCGCAGTAGGCCACACGATAAGTTACCTTTACCAGATAATTTTTAATTACCGGTGGGTTACAAAATTAAAGTCGTCCACGCCATCGACTAATACACTTTATTAACAAGCCGTGACACCTGATCTCGCTGGCCACTAAGAGACCATGTCAGCCTTAAATGCATGCATGTCATTACCTATAATCGCCTGCGGCCGAAACATAGAAACCTACTAAACAAAACAAGTTCGAATCGGCGGCGTGCAGAATGTTGGCCGTGTGTAAAAACGATGTTGCGCTCTTTAAACTCAATCGCGAACCGCAATGGTACGTCTTTAACGTCCCAATTTATGCCAGGCGGAGCGCCTACAAGCAAACGCTCTTTGGTTAATTGAGGAAAACGAAGTGCAGCGGCGGATATGTCGAAGCCGGAGTCGATTTCCCAACGAAGAAACCACGATTGTTTGGGAAAACACCTATTCTGATGTGTTGTCGATGTTAAAGTCGAAGGAACATGGTGTTTCCCCCACTTTCCATTGTTTCTTACGACCTAGGTTAGTATGTTACCATCGAGGAGGTAACATAACTGATTTTGGGATTAATATGATTACATAGTGAATTGGTTAAGGCTTTCGCGGCCAGGTGATGAGCTGACGTAGACAGTCTACGTCCAGCACCGGAAATGGAAGGACCTCTGAAGAAGCTTGCCACTCGTGCTAGCGAAACGTTAGGAAGCAATTCCAACCGACGACGGGCTTTAGATCCGAATCAGGACAACAGCTGATTACATAGTGATTACAAAGGATTTCGCTATAATCAGTAAATGTAAGAAAAAACAGATGAATAGAGTAATAGCAAGTAACTTCTCGCAAATGGGTTGCATAACCACATATAATGCGATTTTGTACCTGATTACTGTACATACGAAGGGAGATCATTATTTACGGTCCTTGATATAGTAGGCGTCGAATGACAGTGACATCCTTTGACATATTAAAAGTTTACTTATTTGTCGTGACACTTGTTCAATACCAGTCTTGTCATTCGTTGTTTGTTAAAATAATTTAGAATTTACGCGAAGGTGTTTGAATAATTTTCAGCAATGGAAAAATCTGAGATACGCGCCGTTATAAAATATTTGCATAAAAAAGGTTGTCGTCAAAAAAATAGATATGGTGGGTGTATTAGGTAAGAGTGCTCCTTCTTACCAAGTGGTAAAAAATTTGTCTCCAGAATTTAAATTGGGAAGACAAACGTGTGAACCATGTAAAGGGTGCCGGACGACCAGTAACTGTCACTATTCAGGAAAATGTTAATCGTGTACATGACATGGTAATGGCAGATAGACGAATGACCATTGGTCGGATAGCTAAAATTACAGACCTTTCATATGGCACAATAGAAAACCTATTAACACATATTTTAGGTCTTAAAAAGTTAATTGCATGCTGGGTCTCTAGAATGTTGACGCCTGATCAGAAACGTTTGAGAGTCCTGCATTCTGAAGCCGGTTTGGCAAAGTTTTCAGCAGACCCGGATGAGTTTCTCCCTCGATTTGTAACTGTTGATGAAACCTGGGTCCACCACTTTGACCCAGAGTCCAAACAACAGAGTATGGAGTGGCACCACAAAGGTTCTCCTTTACCAGGTAAACTTCGAATTGCGCCCTCTGCTGGTAAAATTAAGGACACAATTTTTTGCGAAGCGGACGGTTGATTTTTTGGATCGTGGACACGCAATAATTAGGTTTTGATTTCAAAATTGCACGAGTGCATCAAAGAAAGAAGACGGGAAAAATTGAGGAAAGAAATTTTGTTCCATTAGGAAAACGCTTCTGTACACAAAAGCGACATTGCAATGAATGCTATTCACGACGCAAGATTTGAAATGCACGAAACCCTGCGTATTCACCAGACCTAGCTCCCAGCTATTACTTCTTATTTCCGAACTTGAAAGAATATCTACGTGGGACCAGATATGATGATGATTATCGGGAGATGGCAGCAGTGAACGACTGGTTAGAGGACCAACCACAAGAATTCTTTTCTAGAGGAATCAGAGCATTAGAACATCGTTGGACCAAATGTATCGAAGTTCAAGGAGACTATGTCGAAAAATAAACATAACTTAATACGAACTTTTTGTGCAATACATGCTAACCATTACATACTGCTTACATTTGTTTTATTTGACAAAGAAAATTTGTACATAAAATGTATGTTATGTATGTTATAAAAATTTGAAAAATTTAGAGGTCGTAAGCGAAGAGCAATGTAAAGATTTCATTAAGATTTGAAAAACATAGTAGGTATAGGTGTACCAGGGAAGGTGGAATCCAAGCATGTTGGCAGATTGTTGTTGATTGCTGAAACCAGATGACCGAAACCGAAGGTTTAAGAGACATTTTCAAAACTTCTATTCTACTTAATATTTTCCAATGTTTCCTTTTAAGTTTTAGGAATTAGTAACTTTTTCTAGAATACAATATTATTTGACCATAGTTAATAAAGTAGAAGTATGTTTTTTTTAATTAAAAATTCTAGACTGTAAAAAACTGAGTACACAGTCATAATCAGCGCATTAGAATAACTCAGAATCAGTAATAAAATCTTACAAGGGACATTATGACCTGAAATTTGCAGACCCGCATAATTTAAGAAATCAAGTAAAAAGCGAGTTTAATTTTACCACCTCCGGCCGAAATGAGGATAATATAAAATTTCTTAGCTCATCCATACCATAAAAAAAACTTGTTATTGTTTTGGTCTGACAATTGTGAAATGACTCTTAAAGAATTTCATTGTTCTAAAAAAATGGATAGTTCGCATAAATAAAAATAAAAAAGCGAGAGCAAGAGTGTGGAAGGTTACTTTGAGGGTGTCGAAAAGGCGTCAAGTTGACATCAAGAGTAAAAGTATACGATAAAAGAGTTGTAGGTAATCAAACAATCAATAACTTCTGTCTATTTGCTTTTTAACATAACCTTAAAATTTTCTAGAAAAATGTGAAAAATCTACTTTTTTCTTGTTTTCGCGTTTTTTATTTTTCATTTCTACAAAAATAATTTAATTTAACTGAAACTTTTTGAAAGTATGCCTTTATTTTTTCGGATTAAAAAAATCAAGGCGCTTCAGAGATATTCATTTTCCGCTCCAAAACTCTAGTTGTATTAGAAAAAATTATCACACAGAGTTCTGCGGCGCTTTTTTCATTTTGACATATACTTTTTGATAAACTAAACAGATCTGCAATCTCAATTTAAGAACATGCTCAAAACTGCAAGAGAAGCAAAAAATGACTCTTGTAACCATGAATTTTTCAATGAATTGGTTAAATTATTGAAATTATTAAGAACTGATTACACCATTTAATCCTACATAAATAAATACTAAAGAAACTGTTTTTCATTGCTTAATTAGTGTCATTTCTTGTTCTTTGTTTTGTTTTGGCCAGGAAAATATAAATATCTCGGAAACATATTGATTATTTTAATCTGAAAAAAAGTGGTTATTTTGAACACACAAAAGTATACTTTCATTAAGTTTCATTACAATTTACAATAAAATTTACCCTATACACTCCTGCTGACGCCTTTTTGTCCTTTTTTTATTTACTATACGCTCCTTTATTATAACCAACCATATATGTTTGGATAACACTTTTTTATGTCTAAATGCAATTTAGTTGAACTATTCATTTAAATGAAAATAAAAAGTGAGAGTTTAGGGGTTTCAAATTGTAGTAGGGATATCCCGTATTTCTAAACTTTTTTTTGTTAGTTTTGTAGTTGTTCTTGTAGAAATGCTTTGTTTTACGTTTTTTTGATCAGATTACCGTTTCCACCTCACGGTCATTTTCAAACATTATCAAAATTATACTGAACTCAGATGTGCAAATTTGTTTACGTTCTTAATTTTTAACGAGTTGTAAAACTTCGTTGTAAACATTTATAGTGTGGGTTTGAAAGTGACGTGGTGATACAAATCAACGTTCTAAATTCCTTCGATGTCAATCGTCATTATAAAAACCTCTATAAAACTGTATGGATCCAGGAATTCATTCCTATTTCACGAACTCGCCAACCTTGACCAGAACGCACCTATCAAATTTACAGCATTTTTACTGTCATAACATAAAACTTAATTTGTTACCTTTTTTATTATCTGGACCATCCATAATACAACGCGGAAAACAAAGTGAAAACCTGTTACGGTGCGTAAACATTTCAGGCGAATTGCGAAACTAAGCGCAAATGATTTATGGCGCTGCTTAAAAAATCGCTCCCTGTTAACACATGCTACTGTATAAGGCAAAACAGCACCCATGATTTAACCAAGGACGCACGTAATTACACGTATTGGACATTTAAATTAAAACATCCATATCGAGAGATGAAAGGCATAATCACGACGTACGTCCATTTTTGTCGGAGCCTAATTTCTTCTAACACCCGGCGCGCAACTTGAAGAGCGCTTATTACAAGGAACGTGGTGATTCTTTCGCACCACCTGACAATTTATCTGTGACTGGTTAATTATACTAGATGCAACCGTAATTAATAGTTGAGCCGGTGCGGCGTGACTGTGAAAATGAACGATGCATTCTTGCGCTAGCCCTAGGTGCATCATAATGCATTTCTGATTTTAGATTCGAATCGGACGTTCTACTTAATGCCGGTCGAGAGATCTCGACGGAAAGGAGCATGGAGAATCGATAAATGTGAGAAGAGTTGGTTTGAAATGCCAGTACTTCGAATTAGGGACATCAGCGGGTGATTTTGCTTTTAAATTAGGCGCGTTATTTAAAGTACACAATGTTGACGTACTTGAATATCGATGTTTATGAAATTCGAAAGTGAGTACGACGATAGTTACAGTTATTTAATTGTACAGACCTTCCGGAGCCGTCATAGCGCAGTTGTTAACGTGCCTGGGGCTAAACTGGGAAGCCAGAGTTCGAGTCCCGGTAAGAGGAAAATTTTTTTTTCAATTAAAAAAAGCCGTTGTACTCACAAAACAATAATTAAGTACGTTGTATCTTGGTGTGCGATTTTACATTTATTAGGGGAAATACCGAAGCGATCTTTTTGTAAAAAATGCTTTTAGGATTAAGTCGGGTTGGCATTAAAATTACTCAATAATTAATATTTATTTATTTTACTAATGGGATAGACGCATTTTTACACTAGGAGTATGAACGACGAGAGCTAGTCCGAGCTTCACTTTTATAGTCTTCCAATTCGTATAAGGTTATATTGCTCTTTATTTGTTTGTCTTTTATACCTGTATAGGTAATGTATTCCTAAACCAAACTCATTTTATGGTTTTATGGGAACACAGAATAGAATTCATTATAGAGACGGGTTTAACTACAACTACTAAAATAAAGTCATATTATAAAAATTCTGCATCAAATTTTATTATCTTTTTTAACTTTGGCATGACAAAAGTTTACACTAAATATGTCAAATTTTGAATCAGCAATAGAATTATTATATATATGCACTATATGAGGAACAAAGGTCAGACTAGTATCCAATATCACACCCAAGTCAGAGACTTGATGACAATCTTCTAAGGGAGTGCCTTCAATGTTGTAAAAATATCGAATGTGATGCATACCCCTGGAGAAGGTTATCTTCTTGCATTTACTTACATTAAGCTGTAAACCGCTAAGACCACACCAGCCTACCAAAGAATCTATGTCCCCCTGCAGTGCCAAACAATCATCAGTACTCCGCACAACAGTACAGATCTTGAGATCGTCCACATACATGTAGGCATTGCAACATAGTTGGGAAATTACGTCATTGTAAACAATTATAAACAATAAGGGACCCAAATTTGAGCCCTGAATTACACCACTGCTCATTCGGTAAGAGTAGGATCTGACCCCACGATACTCAACATACTGCACTCCTTCCTTCATCGCGGAGTAAATCAAAGCAATGAGACTCTCACGCAATCCAAAGTTACGTAGCTTCTTGAGGAGGATACAATGATGCACCCATCAAAGGCTTTGGTCAGATCTGTATAAATAGCATCGACCTGAAAGTGGGTAAACTCTAGCAGATTTGCCACTGTAGACTGGCCTTTAATATTAATAAAGCCATGCTGCTGCGGTGCAATACCACATATACGTGCGAGGAAATTCGACATGATAGCGATAGGTCGATAATTTTTGATATCAGTTTTTTCAGCAGACTTATGTACCGGGACAACCAAGATGATGCCAATGTTAAATTAAAGATGTGACGTAGTGGTGTAGATAAAAAGTTAATACAATCTACCACAAGAAAAGCTGAAACGTCATCAGGGCCGCAGATACTATTTGCTTTAAGCTTTTTTACAGCACGTTCAATATCAGAAATATTTATACAGAACATGGTCAATACATTGAATGAATTACAAACAGTTTCGAACTTCATAGATAGGCAACAATGTTTCTCATAGTTCCTCATAGTTGCCTTTGATGGCGATACAACGAGTATAGCGATTTTGCAACTTCTATAGTACGATTTCTCTTTCTTCCTTCCTTTTTGGAGATAGTCGATGAATATTATTCCGTTCGCATCCCAAAAAACAGACGCCATCACCTTACCGGCCGACTGTTGCGTCTTTGCTCTCTTTGGATTCGGTTCGTCGACTGCTGTCCACTCAGCTGACTGTCTTTTGGGTTCTGGTGTGTAATAGTGAAGCCATGTTTCATCAATTGTCACATATCGACGACAGAATTCTATTTTATTACGGTTTAACATCGCCAAGCACTCCTCTGAAGCATCAATTCGTTGTTGCTTTTGGTCGACTGTGAGCTCACGCGGCACCCACTTTGCACAGAGCTTTCGCATACCCAAATGTTCGTGTAAAATGGTAAAAACGATACCATCCTATATCTTTACAATGTCAGCTAGCTCGTGCATCTTCAATTTGCGATCGTTCATAACCAATTTGTGGATTTTTTTGATGTTTTCTGGAATAACAGCCTCATTTGGGCGTCCAATACGCTCTGCATCATTTGTGCTGGTACGACCACGTTGAAATCCTGCATTCCACTTCTCCACCATTTGTCTCGATTGGTGCAGAGTTCGGATAATGTTTATCAAGCCATTGTTTGGTTTCCACTGTATTTTTTTAAACGACTTACTGTACATCAGTGCAAACGAATAAAAAAGGAATTAATGCGAAAGAGAGAAATAATAATCTGATCAAATTATCATGAAATTCCCGTTAAGCTTTCAACGCGAAATTTAAACGTTTTAACATGTTTAATTATTTGTTTCAACGCCCTCCGATCAATATTAGTAAGTGCACTTTTTTCACACACCTCTGTTTAGGCTCTACATTTAGTGACGCGAAATTGCACAGCCACCTCAAATGCTGCATTCAGCTGTATGCAAACTTCCGCAAACAATATAGACAGAAACCAGGATTCGGTCTAAATAGTTGGCATTTTTTTACTATACAATTTTGATTATTGAGAACAGTTCAATTGTGCGTAAAAATTAATAGACCATAATTTAGAGCAGCTATTTATAATAAAAACAAACTCCAAGAAGCGATCTTGTTTAAAATTTTAATAATTTTGGTGATGGGCCAACTGAAATGGGGCAGGGTTTATATTCGATATATTTGTATATGAATTATGAATATGACTAATTTTTGATATCATATAGGGGTGAATTATTTGGCTTAACCAATTCTTAAAACATATTTTGGATATGTGATTTGGTATCTAAGCATAATAAGTGAAATAATACAGTCTCCCCTTTTGTTATCTTATGCCGTCGTTTCGAAGATCTTTGGCATCAAACAGTGGTAGAATTTTTTAATCTAACGTAAACTTAGAACCTATTTTCGATTTCTGAATCGATAATAAAGAAAATGACAAAATTGCAAGGTAGTTCCTCAGTATCAATAATTGAAATATTAAAATTTCCTCTTTCGTTTTCCTGCTCGCATTCTAACAGTTAGCAGACAAAGTAAGACATGTTTGTTATCAGACAGACCATTAAAAATTATCAAGTACTGCCGCACTATCACATGTCCCACTGTGGAAAGCAGGTTGGTAATAATCAATTTGGGTCAAAATGGTTATAACATAGTATACTAACTAACTATTATTACACAGAGCTGTGTAACAAAAGGATATTAGAGGTTTAGTTTAATAACCTAATTAAAATATATCAGCAGAACATTAAATTTGTATAGAGATTAATCTTACAATTCTGTTACGTTCATATTTATGCAACATACGAGTACAATTAGGGCTTCTATTGATTAACTGTAACGTACATTACAAAAAATTAATTATCTTAAGTTTGGAAATTTTATTCATTAAAAGAAATAATAACCAATTTTATGACACTATGTAGAGCTAAAGCCTATAAAGTTACAGGAGCTATGTACTATATTTGCTATTTTATTTACAGGAAGTTTTTAAACAGATACTTCTTCAAATCGAACGGGAATGCCAGCTGAGATATGTAAATATATTGGTGTAGTTAACTTTTTAAATATTCGCTTTCCAGATCTTAAAAAACTGACAATGATCGGTTAAGTGATCAAATTCTTAATTCCTGTGCAACAAGCTTCCTATGAGGACACTATATAGTAGATTTGGAATTTTGTAAAGATTCATTAGAAGTTAAAAAAAGATGGAAAGAAAATTGCGTAAGCGTAAGTGCGAAACAATTTTGTACTCAACCAAACAACCAAAAAAATCTACGTCGCACTTAACTGAGATTTGTAAATTCGGCAGCAGGTAAAAGGTAACTGCTTAAAATATTGTTTGTGTATCTTTGCTTGGCACGCTCATATTAAAGCTTCATTTGGAATTACTTTGATGCATTTGCCATATCAGTGATCAACTTAAATGTAAAGAAATTATGTGTGGAAACAAGCACACGATATGCTGCTGTCTAAGAAGAACTACCATGAGCTACGTTTCGTTATTTTTTGAGTGTTTTCAAAGATATTAGAAAAGATCCTAGTTCTTCAAATTCGATTTGTTAACCACTAAACAATCATACGTCTATATCTGATGTCACAGATGATATCAGTAAAATTTTACATCAGTCTTACGAGCTAGCTTTTACCTTTTCTAGTGTTTGATATTATAAATAATGAAATGCTTGTGTGTTTTAAGTTTGCGCTGCATAGATCTTGATCCAAAGGTGTTGATGTAATTTTCGTCTTGCAGAGGACAATATTTTTGTCGAGAACCCAAAACAAGTTTTGCCGCGACTATAGAAAATTGTTTCTCCTCAGTCGTTTTATTTTCGAAGTCCACGATGGTACATACAGCTTCCTACAGCTTCAGATTGGAAGAATGTCAACAATACCTAGACATCGTAGGAAATTTGCAAGGGAGGATTTGCATTTCTCAGGGTGTGCTACGTCTTCCTCCTTATAGAACCAGATCATGTACAATATGCTAAATTAATTTCTTTAAGTAGACCTTTTTCATTTTTCTTCCTTAGTATAGGTATGGGCAGGCTGTGTGGAAGGTCCAATGCCCATCTATGGCCTTGGGCTGTCTCTACTTGGCCTTTTACTTTTCTGGTATAAGGAACAATGTTAATCATTATTTATTAAACTTTTAATATGTGTTTTGCAACGCGGAAAACAATACATATCATTGTTTATGGTTAAAAAACACTAAAGACATCTTTTTATTTCAGGGTCTGCCCAAGTGCTCCTTGAAGTTGCCTGCGTGGGAGGACATAACAGGCGCCCTGCCTCGACTGCATATGCCAGCCATGCCGGCCGTGCGCTCTCGCCGCGGCTGGTGCGGCTGTTTACAGGTGAGTTAGCGGCTAAGACGAACATTCACCATACAGCTTGCTCAACTGCAACAGCAGTGAAGTCTGTTGCTGTAAACTGATATATTCTTCGAAAGGTATAGTTACAAGTACAAGTTTAAGATGCTGCTTCAGCCGCATTCTTAAACAAAAAAGCTGTTAGTTCGCTTTTATGATGCCATTGAAAACAATATGCAAAATGCATTAAAGGACAGTCCTACAACAATATTTTTTCTATCCATTTGTTGTTGAATCACGTTTCTAAGAGGTTTTGTTATTAAGGTAGTAGCTACGAAGGGGTGCTGCAACCACGCGATGGCCGAACTACATCTAAGGTATTCTTGTTCATAGATGAGCCGCTTCAGCCTCTATTTAAAAAATGGCGAGCGAGAAAGGAATTTTAAGTATTCCTTACAAGTTGTACAATTATTGTCAAGTAAAAAAATCCTAGCTGCGTTATTCCTGCAGAGTTATACCGACACAGGAATCGATTTCGTCATGTTTGATTAATGATGTACTTAGCCATATGGGAATCTGTCGCATTATTGTTATTAATGGTAAAATGACATCAGCTGAAGAATTCCTGCGATCATTTCTCGAAACGCAATACGACAAATTACTAGCTTGTTTTCAATCCAGCACATTCTTTTGCAATTAAGAAATGCTCGGAATTAAGGCCCTATTATCTTGCGTCGTGTCCTTAAAGGCTTCATTAACATTCTGCGGTTAATCCGCCGATAATTGGACATCGGTAGTGGAACATGTGTACCTATCTCGGTCTGCGCTCATTGCGAAAGACGTTAATCGAGGTGGATTAGAAGCCGAAGGCCAAGGACCACACAGAAAGGTGTTTATTCACTTATGACACTTATAAATGTGGGTAATACACGTGAACACATGAAGAGGATGCGTGTAGTACATGCGGTTTAGTTGTAATTGCTCGATGCATCTTTTGATCTGACAGGGTTGCATAGATTTATAAAGTCGTTCGTCCGGGAGATCTCCGTGGAGGCATCATATCCATTTTCTAGTTCAGGCGGTATAAAATGTAGCTATCTGTTATTATTATTAAGTAGATGGTCATAAGGAAAGTGCTAATTTATGTCGATATGAGGATGTTTTGAATTCATATATCAAATTAAATCACGAAATATTTACCTTCGATTTCGAAATGAATATCGCTGCAGTCAGATGTTTCGTTAAAGTTTTTGCACACAAAGCTCGTGCTCCTAAACATTTAAATTGTAGCTTCTGGATTTCCTACGGATCCTCTCGTCTTCAACTTAAAAATAATGTCCATTCTCAATAACATGGATTAGTTAGAGCAGACTTGTCAATATTGAAGTTTTTTGTATGTGATTTATGTTTTTTAAATGTAATATTTACACTACGTTTAGTCCCACTAACATTTATCACATTTTTTACAATTTGTTTTATACGATAATGGTAAAGACAATAGTATATATATAATCAGTTTCCTTTTTTACCCGTAGGGTGTAAGGGTATGCAGTATCTCTCACTCGTTTACTGTCTTTTGTACTATTTTCTTCCACTTAGTCCTGTCCTTTGCTATTCTTCTAGCTTCGTCCCAGGTGAGGTTTCTCTTCCTCAAGGCCTCGGCCACTGTCATGTTCCATGTCTTCTTCGGTCTTCCTCTTCTTTTCTTTCCTTGTACTTTTGCCTCCCACACTAGTTTTGCTGGTCTTTTCTCCTTCATTCTCACCAAGTACCACTTTAATTTATTCTCTTCCATAGTTTGTTTAATCGACTCTATTTCCAGTTCTTCTCTGATTCTGTCGTTTCTTATTCTGTCCATTCTAGTCACCCCTTTAACGCGTCTCAAGTACTTCATCTCTGTTGCCTGCAGTCTGCGTAAAAGTCTATCGCTTAACACCCAACTTTCACTACCATATGTCAATATTGGTCTATAAATGGTCTTGTATACCGTCATTTTTGTCTTCTCACTTATTTCCTTTTTACTTATTAACGCCCTGTTTAGTGAGTGGTACACCTTTGTTGCACTAGTGATTCTTTCATTCATTTCTTCATCCATACTTCCATTGCTTTGTATTGTAACTCCTAGGTACTTAAAACTTTTAACCTGTTCTACTTGTTTCCCATTTATTGTTATGTCTATCTTTTTGTCCTCCTTTCCTATGACCATTGTTTTAGTCTTGCTCGTATTTATTAACATTTTACGTTTTGTTAGTTCATTCTCCCACAATTGTACATTTTGTTGTAACTTTTCTTCATTTTCTGCACAGATCATCAGGTCATCTGTAAATGCGCATCCTGCTAGCTTTATTACCTTTAATTTTCTATACCCTACTTTGACTTAGTTAGCCTTGTTGTGTAGTTCCCACAATATATCGTCCATTACCATGATAAACAGTGTTGTGCTTAACACCCCCCCTTGCCTTAATCCATCCACAACTTAAAAATCCTGTGATTCCATGTTGCTTGTTCTGACATAATGTTTTGTGACCCTGTATAAACTCTCTATGCTTTTTCTGATTTCTGTTATTTATACCTCTTTTCTTCATACTTTCCCAGACCACTTTTCTAGGGATGTTATCAAATGGTTTCTCTAAGGCCAGGAATGCTAAACAGATTCCTTTTTCTTTGCCTATCTTTTCCGCCATTTGCTTAATCGTAAATATATGGTCTTGGGTGCTTCGCCCTCTTCTGAACCCGCTTTGTGCTTCGTGTAATTGTGGTTCCAACTTTTCTTTTAATCTTGCTTCAATCAGTCTTTCATAAACCTTTGCTACTGCACTTAACAGTGTGATTCCTCTATAGTTCCCACATTCTTTTGTGTCTCCCTTTTATGTATAGATACAATTATCCCCATTCTCCAGTCATCTGGTACTGCTCCTTTATTCCATGCCATGTTAAATATTTTTGTCAGCACTTTCCCCCCTTTTGGTCCCATGTTTTTCAACATTTCTGGTGCAATTTGATCATGCCCCGCCGCCTTTCCTCTTTTTATATTATCAATGATCTTATTTACTTCTTCCTCCTCTATAATGTTTCGTTGTTCCTCTTCAACACTTCTATAATTCGTTTCTCTGACTTCTGTGCAATTTGTTTTAGTTTCTGGGTTGAGTAACTCTTCGAAATATCCTTTCCATTTGTTCATTATTTCACTGCCTTTTGTCAGTATTTTCCCTTGCTTGTTTTTGGCATTCTTTAGTATTTTATAAAATAGTTTTTGGTTTGCTTTGCTGTTTTCCTCCATTTTCATCCCAAACTCTTCCGAAGCCTCCCTTTTAGCTTCTTTTACCAATTCTTTGACTTTTATTCTCTGCTCTTCGTATCTTGTGTAATTTTCTATTGTTCGCTTTGCAATKTATTGTTTCCATATTTCTTTTTTCTTTGCTACATGGCTTTTTATCTCCTCATTCCACGACAGAGTCTGTTTTTTCATTTTGTCTACTAAGATTTTTTCACACACTTTCTTCGCTGTGCTCACTAATATTTCCCAATACAATACAATAGTACCAATTCATATATTCGGATTTTCATAATGAAAACGACACCGCGCATTCTTGATTCCTGCCCTGGATGAAAGAAAGGATTTTTGCAATAAACCATTTCACGTTTTACCTAATAATGGTAACATTCACTCCGGACCGCACAAACGCTAAACTAATTTCTGTTTAATATGCAATACGCAGGACAACGATTTAATGTCGCGTAATACAGGAAAAACTACATTACCAGCGATTAAATTCCAACCAATCTGCAGTACATCCGCATTTTACTAGTCCCAGTGAAAGCAAAAAACGTCGGCTGCCAGCCGCACGCATGATCAACTCACGGGAGTATGATCTTGCAAATTGGAATGCGTTGGCAAAAAGTTAATGATTTCTCAAAAATGCATGGGAATTTAGTAGACAGCTAAGGCGCGGCCAGTGCGAAAACTCGGTGAAATGTCAGTTTACGTTACCGTTTCTGTAAACGGCCTGAAAGCGACAACGTAAACGGTTTGAAAGTGTCGGAATTATAAATGAACAGCTGTTTATGATGTAAGTGTGAAAAAAGGCAAATTTAATATTTACAAGAGCATTTTCACACGAATATAATACAAAATGTGAAAACGCCCTCAATTTGAAGTACTAATAATATTCAGGGCGTTTTTCACATTTTGACGATTTTTATCAACGTTCGTGTTTCGGATGCTGTAATAAAAATGTTTCAATGTTTTGATCAGCTAGGCATCTGCCCTAGATCTACTCATTTCAGTAAAAATGTATTCCTATAGTTCTTGTAATAAATATGTTTAGTCGTAGCGAAAGTTACTATTTAAAATATTTCATATATTTTTATTTATTATTATAATCATTTTTCATTAATATTAAATAAATATTGGAAATTTATTAATCTGGAAAGCACTAAACTACTTAAAATGTAAGATTAATAATCAGTTTAAAACAAAAGTATATTATGACTATTAACTACACTGACTGCTACAACGACGAACAAACAAAATACCAGCAGAAGGAAAATGAGAAAGAATTGTATTTTTCAAGTAATATGCATTACGATGACAGTAGCACACGATAAATAAGAATTTCCGTGTTTTGGATAATCTCAGAAATGAAAATCAAATGGTGACAAAAACCGTTGTTTCTAAAATTAGCACCTA
Source organism: Rhyzopertha dominica (assembly GCA_025024175.1). Classification (NCBI taxonomy): domain Eukaryota; kingdom Metazoa; phylum Arthropoda; class Insecta; order Coleoptera; family Bostrichidae; genus Rhyzopertha; species Rhyzopertha dominica. The sequence continues at coordinate 48,967,066 of QCXZ01000041.1, forward strand.
ACAGTTGCTACTGAAGAAATAAATTGCTTATCTCTTCAAGTGACATATTATCTAATGACTCAAAAATGTTTTCTTCGAGCACTATGGTATATTTCTTAGCGTTGATATATCCATACACTGCATTGCTGAAAAGCGCCACCCTCACCAACATGCGAAAACCAAATCTTCCTTGTCGCATCCTGGCAAACGTTTGTTGAAGATTAGTGTCTGACCAGTAATAATCGTTGTGTCTGTTAAAAACGCCGTCAATTGAAATATATGCCTCGTCAGTCCAAAGAATCTTCTAAAAGAATTAGGCATTTCCTTGATTTCTTAGGTAATTCACCAGTAGCAAAAATTTCTGCTAGTATTAAATCTAACTTTATGCAAAAGATGTGGCGGGCATTTGTTGTTTAATAATCCTAGGAAAACGCATAAGGCATCAAGAAAGTACCGTCTGGTTTTTATAAATCCATGTATATAAAGTAAATAATATTGGCCCTAACATAGAGCCCTGTGGGACACCATGTGTCAAGTAGCCATTGACGGAGTGATTACCATACAAAGTTACATACCGAATTCTGTTTGAAAGGTAATCAATAAATAATATTAAGGACGAGATACCATGTTATGTTTCAGGATACAACGAGGGTCATGTCAAAATTTCCGCACACAACAACACAGCTCGCAAATGAAACGTACATTTTAAAAAATTGCAATAAAATTGTTCAGTATTATCGCCTTGCATATCCAAAACGTGTTGCTATCGCTTCGGCAGTAATGTAATGTCGTTAAATACGCTATCTTTGTCAAGCTGTTTCAGCAGTTGAAACACATATGCTGTTGCAGGGGTTTTATTCTTCCAAGTCAGTGAATTGGCCTTCACGAATTGAGAATTTTTTACACATAATCTGAGTGAACAGTGAACAATCCGCGCTCTATACATGATGTTTCACGAATGATAATGATCCTGACGAAATTAAAAATGCAACCCAAAATACATTCTCATAACCAATGTGGTTATTTTACATAATGGTATTATTTAAAAAATAAATTGGGAATCCATGACGGCTATGCGCTATAGTTCCTGTCACTGTATTTATTAAAAGTCAAAATGTATTCAAATGATGAAAAAACAGATACGATTTTGATTTATGGTGAATGCAAGAAAAATGCTTCCGCTGCTGCCCGTTATACAGACGTTTTCCAAATAGAAGAGCTCCTGCCGATACAATTTTCAAGAGACTTGAATTAATTTTAAGGACAAACTGGCCACCACTGAAAAAGTCAATAGAAAAAACAGCAATAGGCCCTGATAATGAAATTAGAGTATTGGATAGATTGACGACAATCCTCATATTAGTCAAAGGGTAGTCTCAAGAGCAACCGGTATTAATCTGTCTTCAGTACACCGAATAATTAAAGGCAATCAATTTCATCCGTATCACTTGCAATTGGTTCAAGCCTTAAAGGAGACAGATTATCCTAAAAGACTGACTTTGTGTAACTTTTTTCGGGAACACCAAAATTTGAATGTGAGTTTTTATGACAACATTTGCTTCTCAGATGAAGCAAGATTTTCTAATAATGGTGGAGTTAACAAACATAACATGCATTATTATGCGCAAGAAAATCCACGTTGGATTCGAGACGGACATTTTCAAACTATCTACTCGACGAATGTCTGGTGCGGAATCTTGGGGAATCAATTTGTTGGGCTTTATTTTTTTCGCGATAGTTTAAACGGCAATACTTATCTAATTTTTTAAGAAACTTCTCCAAAATGTAAATTTACAAATAAGACAAAATCTATGGTTCCAACAAGATGGGGCACCTGCACATTATCATAGAATAGTGCGAAATCATCTTTGATTTGGTTTTACCTAACCGATGGATAGGAAGAGGTTCAATTAATCCTTGGCCACCGAGAAGCCCGGACCTTACTCCTTTGGATTTTTTTCTGTTTGGAATGGTAAAAGAACAAGTATACCAAACATCAATTGAAAGTGTAGAACATTTAGAAAATAAAATACGTGATGCATGTAGATCCATCACTCCAGAAATGTTAATGTATATTAAAAGACCGTTTTGGGCGCGAATTCAAGCTTTTGAAAACATCGGAGGGCGACATTTGGAGCATTTATTACATTAATGTTATGAATAAACATTTTTCAAAAATAAAATTTGTTTTACAATACCGAATTTACTTAAAGCAAATGATTGAAGTTTATGTCAAAATTTACGAATTTATAGAGCTCTTTACGTTTTATACTTTTTAAGACGATGAACAATTATCAATGTTACCTCTGCAAATGTATTTTGGGTTATATTTTTAATTTCGTCAGGGTCATTATCATTCGTGAAACATCCTGTATGTAGCTACGTGAAGCCGCAAGGGTAGTCTTTATAATTTGACAGCACTTGTTTTTTTTTTACAATCGTATCATGACCAGCGACCTTACTATTAAGTTTTATAGATTTACATCTTTTCAGGAACATTCCATTTTAGGTATAAGATTTTTAGGCCTGATAGTGATATTTCAAAGCTTTCCTACCAATGTGACAACAACTCGAGCTGCGCTACTGCTCTTGCCTTAACAATTATCTCCTCTGCTCTTCATCCCATTCAGTAGTGGGAACGAGGGTTCCACAACATCATAAAGAACGTCATGAATGGCGAGCATGCTACCTCGTTTCCATCGAAATCGTGTGAGCCTCCCAACAATTTATCGGCGACTTTTCCTCGCTTTCCACGTTGCTTTTCTAAACGCGCGCATTACCATACGTAAAAATTTACGTTGTATAATCGCCCTCCATTCGCAAACCGTGCCGCGAAGTAGGCCATCGCCTCTGCATCAGATATTTGCATTCGAACGTATCGGCCCGTTCGATCTGACAATTAATACCATAACCGCGTTTAATGATGGCCTGGCTAAAGTTGAGGAGATAGGTATAAATTACACCGCATTTAGATCTGGAGGATAGATAGGCCGTTTAGAAACGAAGGTCAGTGCGCGGCTTCCTCGTGCTGGCCAGGTGTGGGGGCTGCTGCTGATGAGGTTCCCAGGGTACAGAAGAGGCGATTAGCTTCGGTTACGGTGCCCTTGAAGCATCCCGGTGCGATAGATATTTCACTTTCACCGATTTATTGCTCTTAAAGTCGACTGTTACGAAATATTCGGTTCGAAAATAGAGGTTCCAGGTCGTAAATTTTAATTATGTTAAGAACATAAAAGCATAGCCCTTCCTAAAACTGCATTGAACCAATCTTGGGGTCAAGTGATTTAATTGAAGCGTTTACGATCGAAAAAATTACATTTTTTCTAATCCTAACTCGCCTAAGATATGACGGAATACCAGAATAACACTATGGTACCAGTAAGTAATTTTAGATCAAACAGATTATGAGACTAAAGTTAAAGAATTATTAGATGACAACTTCAAATCTTTCGAATAAGAAGAAGTCTTTTTAGCTCATTAGGAGCTACAGTCAATACGATTGGTAAAATTGGCAAAATTTTGTGCTAACTATTTAACACCATATGTGGTTTCATTTATTGATGAGAATTGTTATTCTTCAGACTTTATGAACGTTACAAAAGATTCAAATATCTCAGAAGCTGATATTTTAATTAGTTTGACGTGGTTTCTTTATTTACGAAAGTAAACATAGAGATCCTCTAGGTGACACAGTAGCCAGATTGTTTAAGCACTGGTAAAAATCGACTTATTTTTTATGGAAGTCCTATGGTGTCCAATTTCTTAAATAAATTTTGAAGACGTAGCCATCAATAGTTTTCAGTTTAAACTAAAATGTTGGTTTAGGTATGTATATGATAATTCTGTTATTTGGCCCCTCGGTATAGAAGAGTAAGAGTAAGAGGTAAGTTTCTAAATCTTTTGAACAGTCAAAATCCTGACATAAAATTTACTATGGAATTAGAAAGCAATATCCAAATATTATAGAATATACCTTGGACAGTTAGGACACAAGGTTTACAGAAAACCAATCCGCACAGTCAGATATTTACATGCCACATCTCACCACCCTCCCACTCAACAAATAGAACGTTATTTGTTAGACCACAAAGAATTTCAGACGAAAGTTCTTTACAAAAATAAATAAGTCATCTGAAATCAGGGCTAGTGAGAAACGGTTATAGCACTAAGAATATTCGGTCCATTTTTTATAAAAGTGCTCATCCAAATCAAGTAAATTTTCAGCCAGGACAAAGTAAATTAAAATTGCGTTTGCCTTATGTACAAAGCCTTTCGGAAAATTAAAGAGGATAATTAGAAAGCATGATATTTTAGTTGTTGATAGTAATTATAATAATATTGATAGAAGTTTAAGTTCTACTAAAGATAAAGGACATTTAGAAAGTAAAGGTGTTTAGTGTTTACAAAATTACCTGTTCTTGCGCCAAGCGTCACATAGGTCAAATTAAAAGAAAACTAGGTACGCGTTTGAAAGAACACATACATGCTACTAGGCAGCAGCAGATAAATCGGAGCTGAACACATGATTGATTTTGACAAGACAAAGTTTTACATAGAGAAATATATAATCTGAAACGTCTAAAAAAGAAGATATATAAATTTTTAGGAATATTAATGATATCAATCGAGATTGTGAAAATTATGAGTTGGCAGACATTTGGAAAGTTATTTTGCACCTATATTTTATCAAGTAGTTCATGTATATCTAGTAGATAAGTAGTTCGGTTTTTATCGTTAGGTTTAAATGTTATCAGGTTGGCAGGTTGTTTCTATGACTCCTCGCTTCCTTGGTGGTTTCTTTATTTACTTTCAAAATTTTGTTTGAATTCGTGTCTGATAATATTTTGAGGTTTTCGTCATTGACAAAGATTGCAGGCATAATCGAAACGGCAGATGTCAGTTTTTTATAGTGACAGCAATCCTTCCGAAAACATAATATTATCCCACTATCACTGTTTTTACTTGAAAAATCGTATTTCCCGATGAAAATCTAGACTCGACGATATAGAAAGAAATACAAGTTAATGTAAGTTTTTACTTGCGCTTTCACGTTTTATGAAATTAAAATTAAATTTGTTCCCAAAACTCAAAAAATTTAAAAAATAAAAGATTTCCGACGTAGGCTAAAAAGTCCTTTAAAATTACAGTATGTACGTTCTGTCAAACAACTATGTTAAGCTTGACTAATCTAGGAAACATTTTATTAGATCTTTTCGGTATCATTGATCAAATAACAAGTGAAAATATCCCGCACGGACAGGAATCTTGGGCMTTTCTTCCTCGACAACAGCTTCGGGCAACATAGACGTTGCTCACAAACAACGCCAGCATTCTTTCTAAATTACATACATCCACTTTCRCGCGGCATCCAATAATTTTTAACACTTACGATTTGCCTGTCGATGGTACTGCTCGTTCCTTCCGAGTCGTCGAACTTGCGGGGCAATTGTTTTGATGGCCTTGATATGAAACGGCAAACGAGGAGAAACTGAATCGTGGGAGGCAGCTGGTCAAAATTTTAGTAGTTCTCCATGGGATTTCATTAGAAAGCAAGATGCCTATGGTTGCAATTGAAAAGAGGCTGGCACGGCGGTTACTGGACGAATTTTCGTCGATGACATTGTAAAAGTGAGATGCAGTTTTTGTACAGAATGGAATTCCATGTAAACGGTACTGTCTGCAAAAAACCTTCCAATGTTAATTCTGTTTGTTGGTTAATTAAACCGTTGCTGGAATGTTATTGGCTTATATAGGGTGTTTCATTGACGTGGACATATAAAACAGGCGAGAAAAACTATAATAGTTACCCAACTGTAACTTAAAAAAGCGTAGAGTTAGAAGGTTCTGATAAAATGCAGTTAAAATAAAGTCTTTTTGCAGAATTTGTGCTATCCCGTAAAGGTTTGGGCCAATAAATCACTATATCAGAACGCACCACGCACCAGAACTATGGAAAAACCYAAATTTGTCAAAACGCAAACAGTATGTGGTGATAGGATTTTCTGTATTAATTCTGATATTTTTCAATAATTTAGTAGATGTAGTCAAGTATTGTCAGATATCACTGTTTCTCGATTTCAATTAACTGTATGTAGTTTGATTCGAGAAAATATAGATTTCATTGTAAAGTGATGTGACATTACTCAGCCAGAATTAAATGTATCTAAATGTTTAGTCTGGAAATATTGCCATAAACTACAAATTGGCATTACCGACTAATTTATTGGAGATTACAGTTTATATGCCAGCTATATGCACCTTGGCTTACACCAACAATTAAGATCATGATGCGWGAAAGTAATAAGTTACTAAGTAAGTACAAACGAACAGGAAAATTGCAGGAWTGGGTTCAGTAAAAGCAGCTTCGTAACATGACGGRTAGCGCTATCAGAAAGGAACAGACTGCGTACTTAAACCAAGTCAGCATTAATACTTCCAGTAAACATTTGTGGAAAGCTCTAAATTACTTACACATCAAGCGAGGTGGGAAGTCCTGTGACATGTCATCATACTCTGCTAATGAAATAAATGACTACTTTATGTCGGTATTTTCCCCATCCAATAACTGTCCCAATGAAGTAAAACAATTTTATAGAAAGCTTTTTAATAAAAAGACTAAATTTTATATTAAATTAATTTCTCCTGAAGATGTTGCTAATGTTATTCTTACTTTGAAATCAAATGCAGTTGCCCCGTTATTTGCAACTATGTTGCTCACATTATCAATTGTTTCGCGCACAGTTATTATCCCGATGAGTGGAAGCCCGCTTTAGTACGACCTTTGCCTAAAACTGATAAAATTAAATCTGTATCCGATTTGAGACCAATCAGCATCTTGCTACGTTGTCTAAGGTATGTGAAAAGTTTCTGAATCTAAAATTATACCCGAAAACCAATCAGGTTTTCGTACTCATTACAGTACAACAACTGCGTTGACTAATTTGGTGGACGAGTGCATTGGATCCCTCGATACTGGCAGGGCAAGTCTTTTGGTCTCATTGAATTTTTCGAAAGCTTTTGATACACTGGATCATGTGTTGCTTTTTCTTTTCTTCCGATCTTATTTGCTCAATAGGTGCCAGCGAGTCTTGCTGGGTGGCGAAATGTCTGATGTCGGCAGAGTGACGTCGGGAGTCCCTCAAGGATCTATCCTGGGACCAATTCTGTTTTTAATTTACACACTGATTTAGTCTTGGAACCCAAATTTTCAGTTTGCTTGGCACACGCTGACGATGCTTACCTTTTACACCATTTGAACCCACAGAACATAGAGAGGGCATGCTTAGAAATGAATGAGGACCTAGGCAACATTAGTGAATGTTCTAATAACATTAACTTAAAGTTCAACAGCAATAAGTGTTCTTTAGTATACTTCGCGTCGAAATCGTCACAAAAATGTTTTGTGAAGGATGATATTAATGTATATGTTACGGCTAAAGCCCGAATTCCGGCTAAACCTAAGTTTAACCGGTTAAAGTTGGACATTACCCGGGCCATGCGGCTAAAGTCCGAACAGTTTTCAACGCTTCTAACTTTAACCGGCTAAAACTGGGTCTAACCAATGGTAGTCGGTTAAAGTGCGAAGTTACATTCAGTAAGCTTGTACAACAATACATTTTTAGGTAATAAATAAATAAKAGTTATAATTAAGAACATTAATATATTTATCAACATTGCACGGTGGATACTTGATATTTGACAGAGATTTCATTTTTTTCGCTTGTTCTGCTAGGTTTGCCTTTGCTTCGATTCTATTATTAATAATGGCATCTTTCTTTGAGCACAAATCACATAAATCATTTTTGTTTATACAGATTTCACATTCATCACTAAGCACCATTTCCTCTCCACTTTGAATATCATCGATACTTTGTTCGCGTTCTTGCTGATTTCTCAGTAGCTCCTCTAATTCCTCTTCGGTAGAAACATTGTCAATTACTTCGGAAGGAAATCCAGATGACTTTAAACCAACTTTCACATCACAGCCGAACATGGCTTTATATGGTGAACGCTTTATACCATCGTGATGGGCTCTGTTTTTCATCAACTGGACAAATCTAAGCCCTTCAGACCATTTATCACAATTTTCGTCTTTCATCCAAGTCATAAGTATGTTCTGAACATCTTGATTCGCCCTTTCCACACTACCTTGAGATTGGCTGTGACGCGGTTTTCCATGTATTATTTTTAATCCTGTCCACATGGATGTTAAATTTTCAACAATTCTGTTAGCAAATTCTCTTCCATTATCGGATTGTAAAATAGACGGGGCTCCAAATATGCAAAAAATATCTAACAACACTTTAGCAACCTCTTCAGCAGTTTTGCTATGCAATGGTCTTAGCTGCACAAACTTCGTAAGATGATCTTGGTATACAAGAATAAATTTGAAATTGCCGTCAGGATTGGTTTGCATGTCGATTAAATCGACTTGACAGCGGCTATTCATTTCATTTGATAAAATCGGCTTGACCACAATGCCTTTTTTGCCCGATTTTAATTTCATTTGGCACGACTTGCATAATCGAAGGAATATCATTATGGCTTCCTGAGTAATATTTTTATATTTTTGTTGAGCTTCCTTCACCATTCGGTTGCGACCACCATGTCCAATGGACACATGTATTTCATGAAGTATATCAAATAACTCTTCATTTTTTACGTAATATTTAATCACAGGGTCGGTTGTAGAAACAGGAGCAATTAATTTATCGGTACCACTGATATTACATATGTCAAATCGTTTCAAACGACGATAATGCAACGTTGATCTTTTAGCAGACTGCTTAGCTTCTTTCACTTCTTCAATAAACTTATTATATTGTGCACTATTCATGTAAGACATATTCTTAGGGTCCTTAGCGGACAACATGTTTTCAAATTCTTCATAGAAACTTGATTTAAACACATTATTACCCTCCATTTTTGACGTTAATTCGTCTAAACGCTGCGTCGTCACCAATAAGTAATACACGTGCACAGGGATGATGCAACACTAACCAAAATGCACAACGAACACGATCGATTTGCTCTTTAACCGACTACCATTGGTTAGACCCAGTTTTAGCCGGTTAAAGTTAGAAGCGTTGAAAACTGTTCGGACTTTAGCCGCATGGCCCGGGTAATGTCCAACTTTAACCGGTTAAACTTAGGTTTAGCCGGAATTCGGGCTTTAGCCGTAACATATATATATATATAATGTTATGTTGCTTTAAAGCTCTTGTACTCTAATCATCTTAATTTCGACTTTAAACTTAGAAAAAAATTATGCGAATCTCTGGTAATCCCTCACTTACTTTATTGTTTTACGGTATATTTTCCTTGTCTTGATGCAGTTAATAAATACAGGCTTCAGAAGGTGCAGAATAACTGCTGCAGATTCATATTTGGACTAAAAAAAGTATGCTCATATCAATAAGTACAGACAGCAACTTAAATGGTTAAAAATTGATCAACTTTTTCACTACCACCTTGCAACTTTCTTGTTTCGTGTCTTTCGATCCTCTTCGCCAAAATACTTGCGTGATAAGTTTCATAGTCGGGGCAGCTTGCATTACACTGATTTATCTCTTAGATACGTCCACCATTTATCAATGCCTAGCTTCTGAACCTCCTTTATACACGCGGTCTTTTACTTATAATGCTACTAAATGTTATAATGAACACTAATGAAATCATATTAAAATCTAATAAACTACTCAGATTGAGATTTTGCTCAGAATTTTAGGCTTTTCGTCCTTAGGTAGCGCTCACCCGTGTGCGTAATTTAGTATATTGCACATTTATCAATATAGTTTTTTTAAATAGTCATATTCATAGAATGAATGTTTTGTATTCTAAAGTTAATTGTACTCGGGTCACATTTAATTTATAAAATTTGTAAACAGACAATTATTTGGTTTAAAACTACGTATATTGCTACTAAGTAAAATTAAAAATTAAAAACAAATAAAGCAAGTTTTAAAATATTATTTACCTCCGAGTCCCTAAATTATTTCGGATTATATTATGATTGAATCTTATAAGAAAGTAATTTTGCTAAGAATAATTATTTGTAAAAAATGACCTTATAAAGAGGTGGCCACTATTGATAGGTGACAATTACGGTTATTAAAGCACCACAGAAACCTTTCAAAATTATACTGATTTTGCAAAACTTTGCTCTATTTTCTATAATATTTACGTTATCCTAAACATTTGAAAAATAAATGTCCCCACATATGACAAAGCCATATTATGTGCAAACACAATTTTTATGATCTTAAGATATGTATGTTTGTAAATATTGTGGCGCTTTGCAAATATTTAGCAAGACTATGGCATTTCTTCGTACATTACCAATCTCAAAGAAGTAAACAACCGGTCAAATTCGAAAGTCGCGTGGGTAGGAATAAAGATGATCTTTGATACAGTTAATTTCACATAATACATTTCGCTCATACCACAAAGCGACCGAGCACTTTCTAAATGGCTCTATCAGTATCACGTTCGGCGAGATTAAGATGCAAAAATTCGCCGTACGCTGCAAGGTGCGGCCCGTTTAGTATACGCAAACGAGGAACTCGGAATTTTCATTCGGTAGTTTATTTATGTTTATGTGTGTATAATTAATCGGGTGGCTCATTGTGGAGTCGGCGAATTAAAGTCGTAATGTGGGATGGGTAGGAGAAGTAAATGAATATTCAAGATGGGAATTGAGGACGATATTCAGGAATTGCCGTATAAACTGCAACCCACCACATAACTGGACCTCCAGGTAACCAAGGTGCGAGCTAGCACTAGGAAAGCATTGCGCATTAGGTTGAAACAATAAGATACTTTTTGGGTGACCATGCGTTTTACGATTGTTTACCTCACTCAGTTTTAGAATAGTTACTTACTATCACATTATGTAATTTTTCTTTCAGAAAATTTTTAATTTGTAAGCGAGCCGACTGACTGTAAACCAAACAGAAACGTACTGAATTAAAATCAATCAAACTATGACAGGACATTAAATTATTAGGATAAACAAGCAACTATTCGAGCTTATCACTCACCAGTTTCTATCTTCAGAATTACTCTTAAAAATCTGGCCTGGGCGTGCAACACCTGTCATAATTAAAAACATGGATAAGTGTCCAGTCCAACATGTCAACCTAAGTTAGCCTCCATTATTATATCTTAATAAAATCTACCTATCTAGTCCTTCTAAATAATCAAGTCATAACTTAGACTTCAAAAACTAAGAACTGGCTAATCTCTTATCTCCTTCATAGCAAATCATTTACTATACACATCATTCTGCAAATGTACTGCCTTGCCTCCGTCCACACCCCTGGTGGCACGGTCCAGAGGAATCAGCCGACCGGGCCAGCATCCAATCCAGGCATGCTCCCGCATACTGATAACCTGGAGGTCCAAACAAAACCGCCTTCAGACAAATCCATGTTCACATGTGCGAACGGACCAAGGACCTACCCGTCCTTGCCGCCCCCCGACCAAACAGTACCAACACTACTAAGACCAGAGATTCACCTGTCCACCTAATCAAAGTTTACTTGGCTGATAATTAATTATTACCTCTAACTTTATGTGTATTACCCTGTATTTTAGCTTCAATCTATCAGTTATCCACCATATCTATTAAAATATCATTCTGATCATAAATATCCTGCCTACGACACTGACCTATGCGCATCATTAGCTACCTGCCTAAGCTTTTCCCCATAAAACAATTATGAACTAAGACACTTAGTGAGCGTACTCACCCTGATTTCTTGATTACGCCCTGTACACACAAAACACACCTCACTGCTTAAAATTCACAGCTAAACTGAATAACCTAATATTCTAAAACTTCGCTATTGGTTTTACTAGCTATGTGTTAGAAATACGTAAGAGCGCCCCTTTGTCCCTCTACGCATAAGTGGTCCAACACACCCCTCATGACCATAATCGTAAATCAGATACCAGAATTTAACCTCGAGAAGCGAAAACAAAGATTAACACGTGTGGTTTTAAACTCGCATCGTTTTGGATGCCTAATTTTTAAAGAACTAAAAGAAATTAAATTAAACTCACATTACAAATTCATTTTGAGTAAAATCATCGACGTAACTTGTAGCAACAGCTAAAAAATTCCAACCACCGTGTCCTTTTAACACTAAATTATCTACACCTTTATTGGCCGAAGTGCGGCGACACAATCTTACTATTTTAAATACTCTGCAATTTTCATTGGAAATTTTCCTATATATACAGGATGTGTAACGAATGATAACGACCCTCACGAAATTAAAAATGCAACCCAAAATACATTTGCAGAGGTAACATTGATAATTGTTCATAGTCTTAAAAAAATATAAAACGTAGAGAGCTGTATAAATTCGTAAATTTTGGCATAAATATCAATCATTTGCTTTAAGTAAATTCGGTATTGTAAAACAAATTTTATTTTTGAAAAATGTTTATTCAATAACATTCATGTAATAAATGCTCAAAATGTCGCTCTCCGCTGTTTTCACAAGCTTGAATTCGTGCCCATAAACGATCTTTTAACATGCATTAACATTTCTGGAGTGATGGATCTACATGCATCATGTATTTTATTTTGTTAATGTTCTTCACTCTCAATTGGTGTTTGGTATACTTGCCCTTTTACCATTCCTCACAGAAAAAAATCCAAAGGAGTAAGGTTCGAGCTTTTCGGTGGCCAATGATTAATTGAACCTCTTCCTGTCCATCGGTTAGGCATAACCAAATCAAAATGATTTCGCACTATTCTATGATAATGCGCAGGTGCCCCATCTTGTTGGAACCACAGATCTTGTCTTACTTGTAAATTTACATTTTGGAGGAGTACCACTAAAATGTTTCTTAAAAAATATAGATAAGTATTTCCGTTTAAACTATCCCGAAAAAATAAAGCCCAACAATTTGATTCCCCAATATTCAGCACCAGACATTCGTCAAGTAGATAGTTTGAAAATATCCTTCTCGAATACGATACGGATGAAATTGATTGCCTTTAAATATTCGGTGTACTGAAGACGGACTAATACCGGTTGCTCTTGAGACTACCCTTTGACTAATATAAGAATTTTCGTCAGTCATTTCCAATACTCTAATTTCATTGTCAGGGCTTGTTGCTGTTCTTTCTCTTGGCTTTTTCCGTGATGGCAAGTTTGTCCTTAAAGTTAATTCAATTCTCTTGAAAAATGTATCGGCAGGAGCTCTTCTATTTGGAAAACGTCTGTGTATAAACGGGCAGCAGCGGAAGCATTTTTCTTGCATTCAACATAAATCAAAATCATATCTGTTTCTTTAGCATATGAATACATTTTGACTTTTAATAAATACAGTGACAGAAATCATTGCGCATAGCCGTCATGGATTCCAAATTTATTTTTAAAATAATACCATTATGTAAAATAATCACATGAAGTCTAAATTTGATAAAAAAAATATTGTATATTTTCTCAATCAGACAAGTAGGAAAGTTATTGTTTGCTTTTCTTTTTCAAAAGCGTTAAAAGAAAGAGATAAAGAATTAAGTCTGCAGATGAAAGAATTAAAAGCAGCTAATCTTTGGTACACTGTGTTAGTAAAGACATAATCTAATAATAAGGAGATCTAAAAAGCAATCTTCCTATCTGCTTCTATTTTACAAGTGAAATTAATCGAAGAATGTAATGAATTAATGTATGTAAGAAAATCGTCAATGTCACTCTTAGAACCGTTAAAGAAGCAAATAATGTCACCTACATATCTGTACTGAAAAAGTATATAATTTTGTTGGGCATAGTTTTGTTTTTTATATTGCTCATGAAATTTTCGGCTAAAATAGGAGCCACACTAGATCCCACGGCCAAATCTGAAAGAGAGATTTTGTTGTTAGAGAAAAAAGGTTTAATATTTGGTCTTAGGGGATAGAAGAATCAAATAAGAGATTTTTAAGCAAAGTCAGAGTTTCTTCTGTGGGAATACTGGAAATAAGTTTACTACATCAAAACTAACCAAGAAATAATTAGGTGTGGGAGTAATGTTTTTATTTTATTACGTAAATCTATTGAATTTTTTAATAGCATAAATGTTGTTAAAAGGAAGGATATTTCTGAGAGTTTTATTGAGCCAACTAACTAGAAGGGATACCGAGGAGTTGATAAAAGAAACTACTGGTAGTATCACAATTACCTTTGTCAGATTTCGCGACTACGAGATCATAAGGTTGAATTTTCTTTTTAATTAGATGAAGTGTTTTCCAAATACTTTTGTGGTTGAAGCATCATCGTCTTTATGTAAATTGAGCAGAATTTAAAGTTTTCTAACCGTGGAAGATACTTGGGTTAAGCTTAAGAGCTTAAGTCAAATTTCGAACGAACATGAAATTTAAGATCTTTAAAGAATAAGTTTCATTCATCTTCCAAAAAAAAGTGGAAGATAAATTTTGAACTTTGGAATTAAAATTATGTTCGACAACTGAGGGCGTTAAAGGGGTAGTTGGGGAATGACCGAAATTATTTTTTGTAGTGAAGCCAATTTGGATTTTTAATTTTGATTGATTTTGATTCCATTTTGTGTACAAGGTCTCTAAACTACACATTTACCATTGTTACAACCCAACAAAACGTTATTTGCTCAACCTTGAGGCTAATGATACACATTTCTCGCTAAACCCGACCGGACTTTTTGCAATACTTTCTGCATTTTTCCAGGATGACGAACCACCTGAAATCACCTACTGCGTCGTGGAGAACACGGGCACTTTATCCCTGCAGGCGCTCACCCCCACCCAGCCCATGCCGCCCCAGGACGAGCTCGATGCCAAGTTTGCAGAACTGGTGGTAAGCGAAACAAATGAGCCTCGTTAACAGTACCGATACCTTCCCATTAAGATGAATGTACGTGCCGCAGTTTTACAACAATAATAATCAAATCAATCAACTCGGGGAGTAATTCAGCTCACGAGCTCCTCATGGTCGGCGGAGAGACAGTGGCGTGTCGAGGAGGAGTATAACAGTAGAAGMGTTGAAATTATTGCCCGGGTGAAATACTGCCGACGCAAGAGGTGATGCGTAAATAATGCATGAATTTAAAGYAACMGTTGTTGGTGATGAAWTTTCGGATCACGTAAGGTTTATTTGAATAGATTTGCCATTATAATTTTGCGCCAAAGATTGCGACGAATTAGTATTTTGGTGATGCTATGGGCTTTTCCGAATTTTAATGGTTGATAATATAACGGTACAGTTTGATACAAATGCACGATGAGTAGTATTAACGTTTAAAAGAAGGGACACTATTTTGTATTATGTTGATTTAGTTTTTCATTGATTATGAGTTTTGAACCAGCTAGGGAAAGGCAAATTACCTTACATTCATTACGCCCTTTTAAGAGTGAGGACCCAGTGGTCATATATTGCCTTCTTTGACGATGAGTGGGACTGGCCCTCATCAAGTATCTAACCATCGTATATTTTTTTAAATGCTTTAGATAAATAATAAAAGAGTTACTGTTCAAACTATAGAGGGTGCTAATTTCAAATAAATAACAAACAAAATTTTCAGGAAGATCGTAAGAAACAAACAAACCAGCATATTATTTTCACAAAATGAATTTTCCGGCTTCTAATTCAGCAACACTTTTATAATGCTGTGAATATCTCTTTCTTCCAGTATAGAAGGTTCTAAAGACATAAGATAAAAGTGACCTATGGTTGATCTTAAATAATTTTTTATTAGTTTTGATTTTGAAAAAGATAGTACTGCAGTTGAAACAGATACATGCAAACTAAGCAGAATGAAAATGGCACTTGATAAAATTAAAAGAAAAACTGCAGTTAAATCATTTAAAAATATGAATTCACATTATTTTAGATGTGTCATTTTATAAATACTTTGCCTACTAAATTACCGTTAAAACTCAGTTCGTCTTACAAATTTTTGCATGCAATCGTTAAGAATTTTTTTTCAGTAGCTTTGCTGAAATGAAATAAAAATTCAATAGAGCTGATATGATATATATTCACTGTTACAGTGAATATTTCCTCTACCGAATTCAACGCTTGATTAAGAACGATACAATTAAAGTTAATAATTTATGACATTTGGTTCATCTCTATCTTTGTAATCAAACTGTGTAGCTGTTCTCGAAGTTTTAAAGGTGTTACTGTTTAAAAACTGGTTTCTACGGTTTTTTTGCCATACTTGACAACATTACTTAACTGCAGGAAATCTAGTTAGAATTCTTACAATTTTCGTAAACCCTTTAAAGACGAGTGTACATTCATTGTTAGTGATTACAAAAGATTTTTTGCTAATGCTTCGTACCAGGTGTAACTTATACATTTAGCTTGAGATTTTGATGGATTAGAGAGATAGATTTATTTGAATATAGTATAGCTTCAGGTAAACTTTTGTACAGTAGCTTTATAATCTTCTGCTAGATTATCGCCTACCACATAAAGGTTTTAAAGTTAGGTTAAGAAAATGTAGTTTAGAAAACCGACTGTTACGGTACGGAGAAAACAAGTTTTACTGAATAAATAAGCATTTTTGAGCATATGAACTAGCCATGCATGTTGACTCTGATCAACCATTACAGGTTCAAATTTACTTATATCATCTCAATGCACTATTGGTTTTATTGTCTTAGCCAGGAAAAGCTAAATTTTGTCGAGACAAAAATTGAACATTTATTATTATTTTAATTGCATTTTACTATTGCTGTTTTTCAATTAAAAAAGCTGACTAACATGTAGCTTTTTTAACCTTGACACAGTTCTGTCCATTTCTATTAAAGTGAAAAGAACTTTTTTCGTATTTACCCCAATATACAGGGTGTCAGTTAAATGATGTCATTAATTTTAGGTGGCCATTCCTGAGCGAATTTTATGAAGAAAACCTTTAATAAACGTATGTCCTAACTTGTTTCGTTTTCGACTTACAGGGTGTCAAAGTTTTGCTTTTTTTGGTTTTTTGTAAATACTTTCCGATCTAATAACCATATCTCGATGAAATTCGGTATATGGAGATTTTTTGGGGCGAGCTATTCAAAAATGTTATCGAATTTGTGAAAACTCGTAGAGGGCGCCAGCTGCACTAATATCATGGTGTCAAATCGGTCATAACTTTTTAGCGCGCTATGTTTCGACAAGCAGCACTCTTGCAACTTATTCCCCTGGCAATTTTAAGCAAAAAAGGTACTCTTGGTCGAAAGCTCTCGGAGCAACCGTTTTTAAAATAATGGCGATTAAAAGTTTCAATAAATATCATCAAAAAGATTATCGATAATTCAATAACGTAATTTAATTAACAATTATTTAAGAGAATCACAAAAAAAATTAAAAACGAAACAAAAAATTTCTTAAATTAAATGTTCAAAGTGGGAACCCGCACTTGCTATGCAAGCATGAAGTCTTCTCCTCATCGATTGCCGCACACGTTCCAAAATTCCTGGAGTGTTTCGTATAAAATTAACGTTAATTAAAATTCTATTTCGCAAGTCCTCCTCATCCACCACTGGCGTTGCATAAACAAGGGATTTGAGATGACCCCAAAAGAAATAATCCAGTGGATTAAGATCGGGCGATCTTGGTGGCCAAAGTTGAGGTCCTCCACGGCCAATCCACTGTTGACCAAAAGTTGCATTAAGGTGTTCACGGACCGTAAGACTAAAGTGAGCAGGTGCCCCATCGTGCATAAACCACATATTTTGCCTCGTTTGCAGTGGGATATTTTCTAGCAATTGAGGCAATGTTTCTTCTAGGAACTGTCTGTATGTCTCACCGTTTAGTCGCAGAGGGAGAAAATGTGGCCCTATGATATAATCACCAATAATTCCCGCCCAAACGTTCACTGAAAATTGTTGTTGAAATCCTCGTTCTACAACAGCATGGGGATTCTCATGACTCCAAAAACGATTCTTGTGGAAGTTAATAATAGCTTCCCGTGAAAAATTTGCTTCATCAGTAAATAAAACTAATGACGTGAAGTTGGGATTGTTTCCAAGGTGTTGGAGATACCACTGACAAAAGCCCAGTCGTATAGGAAAATCTCTTGGCAGCAATGCCTGTACTCTTTGCACATGGTAGGGATACAATAAATCTGCATGCAACACCGATTGAACACTGTGGCGACAGACATTAAACTGTAACGCTAATTTTCGAGTACTTGTTGAAGGATTATTTTCAACTTCTCGAAGAATTGCTTCCTCCAACTCTGGCGTCATTAGGACTCTAGGTCTCCCAGGACGTTCATCGTGTTTATTTAGTGATCCAGTATTACACAATCTAGCATGCAATCTTACAAAAGTTTTTTCTGATGGAACGGCTCTGTTAGGATAACGTGCTTGATAAATTCTTCTGGCTTCTGCAGCGTTTCCATCCGCAAGTCCATAAACAAAATGCATTTCAGCTTGTTCAACAAAATTCATTTTACTAAATTTGCTAAGATAAACTACTTCAAACAAAATTGAAAGCGTCAAACTGGCGTCTGAAAACGTCAATCTGACCCATCAGGTTAGTCATTGCCAGCCATGATTCTGTTGATTAGTAAAATGAATAGGTCTTCTCATGAGTTCATAACAACTTTTAATCGCCATTATTTTAAAAACTGTTACTCCGAGAGCTTTCGACAAAGAGTATCTTTTTTGCTTAGAATTGCCAGGGGAATAAGTTGCAAGAGTGCTGCTTGTCGAAACATAGCGCGCTAAAAAGTTATGACCGATTTGACGCCATGATATTAGTGCAGCTGGCGCCCTCTACGAGTTTTCACAAATTCGATAACATTTTTGAATAGCTCGCCCCGAAAAACCTCCATATACCGAATTTCATGGAGATATGGTTATTAGATCGGAAAGTATTTACAAAAAACAAAAAAAAAGCAAAACTTTGACACCCTGTAAGTCGAAAACGAAACAAGTTAGGACATACGTTTATTAAAGGTTTTCTTCATAAAATTCGCTCAGGAATGGCCATCTAAAATTAATGACATCATTTAACTGACACCCTGTATTAGGTACTAATAAAAATTGATATTTGTATTTGGTTTGGACTGTTTTTAACTAAAAGTTTTCTAAAAGATGCAGTTATAGTCTCTGCAAAAGACAATTAGTTTACCGAAACAGGAAAAGACTAAGTTTTTTACCTTTCCATGGCAAGACATATGCAAAATTAGTATAATGTTCATAAAACAAAAATAACCGTTTTAAGGCAGTGAATACCTATGCAGTTAGATTAGACAAACTCAAAATATAACACAGTAAGAGACTTTTTTTGTTTATGAAGTTTCTATCATCACAAAGTAACAAAAACCGTCATAAAGTAATTCCACTTGGCGGAACTGAATTTATCCCATTTGTACAATTAATAGAGCGGATAGTGTATAGCGATGAATATTACAAAATTGCAAAAATCCGCAAATGATAAAACACTTATCTTCATATTGTTAAATGGACAACTAATATAATACTGAAATCACCTTTAACACTGCATACAGTTCAAAATATTTTTACAACTGCATCTGGAGATTACTATTATTCTCTTTCACTCCGAATGAAAAGAAATACAATCTGGTAATAAACGCACTTGAACGCCACTGATGTCGACCTCGACTCGGCAACTATTTACGATGGAATATTGAAAATCTAGTTCCCATGGAGGAATAAATCGACCTAATAAAGCAGACCTTTATTGCTCCTATTTTATATAAATGGTCACCACGTTTGCGACCATCCTTAAACTGCACATATATCTGTTGGAAACATGTGCACCAGCAAACGGACGCATTTTCCTTTCATACTCAGGGGCAGGTCCGTTCACACGTGCTCCAGGAATGTTGCCCGATGATTGCAAAACTATTAATAGATGAAGAAAGAAATGATTCGACCTCAAAGTGCAACCTTCTGTGGCCAGGTTGGCAGAAATATGCAAATGATGCTTGCAATCAGACTATAAAAACTTTGGATTAAATTTATTAAATTTGCCAAAAATTTACGATCAAAGACGAGCTTAGAAATGCATTTGGAATATGTATTTCCCTTTTAGAATCTTGTGAAGTCATGCTAAAACAAGCAACGTTTGATAAAATTACTCTTAAAATGTCGTCGTGTTTTAGACTGTACAGTAACCGGTATTAAATTATTTGAACACTCATTGTGGGAACTATCGCTGGACAAAGTTACAAAGTATCGATACTTACTCAAAATATCGATACCTTCGGCGGTATGCAGTATGAATACAACATTGTCATGGTAACAGCTAATCACTATAGCAATGAACAAAATAATTGTTCCCAAGTAGACAAGTAAAGTATACTCCTTTACATTTGCAGTCCCATGCTTTATATAAAAAGCTATATAAACGTATAATTTTTGCTTCGGTTTTTTAGGTTACGTTAGATTGCTTGTCACCCCGTATATTATTGTTACAGATATACTTAATTTTAATAGTATTATTTAGTTCATTTATGTATTTCTTACGTTCTTAACATGCAGAAACAGGGTTTGTAAAGTATAAACAGTTTTATAAAAAAAATCTGGTGAGTTTACCCAACATGAGAGTAACTTCCCTACCGAATTGTTTGTGAGATTTGGTGTAAACGATTATTATCAATAGAAATCGATAAAATAAAACTTACTCAATACAACGATAGTCCATATATAAAACCTGCTATCTACTATTCAAAAATTATGAAGAGTAATAAACGTTCTATTAACTCCCCTATTATAAATAATTTTAACAGATAAATACACATTGTGGAATATACAGAATCCTCATTTTTTTCTAGCTATAACCAAACTTTACTGTTTTCTTTTCAAATAGAACACCCCATATATGGGGTCTCGTCAATTCAGAACAGGAAATTCTATCGATTCCTCCTAAAAAAGTTGTGGCTGCTACTTTAGAGAATCGCTAATTACATTTACATTATTAGATAAAAACCTGCATAAAAAAATAAAATCTGATTTGTCGGAGCGTTTTTGTTCAGTACTCGCTAGATTTTTTCAAACTATCTCCATGTTTTATTACATTCTGTATACAGTTACATACATAATTGCGTTTCTGTCTATCAAAGGATTTGCTTTAAATTTATACAAGAAATGCACAATTTACTTTGTGCTTATCATTTGCGGACACCTTGTACGACAGATAATTATCAACGAGTTGTAACGTATGTAGTCCAAAACGCACATAGCTAAAAGAATAGCTAGAAGTGGTTTGTGGTTTAACGTACCAAAGGCCTTTAAATAGTTCAGAAAGCTTTAGAGTCACTTTGAAATCGTATCTGCATTTGAAATAATATATTATATTCAGTTAGTAGCTATATAGATCTCCATGTATACGATTTTTTTCAAGGCAGAATTTTAATAGATCTTAAATCTTTATGTTCTTGTAGTTTTTTAACCTATAAATATATATTTTATTATACATGGACATTGTATCACATTTTATAGCAGTTCCTAAAACTGCATTCAGCAGTTTATTTACTAGTTCCTCATCTACTATAGTAAGTTTAAAGATTCAAAGTTAATAGATTTCAATTTAGTTCAGTATACATTTTTTTAAATAGCTATTAATAGAATTAAAATTGTTTAAATCAGATGGTATATGGGCAAATACATTTTTACTTGTATTAAATTTCTTGAGTGTTTGTCACAGCTTTTMGGTTGGCGCATGTCAMTCGGTTTGACAAAAATATGCCCTCTTCTCTCAAGAAGAACTAGACCCATCCCACATAAACTATAAAATAAACTAAAATCGAAAAAAAATACAGAGATCTCACTGACAGGATGAGTATTGCAAAACTAACGTAGAAAAGCAGAAGAAAAAATAACTAAGAGTACGTACAAGATGGTGGGATATATGATGACAGATTTCCCAAGACCTTGTTTAAATATGACCATGCGAGTCGTATTCAAAAAAGCAGTTCCTAATTCCAGTTCGTCATCTACAGTTAAGCGTTGGATGTAAACATCTTCAGTGAGCCGCCGAATAAAACAAAATCTAACAGTAACACCTCTGCTCTCCAATCACACCTAATTATCCGCAATAAAAAGCATCTCCAAGAAGATTCGGTAACTGGCCTGCCTCACAGTTATATTTCGTGCCGGTGCCATTTTTCTTTAATTGGATATACCGAACGGGGCTTCCGCCATTCTTGTCTTTTTTAACGGATTTAAGAAGCACAACACGCCGGTTACGTAACACCCCAGCCTTGGCGAGCCAAACAGAAGCATTAGTAACGCAACGGAATCTTTGTTCGATTTTTGGACCAACTCCCTGACATCAATCATGGGTGTTTCGAACGCCCGTTACGGTTATTTGAAGTGGCCATTTGATATTATGACTGTTCGGAAATGAGGCAAGGCTACTAAAATGAATAGGTATCGCTTTCCTCGAAAGAGATCTTGATTGCGCTAAGCTGCTTAGGATGAAACTGAAACGTCTGGCTCGGGTTTAAGGCTATCCTATTTCGCTGGGTATGGTACACACTGGGCACTCGACAGTTTTCCTTGATTGCTAGACATCCAACTCACATGTATAAAGCACTGATGCATAAAATAAAAATCCAATTCATCATTAAGACAATGAGTTATTAAGACAGTCGTAATTGAATCGATTTTATGTGGAAGGCAATTACCTACTTCCTATAGTGGGTGCTATTGTTATTGTAATGCTAGAAATACAGCCAGTAGCTTATTTGTAACGATAGAATTTCTGTAGTATTGTGTATGAAGCGTATTTTGAATATATTAACTAACTATCTGTAAACAACAAAGGGCTGGTTTTTTCACCAAATTGTAGGATACGTACCATATTCTTATTATAACTACCAATATGTTATTACGGGGTCTTCAAAAAAAATTATGACAAATCAGTATGATTAATTTGTTGTACGAGTTGGCGATGGAAAAAGTATATCAAGAATATTTTATTTTATTTTCACAAAAAAAGATGTTAAACAATATGCAATATGAACACTTTTTGCAGTGTTTACATACATTTAAAGGAGAGAATATCCTTTAAGAAAAACAATATAATCTGATTTCTAGAAAATCCTAGCACTTCCAAACGTAAGAAAACTACGACAAGATTTAAAAAAATAATACCATACAAAATTTTACTTATCCAGTATGTAAATAAAGAGAATAAAGGAATCCCATAATCTTCCCCTTTTCTTCTATATCTCGATTAAGAAATTATATAATAACGATCATCCCCTCAACATTAGTTTTAAAATTCATAGTATTTGAAAGCGTCAAACACTATAATACAATAAATATTAAAACTATGTGTTTTCAATCGAGATCGATAAGAAAATTAGAACTACAAACAAGTTTCTAAACACCACAACACCATTGAGATGAAAGCTTATACACCTCATCAACAGATGTATTTCTTATTACTTGAGTTTGTTGTTCTATCTAAAAGGTCTTTATATTGCTTTTAAAACAAAACTTTAGCAATTATTATTAGTTTAATATTTTCATTTTCATCCGCAACCTGTTTAACAACTGTACTTTGTAATACTCACTTAGAAGTAAGTATATTAGCAACTTATTTGATTTTTACAGACCATGAAGAACAGATAAATAATTTTAGAAGCTTGTCTACTAACCTCCTAGCGTAGTAATTATGAAATACTCATATTTAGGAACAACCCCGTACTATTCGTCGAATTAAATCTTGGTCGTTCCTCCGTAAATGTGCGAAATGTTGAATAACAGTGTAATAGGACGTATATTTTTAAAAGGTTATTTCAATGATGATCGATACTTTGATTAAGTACAAGTTGAAGTGCAAAATTTGGCATGCGACAATAAAATTTTGTGGCAAAGGACGGTTCTCTTAATTATAATCTAGGGCTTGTAGCTCGTTTCTTAAATTATAGGTTTCCTATATGGCTTGGAAATCAAATGACCAGACAACAGCACAGATTTGACAATTATGGATACTTCTGTGTTCAAAATGTTTTATACCCTGATAGGTCGAAAACCGTGAAKGATAATATGCAGGGTGTTTCATTAATAATAATTTAAATTTGCATCCAATGTTGCATGTTTCATTAAAAAATTGACTTTTCGCAATTTGAAATATTTCATATGGCAACCGATGTATTAATTTCAATTTAAAAGTAATAAACCTGCTAGAAGACGTAAATGATTTCTTCTTATTTTGGAAGATATTTATTAAAATGGCCGGATGCGATGTAAACGACGATTTTTTTCTTTAGTGCTTATTTTGTCGAAAATTGTACATTTTAGAGGTATGGCATGTTATACAAAATGACTTTAGAATTCAACAAGGGTATATACGGAGTGTTCTATTTGAAATCAGGAAGTTGGTATGCGTTTCCGGTATAACGGGAAGTGAACCGTTTTCAAAAATATTTTTATAATATGCAGCTTTTAATCCGGGATCACTTTTATATTTTCAATAGTTGTGGAGTTACGGAAGATATACGTTCATTTGGCCCACCCTGTGTACTGCACCATTGACATCATGGAATAGAATGAGAAGTATTTTTTAGCAGAAATAAGCTTCTGCTTATGCTATTCCTGTCAGGCAATTGCTTGATGGCAATTCACAGATTCAGTTAATTACATGGAGAGAACCTACAGAAAGGTCAGCTAGGTCCTCAGATCATACAACCATAGATGTTTTCCTCCCAAAACACGTGAAACTGAAGGTTTTTGAAATGCAGCCAATATTCCTAAGAAGATTATTCATTTTACTCGAATTTGTTTTCCACACTAATTATCGAGAGTGGCTTTTTTACGCTGAAACATTCGGTATGACCTGCATCCACTTGTCAAACTAATAGATTTGGTTTAAACACATACATTCCATGCATCTAAACAGCAGTAGTTTTCTTGCAATAATAGAACCTCTAGCGATCTACATCAATCTTAATTAATCCGGTATCACCACAATTTGCATATTAAAAAGCCCCGTTCGTTTTCTAATACCAGGAAACTGTAAAATGCGGTTTCCTGAATCTCACCTTGAACGACGAACTATTCACGGGCGCAGTCTTTTTTCCTGCCAATCGTTTAACGTGACAATTGTTGTCTCGGCTTAAACATTTTAGCACATATTTTACGCCAAGGACATCCACGAATGCGAAAAAAATTGACGAGCGGTACCCGCATCTGTAGTAGTTATTTTCTGCGCCAGGTGCGCGCAAAGGTTTCCCCAGGAATTTTCTCGAGCGGGGAATTTAAATGCCGTTAAATTGTTCGTAAGATAAGTGGTTGTTATGCGAGTAAAGGCAGCGTATGTATGAAATGAGGAAGCTTCGTTGCGGATAATGATTGGATTTTTGCGTGTCATGCCATAAGTGGCCGATTAATTTATGTGAACGCCCATTCTGAACGGTCTGTTAAATATTGATTCGATTTTTTCTAGTGTTATTCCGCCAAGCCTGCAAGGACATGATTGTTAAGATATCAAGATTGAACCGGTGCGTAATTGTGACTACGCTAATTGTAAGGGCACTACTATTTGCCCTAAATTCGCGAGGACAAAACAAAAATCTAGAAACGGTTCTATATTTTACTCTGGTTGCCTAATATTGATGTCTTCTTCCCTAGAAATAGCTCTGAAACTTTCTGAATTATCGATTCAGTTTCTGAACTACTTTTGAGGACGACATCGACATGGGTGTCGAAACGTTAAGTGCGAATAACCGATAACTTCGCCGTCGTTAGACCAGTCAAATTCAGATGGAACCTACTAGCAGATATTGCTTATGTGTTTTGATGGGTTAAATAAAAATTTGTAAACCTGAGAACCCTGTGCCAATTTAGTGGTGGTCGGAAAACGATTCTTTAGCACTTAAAATATCCATTTTTGTGATATAGTGTACTTTTGCTTTTTAAAACAGATTAAATTTGTTACAAACTAAGATCAAATTGGAAACAGATATTTACAGAGACATCTTTTTCTTTAAGTGCGTTTCCTTTACATTACGTATTTCTCACAGTGAAACTTACGGAAAATTTGTTTATGACTAGGTAGTTGACAGTGGAATCTTTAGGAATTACAAT
This sequence comes from Rhyzopertha dominica, assembly GCA_025024175.1. Taxonomy (NCBI): domain Eukaryota; kingdom Metazoa; phylum Arthropoda; class Insecta; order Coleoptera; family Bostrichidae; genus Rhyzopertha; species Rhyzopertha dominica. The sequence continues at coordinate 48,993,077 of QCXZ01000041.1, forward strand.
AAACAAAAAGAAGAAAAAAGCTTTTATTTTCATTTAAAATCAAATCCATGTATTGAAGCTTCCGAAGTAGCCAGTATTCATCAACTCTATCGAAAGCTTTTGTAATATCAGTTTAGTTACAATCAAGGCTATGTCGTAGTTATAAAAAGTTATATTATATAAGATTGGTAAAAAGAAATAAAGTAGTGCCTGTAGGTCTATTCTCACTATTCATAAATGTTCCCCTCAAAAAGCTCGAACACCTCTACAAATGAAAATTTGCTTAAACCGATTTATTTATTTACCTCCAGTGATCCCGAAAGCCAATTTGGAAAGAAGATATTCTGTAGGAATCCTTTTCTACTAATATTTTTAACCACAATTTAATTACTGATCTAACAGTACCAGCAATAAATAGTGCACACTAAGTCGTTTTTGAGAACTAGACATGGACGTTGTAACTTCATTTTGAATAAGTGGAATGATCTACACAATTCAGCTTGCGTTTGTAGATTTGAGAGAGAAACCAGTAACCATATGGTTACAAAATGTCCGTTAACAAAGTTTCCTGAAGGTTTCTCAATTGTTCATCAAGCTATCCCTGAAATACTAGAGTGGCTAGAATCGTTCAAGCCCATGTGAAGGTTATATACTATATACTACTACTATTATTACTTTATATAATTTCATTTTCATGTACAGATTTTTACTGGAATCAAGTACGATAGCTTCTAGTAGTCTGGGAAAAGCTCATAACAGAGAATTATTAAAAATTACAGGAAAACAAACTTGTAGAACATCGTTTTAGGAAAACATGGAATTCCATCAGATCCACGGGAATAACTTCGCTCTAAAGAAATCCGAAAAACTATCTATAATTAGTTGGCCAATTGCCGAACGCGGATATTGTAAACATATTTCAAGGACGAAATATTTCCCTTGCAACTATTTACCGAACAATTAAGGCATGTGAGGAAGGAGTACCTTGTGTAAACCTGCCAAAAAGCGGAAGACCTCGGCTTTTGTCTGATATCAGAGCACATAGATTGAGAGAAAGTGCAAAAGAAAAAGTTGGTGCATCTAAACGAAGATTAGGAAGGCGCTATGGAGTTTCACACATGACTGTACATAGAGAAATTAAGAGAAGTGGAATGTTATTAAGAAGAAAATGACCAAAATATACACCTCTGCAGTCGCGACGAATTCCACGGTGCTGTCGAGCAAATAACAGAGTTATGATTTTGGACGATGAAAAATATTTTACGTTATCAAACTCCGATATAAAGGGGACTGATGGATTCTATACCGAGGATTTACATGCTGCTCCGGATAATGTAAAATTTAAAAGAAAAGCCAAATTTGAAGACAAAATTCTGGTGTGGTACGCCATTTCTTCGGCAGGTGCTTCGCAACTATATATGGGACATGAGGAGAAGCCATCACTGCAGGACTTTATATACAAAGATGTTTGCCTAAATTGTTAAGATTTAAACACGATCATCACAATAATGATGAAATCATGTTCTGGCTTGATGTAGCATCTTGTCACTATGTCAGGCAAAGTAGAAATTGGTTGTAAGCCAATAACATCCCATTTGTAGCCAAAATAGATAATCCACCTAATGTTCCCCAAACACACCCCATCGAAGAACTTTGGGAGCAGGAAAGTTTATGACAATGAATGGGAGGCAGAAAATGAAGAACAATTGGAAGGAGAAATTTCCAAAAGATTCAGGAAATCATTAGACACTTGCGAACAAAAAATACGGCGCATTAGAGACCATGGGCCGCTAGCTGCATATATACTATATTTATTGCTAAGAAATAATATTTATCGTTAATCGTTTACATAGTTTAAGTAAAGTTTCCAGTGAGAAGATCCGGCCATCCACGGAATTGTGGCATTCGTGAGCCCGTTGTGTAAAGTGATAATTGTGGCTGATAAGACAATGTTATCGCACTGGAAAGATGAATATCATGTGATAAATTTGTGACTTTTCGTGCTTCCTTTAGCGCTTTTCGCTGGATATCTATGGAATACCACAGTAACATTAATACCAAAATAGGTTCTGGTGTATTATATCTAATACTCAATGATGGCCTTACCTGCCGTAATACGGTGCCATACATACTTATTATGAAGTGGCCACCATTAACAACAATGTGGGTTGTTGGCGTCTTCCAAGATGTTTGTGGAGAGAGGTTTGAATTATCAATACAAAGCTGATTTAGCTCGCTTTTTCATTCCAGTTTCTGTGAACAACAACATGGAGTACAGAGCTAATTCGTAGTTGAAGTGTTTTTCAGCTATGCATATGATTTTTCTGTGATTCTCATTCGAATATTGCCGAAGGGTCAATTTCAGGTTTAGTTCCTTAATTTTTATGGACTATTAACACTTGCCACATTTTCCTCACTTTCTGCTTAGTCTAGTACAAGAATTAACATATAATATAATGAGACGGCAGGAATCGCAAAAAAAATAAAAACTGGATTCAGATTTGAACGATGCGAATGTAGTCCATTCGAATAATATAAGAGTACCAATGACTCAGACAAATATATGTTGTGTATATGGTAAATTAATATGGAGACAATTAATTGTATATTGTACATGTAGTAATTATTGTTAATAACTGCTTATTATGTACAATATGGAAAGTTTAGTGATTATAATCTTGAAATTTTCACTTTTTATGCAAAAATTCATTGCTTTTATAACTATTATGCTGCGTTACTATAATCATCCGATGGATGCATCAGAGAAAGCCAGTTAATTGATGTTTTTTAAAAGGATTCAATGCTTAAGAAGTTTAATATAATAAATTGAATAGCAGCCTACGGAATTGTCTCCTTCTAAACAAAATTGCAGTGTATTAATCATGCCAAATAACAAAGTAACGTCGATCGCTATTACAGAACGATTTTTTCGTGTTGCAAGAACTACTCGAGGCAATAATTGAGTTAAAAACTAGTCTCCTTCCCAGCAGCGGAAATGGGTAATCAATGGCCAATAACACATGTTTTCTTAAAGGCAATTTATTTATTTAGTCTCGCTCGTTTTTCATTACAGTAAACAGTAGGAGTCAGAATTACTAAATCACCTGCACTTGAGAACTGGTGGTTAGTAACGAGACCATCAATCTAGTTACTACACTAGTAAATTATTTCCGATTGGTTAGTCATGATACCTCAAACCACAGTCACGCGTTTACATTTTGTATTTGTATCAGGTGTTGTCGGTTGAAAGTTATGACCACCACATGATTCTGAAAGGGGATTGCTTCACTCGGGAATACAATGAAAATGTTAGTGGATTATGGGAGCACTTTTCATTTCACGTTTCGTGGCGGGTCAAATCCATGACGCACGGTATCTAACATTAGATCTAATCTGGAAGGTGAACAAAGATTTGAATCTATAAGTATTGCAGCAACACCGGTATTGATGCAATGTAACCGAATTTTAATCATGATTCAGATTGAGTAATTATTTTAATTTCTGCAACAGTTTTATTAATAATGTAATAACAGTATGAAGGTGATATTTTATTGTACTATTTCATTACAACATAGAAATTATTTCATATGTCTGCGCAATATACCAAACTTGATATAATTAATACAGGATGTTTCATGATAATGACCCTGACGAAATTAAAAATGCAACCCAAAACACATTCTCATAGCCAATGTGGTTATTTTACATATTGGCATTATTTTAAAAATAAATTGGGATCCATGACGGCTATGCGCTATGGTTCCTGTCACTGTATTCATTAAAAGTCAAAATGTATTCAAATGATGAAAAAACAGATATGATTTTGATTTATGGTGAATGCAAGAAAAATGTTCCGCTGCTGCCCGTTTATACAGACAACGTTTTCCAAATAGAAGAGCTCCTGCCGATACAATTTTCACGAGACTTGAATTAACTTTAAGGACAAACTGGCCACCACTGAAAAAGTCAAGAGAAAAAACAGCAGCATGCCCTGACAATGAAATTAGAGTATTGGAAATAATTGACGAAAATCCTCATATTAGGCAAAGGGTAGTCTCAAGAGCTACCGGTATTAGTCTATCTTCAGTACACCGAATAATTAAAGGCAATCAATTTCATCCATATCACTTGCAATTAGCTCAGGCCTTAAAGGAGACAGATTATCCTAAAAGATTTGTAACTTTTTTCGGGAACACCAAAATTTGAATGTGAGATTTTATGACATCTGCTTCTCAGATGAAGCAAGATTTTCTTCAAATTGTTGGGCCTTATTTTTTTCGCGATATATTTAAGCGGCAATACTTATCTAATTTTTTAAGAAACATTTTACCAGTACTTCTCCAAAATGTAAATTTACAAGTAAGACAAGATCTATGGTTCCAACAAGATGGGGCACCTGCGCTTTATCATAGAATAGTGCGAAATCACCTTTATTTGGTTTTGCCTAACCGATGGATAGGAAGACGTTTGATTAATCTTTGGCCACCGAGAAGCCCGGACCTTACTCCTTTGGAGTGGGTTTTCCCCAAATTTGACCTTATTGAAAATTTGCGTGAGATATTGAAGTACTTTTGTACAGTAAATTTTTAGGTTTCCGGTCTCTTGCGCCTTGCTGTTTTGCGCTTTCAGTAATGTTTTTTTATATACTCTTCTGATAACTGTTATCCCATTTTTAGGTATATTCTACTCATCGGTTTTCCGGTAACAAATTTGAGTAATATTCCTCTTTTCTGCTGAAATATTGTTTGCTTTTATATGTTTTATTATCTTCTATGCTCGTGCTGATTTGTAGTTCCATCTTTATCTTTACGTACTTTGTCCTAGTGTTGGTTTTGTTCGATCCTAAACATTGTTCTTCGACGTAAATATTCCTCTCTGGTTAACTACTATTAACCACTTCAGACATGTTCCCTCTTTGTTCTTAATAAATTCTGTTTTATATTCCCAAGGCCTCTTTAGTTGTCCAAAGCCAGGATGACAACAGAGGAGGGGAGGGGAGTAACAATATCGCTAAAAGCTATGGTCCATAGGGTTCGGATATTAGCATCCTGAAGGGCTCCAGGCCCTAGGTAACGGCAAAATTGTTACGTAGTAGTGAGTTATTAAGCTAAGGGAAAAACTCGATAATAAATAATAACGAGGTCCTCCAAGCATTTAGCTTATGCTAATGAATTTTGATATTCATATTCGCCAATTTTGACCACAAACTCTTAAAGTTTTTCTGAGATTTTCGAAACGCAAGATACGCCCTTTTTCCCTCTTATCGAAGACAATGTCACATTACAGATACTTTAGTAGTACCTCAGATTTTGTGGGAGCCTATAAAACTTGTACCTATGTTGAGTAAGTGTAACTCGGATTATTCTTTTCGATGAATGCTTATCAAAAAATGTATTATGGTACCAGTAAGAAATTCAAGTATTTCATCAACTGTATTCATGTAATAAATACTGTTTAGGTAGGCCTCAAAACGTTCAGACATAAACTGGTTTTTATAGAAGCTTTAAAAACCGTGAACTGTAAAAAACTTTTTTTATCTTCTATGCATCAGTCCGTCCACCGCTTGGGTCAATTTACTTTCTAACCCTACCTGTTGAGCCCCAACAGGGCGAAACTAGTCGTAGGGTGAACGTGAATTGACCAGGCCAGATGATTTATTTGAAATTTTACTCATTCCGTGCATACCAAAGAGCAACTGGCTATTGTTTCAATCCTACCTTTGACTTATCCGTTTACAGGAAGAACTGGACCTCACAGCCCCCAACAAAGCCGCCATGCTCAGCCTGCCGCCGCAGAAAAAATGGCAGATTTACTGCTCGAGGAAAGGAGGAGAAGACCAAGTCGACCAAGCCCACGCACCGGAACACTACATAGAGAGGCTGCAAACTTTAGCAACCGTAAGCGCCCCATCAATAATCTCGTCCAGGTCATCGAAATATCTCTCGTCATTTCAGTTACAATACCCGGAAACCAACGTCGACGAAGAGGTCCGCAACAGAACAAAGCAACTGGACGGCCTGAAAACCGCGTTACGCACATCCACGCACAGCTTCGTGATCAGGTTCATGGAGTTGAACGGGCTGCCGGCACTGCTCGACTTCCTGGAGAGGATGGACTACTTCACCGCTCAAAGTTCCATCCACACGAGCATCATCGGTTGCGTTAAAGCCCTCATGAATAACTCGGTAGGTCCATAAAAATTGTGGAATTTTTCAGGAATTGAATGGCAATCTTCGAAGGAAGTGATGAAAAACGCTGAAACAGAGGACTTGAAGTTTTAAAAGAGCTTTATTTTGAAACGACTCAAACGGAGCAGTCTTACAACGACGCACACATGACGTCATCAAATGTTTTGTTTTGTAGAACTATAATATGCATTTTTTGTGTCAAAGGAGTCTTTCTTATACATGTAAGAAATTGTATGGATGTCAAAATGAGCACAATTGGAAAAACGATTATTTAACAAAACATAAATAAAGAACAAATTTTTAAATGAAGTCAATGAATTGACATTTTACAAATATGGCTTACACATTTTTTCACAGCCAACTATCAGACCTCGGAGCACCGATGTTCCATCGTACTATGCCAATTCTAGCAAGAGATGTAATGGTTTCAAAAAAATTTTCACTTTAGACAAATTTTCAAAAAAGCTAAAGTTTTGGATACTTGAAACGTCTTTATAATGAATTAATCTAGGTTACAAGATATTAATATTCGCTAAAATTCTGATTATTTCAATTGTACCCTAGAAACGAAAACACAATTTCCGGTTTGCGTCAAATTTTTTCGGGAGTCTAATTGAATCAAAGTCAACTGCAAAAGTTTGTTATCGTATGTTAATTTTTACAGAGTTATTAACTGAAATCCAATTTCTCTGTCAAACTTTGGAGAGCTGTTACTCAAAAACCAACATGTTTTATTTAACTTTTTTCGAGAAAATGTGTTCATTCGATCCTCCAAATCTACAGTTAAGGGTTGTCGATGTAATTTCGGGTCACCCCCTGTATGTGACTTGGGTAAGGAAAATTTTGTTAATTCTAAACCTTACTCACTTGATGTCGTATTTGATTGTATTTTTGTGAACATGTTGAATAATCGTTTTTCCTAGCATGGCCTTTTCATCATTTCTTATGCCAATTTTGTTAGATAGTAAGAACTTGAATGACACCAAAACTGCATAGTTATATTCTAAGAGAACTGATGATGTAATATCTTCGCCATAGTAGCAGATTGCTCTATTTCAATCATCTAAAATAAATCTCTTAGAATTCTAAGTTACCCGTTTAGAATTTTTTCAAATAAACCTTATTTAGAGCAAAAAATTGTTTATTTGTGTAAATTTTTTAACTTCATTATCATTAATTCTTATTATTAAAAATTTTTAGTAATATTATCAATCTCAGAGCTTTGAGCTTTTTTAAAAGATGAGTCCAACGTGAAGATTATCAACATACAACAGGCCCGTATTCGTTAGCAGGAAGTATAATATGACAGTTTTGTAAAATTATATCGTCCCAGTTGGATGTAGATTTTTCCGATCTTGCGAAAGTTTGCAAATATGCCTATTAGTACAAGGAAAACGTTACAAAAATCAATCCCTCTGCAAAACAGGTACATATTGCAATGTTTCGTATTCATGTCTATTTAGCACAACTGTAAAATTCTTGTTCAGTTATAGATGACAAACGCATGCTTTATACATAGGCAATTTAAAAAGAAACCTACCTAATCATGCTTTTACAATTTGTGTGACATTTTTAGGTTCTCAGAATGAATTCTATGCAAACAATATCATTTTAACAGTTCAACTAAGAAGTTTTTGTTGTAAAACAAAATCACAAGTGTGATAAAATTTTTAACAAAAGAAGGAAATGGTCCTAAAATTATACATGAGCGAATGGTGGCCTTGTATTGGCAAAGTGTAAACTATTTTCATGTGGAAGCGACTTCATATAGGATGAACCAATATTTGTTTAACCACTCGAAGCACGAACTGCTGAAAATGTTCCGTAAGTTGAAAAACTGGTGCTTATAGATCGACTGGTGGAGGTCTCTTTTATTGCTAAGGAATTGCCTTTAACTGAAGCATCGGGACAGAAAGAGACAAGGTAAAAAGCTGCACAAGAAAATTCGATCGCTTTATAACAGGACATTGACTTTTTCTCAAAAATTATGACTGGAGATTATACAAGGGTTTATCATTGGAATCCTCCTACCAAAAGAGAATCCACGCGTAATCTTCAGAAAAAAAATGATTCCATCAATGCTTTGGGATACTGAAGGTTTACTGCTGATAAAGTATAGTCCAAGAGGTTGTACAATTAATCTAGAGGTATATTAAAACTGGCCCTAGACGAACAACGTCCGAGTTCTTACAAACAAAAGAAATTGCTCTTGCGAGACAAAAAATTGAAGACATTATCTGAGACTGTGGTTTTGCAGAACTAGACCATCCACCGTGTAGTCCCGATTTAGTACCTAGCGACTTCTTTTTATCAAACCATATGAAAAAAGTGCTTGAACGAAAAAGAGGCGAGGAGTTAATGCATGCTGTTGACCATTATTTTTCTGAGCATTCAAGAAGTTACTTTTTGACGGAATGACACACTTGAAGTATTGTTCAAATAGCTAGGTAGAATTATTTCTAAATTGCCTATGTATTTTGATTCTCCCTAAAGTACGAGAAAAACTTAATTGTTCCGCACGCGTCCACGCGTGAGAAAGCCATCATATTTTACGCCCGTCCATCGGTGAAATATTGCGTTCGGAATTTATACTTTCACCCGGTGACTTCATGATATGTTGCAGACCGGTCGCGCTCATGTACTGGCCCATCCCACCAGCATCAATACGATAGCGCAATCCCTCAGCACCGAAAACATCAAGACGAAGATAGCCGTGCTGGAGATCCTGGGCGCCGTCTGCCTGGTGTCCGGAGGCCACAAGAAGGTCCTGGACGCCATGCAACACTACCAGAAATACGCGTTCGAGAGGACGCGTTTCCAGGGCATAATCAGCGATCTCGATCGCTCCACCGGGGTTTACAGGGACGAGGTTAACTTCAAAACGGCGATAATGTCGTTCGTAAACGCCGTGATCAACTACAGCCTTGGTCAAGAGAATTTGGAGTTCCGTCTGCATTTGCGATACGAGTTCCTCATGTTGGGAATCCAGCCAATCATTGATAAACTGAGGAGTCACGAGAATGAGACTTTGGATAGGCATTTAGACTTTTTCGAGATGGTTAGGAACGAAGACGAGAAGGAATTGGCGAGGAAGTTTGAACAGGAGCATGTAGATACCAAAAGCGCTTCGGCTATGTTCGATCTCATACGAAGAAAGCTTAGTCATACTGCTGCATATCCCCATTTACTCTCCTTGCTCCAGCATTGCTTGCTTCTTCCTTTAGACTACGGCTCGCATCCTCAGCATTGGTTGTTATTTGATCGTATAGTCCAGCAGATTGTGTTACAACAGTCAGATTCGGAATCAAAAACCGGGGTCAAAGACCCAGATGTTGCTCCCTTAAACATCAACGTCAAAGAAATCGTCCATCTCTTGGCCAAAGAAGAAGAACTCGTAGCTGCGAGGAAGAAGGCTGAAGAACTGGAACGTGAGAACACAGACATGTCCAACAGACTAGCGAAGAAGGAGCAAGAATTAGACCAGAGAACCCAGGAGAAGGAAGACATCGAATCAAGCTTGATGAGGATCAAAGAACGATTGGAGAAAGAAACCGCCGCTCACATAGAAACAAGACAGAGGCTTGGCGAGCTAGAATACAGAGCTGCAGATTTAGACCGACAAATTTCCTGCGAGAGAGGCGAACGTTGCCGGTTGGAACGACTCGMTACTTCCGGTAGCATACCGGACGATCAAAAAGTCATCGGATTGAAAACCAAGGTCGACGMCGATTTCAAGAGMGAACTAAGCATTCCACCACCTCCTCCCCCGTTGGCGCCTCCACCACCGCCATGCCCGGGTCCGCCCCCACCTCCTTGTGCCCCACTGGCGCCACCTAGCGAGCCCCTGAAGATGGAAGTCGTCAAGAAAAATGTTCCTCAACCGTCGAACCCGTTGAAATCGTTCAACTGGTCCAAACTACCGGATGCCAAGTTGTCCGGAACCATTTGGAGTGAATTGGATGATACTAAGCTGTATAATACGATGGAGCTCGATTGTATTGACAAGCTGTTCTGTGCTTATCAGAAGAACGGAGTGGCGGTAAGTAATTAAGTAGTCTYCGGATATCCTTGCATTATTCGTGTAGACCATTTGCGTTTATCGGTTTCCTTTTCCCCCCATTGGCTGTAAAGGTATGCAGTGTCTCTCTTGTTTACTGTCTTTTGCACTTAGTCCTGTCATTTGCTATTCTTCTAGCTTCGACCCAAGTGAGGTTTCTCTTCTTCAAGGTCTCGGCTACTGTAATGTTCAGTGTCTTCCGCGGTCTTTCTCTTCTATTCTGCCCTTGTACTTTTACCTCCCATACTAGTTTAATAACGTAATAACCGTTTTTCTTTCGTGTAGAATGACGGCTCAGTGGAAGACCTCCGCCAGCTAGGCAAGAACAAAACCAAAGTCCTATCAGTAATAGACGGCAGAAGGGCACAGAACTGCACCATTCTGCTCTCCAAACTAAAGATGTCCGACGAGGACATTACCAAAGCCATCCTGTCAATGGACAGTAAAGAGCAGCTGCCCATTGACATGGTGGAGCAACTACTCAAGTTCACGCCTAGTCCAGAAGAAGCCGCCTTATTGGAAGAGCACAGCGACGAAATCGATTCGTTGGCGAGAGCCGACAGGTTCCTCTACGAGATATCCAAGTAAGCCCTTTCACCAGGGCATTAAAAATCCTGTGTACTGATTTCTTGCTTATTCTTCCAGAGTACCTCATTACGAACAGCGACTTCGAAGCCTCCACTACAAGAAACGCTTCCAACTGACCCTAAACGAAATTTCTCCCCGCATCACCAGCGTCATGGAGGCTTCGAGGGAGATAGCGCGCTCGCGCCGTCTTCGTCGCCTCTTGGAGATAGTCCTCGCCTTGGGCAACTACATGAACCGCGGTGCCAGAGGAAACGCTTCCGGTTTTCGCTTGGCCTCCCTCAACAGATTGGCGGACACCAAATCCAGCGCCGCTAAAGGAACCACCCTCCTGCACTACTTAGTACAAATCCTCGAGAAGAAGTTCAAGGATACGTTGAGGCTGGACGAGGATATTCCTCACGTGAGGGACGCTGCGAAGGTTTCATTGGGCGAACTGAGCAAGGACATGGCTCAACTCAGGGCTGGACTGAAGGACGTTACCAGGGAGATCGAGTTCCACAGAAGCCAGAGCCCGTTGGCCAATGACAGGTTCGTCCCTGTCATGAGGGAGTTTCAGGCTACGGCGACCTGCAGGCTGGCGGAGATTGAGGATCAGTACCAAGACATGAAGGTGAGTATCTGGTAAACAGTGAGCTCGTTGAAATGAAGCCTCGTGATTGCAAAAAAGAGGCAGTAAAAATAATAAACTTCTTTGCCGTAGGAATGTAAAAGATGAATAAGTACAAGATTTTCTGCTTCTTGAAAGAGGTACATCCGTTTTACATGAACTGTCCGCTCGGCCTTTGCAAACAACGTCATATGATTAGAACATGGTGTCTCTCATATACAATAGGTTTTTGTGTGTAAAAATCAACGTGTTTGATATTTTAAACTAAGACATTTTCATGCACGGATATAATATTTTTTCTTAAATTAAAATTTAATTTTCTTTCAATACAAAATAACATATTTTATTCGTATTCGTTGAGGAAATATACGAGTCCAACAAACTCTTATACAGGGTGATTCATTAAGAATGTGCAATTTCTGAACTGGAGATATTACACACCAAAATATGGTGATTGAGCTTAAAATGCCTTAAACAGATGTTGCAGGTTTACGAGATACAGCGTGTTCAAAGTTGGAATTTTAATTTGAAATTTCTCAATAATTTTTGATATGGTCTGGACAATTGGCAACTTTATGTTTTTTGGCCTAACGAGTTATGGCTAAAATGACTAGAAAATCTAAACTGCAGTTCCATTTTCAATAAAAAAGGCACCCTTGTTTATTTCATGTAACTATCAGTTTTTGAGTTATTTGCATTTTAAACATTTAAGAATTTTTTTTGTTGTAAAATGAATTTATTCTTTTAAATTACTACAATGCGGGTAACAACAGTAAAGGCAACAAATAATAATCAGTAACAGTAGTAAAAGAAAACTTCAAAGTAAATGCTCAAAATGACCGCCCTCCACTTCAATACACTTTGTAAGGCGTTTTCTTAAAGATCTTTGACAATTAAATACATTTGTCGATTATTTTTAATAATATTAGCAGCTGGTTTGAAGGCTTCCGTGGTTGTTGTTTCAGTTTCAGAGCTACTTCTGAGGAAGGCACCGACATGAGTGTCGAAACGTCAAGGTCTAATAACCAACATGGGAACCAGCCCGGAAAACAACATGTCAATATTAGCAGCATTAATTGTTTATTTGTAAACCATGTCCTTCATTTGTAACTATATTGAGAAGTCTAGAGGGTTGAAATCTGGACTTCTAGGTGGCCAAACCAATTCACTGCCACGCCCAATGCACCGGTGAGGTTAATGCTCATTCAGGTATTGGCGAACTGGTAGAAAAAAATGTGGCGGTGCCCCCGTCTTGCATAAACCACATATTTCGCTTTATGGGTAGTGGTACATATTCTAGTAGTGTGTTTAAATTTTGTTCAATGAAGTTTAAATAGAGGGGCCCGTTCATATTAGGAGGAAGTTCAAACCACACCAAATATTTACCTTGTATTCATGCTGAAAATGTCGTTCCTTTAGAGCATGTGGATTTTCGGAGTCCCACAAATGATTGTTTTTCCAATTAAAAACACCTCGCCTAGTAAACGTCGCCTCATTGGTGAAAAAGAGGTTATTAAGAAAATCCTGGTTTTCGGTTTGTTTACCTAGAATAAATTGAGCAAACTGTAGGCGAACTGGTAAATCTTGAGGTGACAAATTTATTACAGGAGTATAGTGATATGGATGGAGATTATCTTTCTTTAAAATTCTCTAGGCTTATTCCTGTTGCCGCACTTAACCGATATCTGTTTTTTTACGAAATAGGAACTAAAACCTCGTCTTCATCATCGACGTTGATAGTATTTCTAGCAATATTTTAGCTTTTAGGACGAAAACATCCTGTTTCGCCTAGGCGAAACGTCTGAACAGTTTGTGATTGGGTTGTCTTCGATTTGGGTATAATCCTAAATCCCTTCTGGCTGCACCAAGTCCACTATAATTTGACTGAGCAAAAACACAAATCATATCACGCATTTCACTGTCAGAAAATTCATCATGTCGTGGCATATTCTTATTTTAGAATTTTTACTACAAATAATACTAAGTAAATTAGAAAAATACAATGAACACTTAATTAGTGACAGTAAAATTGTCAAATATTTCTTTATACAAAAATATAATAAAGTGCTGACACAAGCCTACCTGAAAAAAAGTCAAAGTAATAACGGTGGTTAGGAGTCTTTACACTAAATGTTTAAAATGCAATAACTAAAAAACTGATAGCGTTACATGAAATTAACAAGAGTGCCAAGGAACTGCCTTTTAGTTTTTCTAGTCATTATAGTCATAACTCGTTAGGCAAAAAATATATGTTGTAATTTACTTCAGTAACAGGGTGTAACTAACGCCCTGTATACATAGTGCTAAATTTAGCATTAAATTCGTAATATAAAGTTGCCAATTTTCCAGACAATACTGCTTAAAATCAAAAAATTATTGAGAAATTCAAATTAAAATTCCAACGTTGAACACCCTGTATCTCGTAAACCTGCAACATTTGCATAAGGTATGTTTAGTTCAATCACTATATTTTGGTGTGTAGTATCTCCATTTCAGAGATTGCCCATTCTTAATGAATCACCCTGTAAAAGCGAATGGGGCGTCAATTGTTTTCTTTATAAAATCTGAAATATTTGCCTCAACGCACTTTAATAAGTTCATCGTTTACTTCTGCTTAAATTATTATACTCTTTTTTCTTTGTTTTTCTTTGCACTTTTTCAAACATTGCGTGAAAATTTCCCTTTTATTTTCTAGTGTTCTACCAATAAGTTTTTTGCCTTGAATACATAATCTTGAGTATTTTGTCTTTTTCTGAAACCATCTTGTTCTTATAATGTTGCTGGTTTGTGTAATATTTCATCTAATGGCAAGATAACCCCTATTTTCCACTCTTTTGGTATTTCTTTCATGGTGTATAATATATCTCTGTTATCATTTTTAATGCCTCTTCATCTGTTTTTAAGAATTTCATGCTTGCTTTGGTTTTTTATTGGTTCCTGTATTTCCGTTTTTGTCGTCTGTCTTTCCCTCAGCTTTTCTACATGACTATATCTTTCCTCCTAATTCTTGTTAAGAAGCTTTATTAAAAAAGCCCCCCAGCTCCTTTCTTTGACCCTTTCTACTTTTCTTGTGATTTTCACCTGTTCTTTATGTTCTTTCCAGCTGCTCTTGACTTCACCCCWAAGTTTGCTTGTCAATGTTTGCCACCCTCGTTGTTCCACCTATTTCTTGAGTTGCAGATACAATTCTACCTCTAATTCTTACTTGCCATATTTCCAACAAAAATCAGCAATACAGCTCTGATTACTGACTCCCCATATTTGGTTTTTCTGAATTCCATAATTTGTAAGTTTTTTTTTATATTTTAGTATTCGTATACCATTTCCTGAAATCTATGAATAACACTATCAAAATCTCATATTCGTAACAAGTTGATGATAGTTGTATTGCGGTAAAAACTTGATCTGTTGCTATTCTGCCTTTTTTAAGGCCAGATAGGTACAACCCAATTTACTTTTTTAGTAGTGGATCCTAACTGGACTAGTGCCCGCAGTATTTTGTACACTATGCCCAGTAAAGATATTCCTCTGTGATTATTATCGTTTGTTGCATCTTTCCCATTCTTCTGGATTTTTTCTTTGCTCCAAATTGTTACAAATTAGATAGTATAGCTCTTGCTTGAAGTAAGTTTCCTGTGTACTTATATTTTCCGCCACTATTCTATTAATTCTTGTGCTTTTATTGGTTCTTTTTCGTTGGTATTTAACCTCTGGGAAATCTCTTCTAGTTCATTTGTATCTAAGTACTCTGTCTTCTCCATACCGCGTTTCGGGATTGTCATTGTACAATTTGTAGGCATAGTCCTTCCAGCTTGTAATAACTACCTTACCAAACAAAATGTTAAAGTCTTACACTTCTAAGATGCCGCCATCTTTCGGTGACATTTAAATTCTAAAAGAGGACCATTTTTGTAGCAAGATCGTTATGCTTTTAAGTGGTTATCCGTAGGAACAAGAACAAGAACGTGGATCTAAAATACTGACACTTTGACGCTTATTTTTCTTGTTTCCAGACCCGTTTCGAAAGAGCAGTCCGCCTTTTCGGCGAAGACCCAGCGAGCATCCAACCCGACGAATTCTTCGGCATCTTCGACACCTTCCTGACGGCGCTCTCCGAAGCCCGCCAAGACAACGAGAACATGAAGAAGCGTCAGGAGGAGGAGGAGAAACGAGCGAAACAAGAAGCGGAGCTCAAGAAACTGACGTTGGAACGAAAACACAGCAGAGAAGGCATACTGTCCTCAATCAACAAGAGCTTGGGGTTGAAGAACGGAGAGAGCGACGCGAAAGGCGAGTTCGACGATCTGATTTCGGCGCTGAGAACAGGAGACGTCTTCGGGGAGGACATGGCGAAGTTCAAGAGGTCGAGGAAGAACAGGGTCAACCCGGGAAACTCGCCGCCGAGGAGGAACTCCGTCAACAGGGAGGACAGTAGGGAACGTAGCAGTGGCCGTCACCAGTAGATCGTTGACTTTTTTTGTGCACACGTGGCGGATGTGCAGCTAGTTTTTATGTCGACCAATACTCGCCAAATTTTTAGACGTTTTTGTGTAACACAAGTAACACCACGTTTGCCGCGTGCTTACAGTAAGAATGCATTTTGTATCTTTATACATATTATAACGTAAATTTTTTTGATGTACATGTTGATATTATTTAATATATTATCAATGACCATGGAACGAACATGCTTTGCATTGAAAACGGAACTGATAACCTATTTTATGTTAAAATATATATTTGTTAATTTATTGGTAACGATTCTGTTTTGTCACCTCTGCCTCCTCTAAATGTTTAAAAGCAACATCCGATACACTTCCTTAGACATCTAAATATACAGGGTCGCTACAAAGCATGGAACCAGCAGGATATTTGTGAAATTGTGCATGGGCCTATGGGCACTTAAAATGCATTTTCTGGAATTTCATCAACTCRCATTTCCGCGATATGGGCGCAAGTTGCATTTTTTTAAAGCTTTATCATTGAAAAGGATATTTTCCCGATTTCAAAAATGTATCGCACTTGTACAATTTATTGCTTCTGAGATGAGAAAAGTGTTATAACAAACATGGGTCTTGCAAAGGGCGTGCTTGAATTCAGCACTATTTAGTCCTTTTTAAAGGTACCCTCACTTTACCCGCTCGAGGTGCTCGAATTGGGCTGAAAAATGATAATCCCTCGGTCATTATAATCCTCAGCTTTTCATTCATTAGTTAAACTGAATGACCAATGAATGCAGCAGTGGAATAGAATGTTCATCCCCCTTACTTTACCCCAATATATATTGTAATGTTATTCGTTTTTATAATTTATTTATCCTCATCACTTAAGCGTTAAACATCATGAGTACGTCTGTCGGAATTAGTGAATGGGGAAAAATTCCCGTTATCGGTGGTGTTAAAATTACATACACAAAAGTGTAGATGTTATAAAGGAACATGCAGTGCAAAAGTGTGAACTTTAAGCCCAGAAAAAGTCGTCTCTAAAAGCGATTTAAACCATAATCACTCCAAAAGTTACAAGTTGTTAATATGACAAATAGGTATGTTTTCAATACTTTATTTTAAAATACCATTATTGAACACTTTATTATAAAATTTAACCTACTATGCACATTTATCTTACAATTGATTGCATATAAAATAAATTTAAAATATTTATTGTTCCAGTCAGTAGCAGCGAAAAAAGAAAAGCAGAAGAGGACATTAGGAAAAAATCATTAAAAATTATTCATTCGATTTTGAAAAATTATATCGAAACAATAAATACCTTGATTGTAAAAAAACATCAATTGAAATAAGAAATAATATATACTACAAAAGAAGAAAAATACAACCAAGTGTGCCAATAAGCGCAGAAGGAACAATCAAAATTTTGCAAGAACTGAAAATTAAAAGAAATGAGGTGAAAACTGTCGTTATCTTACAGCACCACTATCCTAAGAAACCAGACCTTAAACACAGGTAAGCGGTCCCGAATTCAAGTAATTAGAAAATCCTTAATCCCAGGGCTGGTGCCGAATGAATACACTCAGAGTAAAACCAGGTAACTGGTGCCCAAATCGAGGCCGCCCCTTGCAAAAAGACTTCGGGATAAAAACCATATTTGTTAGCGCTAAATAAGAACAAAAACTCCAGGTGTCTCCATTTTCCTCGTGACTGGTGATAATTTTCATTCACTTTGTTATTTGCAGTCGCAATGCTCAGTTAACTGAACATGATCGCATCGAAATTTTGATGATGATTGGTTATGGAGATAGAAGGCGAACTTAATCGGAAGTAGTTGCACTCTACAATGCAATTCATGAAGACCGTGAACCAATTGCCAAATCAACGGTTATTAAAACATTGCAACGTTTTGAGGAAACCGGCGGTGTTAAAAATCGTCAAAAACCAGCACGTACAAAGTTTGCTACGAGTGATGTGCCTTTTAGATGTGCAAGAGAATCCCAAGTGTTCCCTACAGCAGTGTGCTCTTACTCTCCACATTAGCAAAAGATCTGTTCAGATCAATCTAGGTTCATGGACATTTGAATGCGATATTTGCAGACAGATGGATTGGTAGGCGCTGAGCGATAGAATCCCCTGCACGTTCACCTGATCTGACGTCGCTTGATTTTTTCCTG
Source organism: Rhyzopertha dominica (assembly GCA_025024175.1). Classification (NCBI taxonomy): domain Eukaryota; kingdom Metazoa; phylum Arthropoda; class Insecta; order Coleoptera; family Bostrichidae; genus Rhyzopertha; species Rhyzopertha dominica. The sequence goes on from QCXZ01000041.1 coordinate 49,011,121, forward strand.
TGGGGGACGAAGGACGAATCAGGGCAGAAATTCAGAACTTGCCTCCAAATATGCTACAAAAAACATTAGAAACTTTTACTCAAGGCTGCATTACTGCCAGGAAATAAACGGGGAACATTTTAAGCACCTTCTGTAATTAAATCTAAAAGAATAACTGCATTTTTCACGGAATTATGTTTCTCTTTTTTACTTTTAGGGTACCCGATTCGCAATAAATTGATAAAACTAGACGAAAATTTTTTCGTCCATTGTAGCGATAAAGAAAATTGTTTTAATTATTTTCGTTCTTTGTCAGGCTCAATTATTGTATTTACACTTTTCTTAACTCAGAAGCAATAAATTGTACAAGTGTGATAAATTTTTGAAATCAGAAAAAATATTTTTTTCAATGAGGTGCCTTTTCAGCTCTGTTCCCATTAAAAAAATAAACCTGCGGCCATGTCTCGGAAACGAGAGCTGATACGGCGTTGAAAACTGCAATTTAATCACCCATAGGCCCATGCACAATTTCAGAAAAATCGGTCGAACAGAACCTGAAATATCCTGCTAGCTCTATACTTTGTAGCGACCCTGTATATGATTTGGTGTAAGAAATTGTTTTGCAAGATAGCGCAAATATGATAAAGTTGCATTAGTTTGCGCAGTTTTTGGCACTTAAGGAAGGTCTACAAAACTAAGGAATGCAACACAAAAAAAAAATCCGTCATTAAGTTTTGGAAAATCCAGGACATTCGGTGTGGAGATAAAATAGCATCAACGAAAAAAGGAGATTCTTGAATTGTATTTTACGTAGCTGTCATGTAGATAGCCCACTCTACCGCACTGTATATGCTTTCACATAACATTACGGTTTGCTCATCACCCACTGCCAAGAACATACCTCTTCCACCACAATCAAGCCTCGGGCGAGTGTTGGTTTATTATGTGTTAAATTACCACTTTTATAGTGTAAGAATACTGTAGGTGTTAGTTTTATGGCTGGCAAAGATTCGAACGTGTAAAAAACCGGTTGCGTCTTTAAAATTTCATCAGAGTCTCATAGTGACTAGAAGTCTTTTGTTGGAGCCTACCTACTGTCTAGTAGTATTCGGTTTCTTAACAAATTTAACAAGACTCCATAAGAAATTTAATGAATTCTTCAAAAGAAAATATTCTTAATGTGAACTTCCACTTTATTTTTAAATTGTAAAGCGCTTTCGGCTACATGCTAGCCATCGTCAGTACAAACGTTAAAATGAAACTAACAGTTTGACAAAGTCAAAAAACAGAAACAAGCAAACTTGACTACAAACTGAAATGCAACCCACATGCCAWTAACTCAAACGAAACATTAATTTAGATCAAACAAAGAATTTAGAATAGGACAATTGAAATTACAAAAATCATTTAGAATAGTAAAATTTTGTTCGTTAATAATTTTATAAATCTCTAAAATTTCCAAATAATTTAATTTAGATGATTTAGTACACAAATGTAATGAATTTAGATTGTCTAGCGTGGCAGTGTGTTTATTTACTAATAAATGGTTAGCTAACGAAGAATTTGTTGTAACAATATCTGTATTTTTATACTTTTCAAATTGTTTCAAATGTTCTTTACCTCTAGTTAAAAAGGATCTTCCGGTTTGTCCAATATAAAGTGAATTGCAATCATTACATGAAAAACTATAAACGCCTGAATTATTTAAAACTGAAATTTGGTCTTTATTACGGACAAAACGGGAAAACACACTGCCTACGGTAGAAAAAGCAATATTTATTCCATTAGAAGAAAATTTCCCGTTTTGTCCGTAATAAAGACCAAATTTCAGTTTTAAATAATTCAGGCGTTTATAGTTTTTCATGTAATGATTGCAATTCACTTTATATTGGACAAACCGGAAGATCCTTTTTAACTAGAGGTAAAGAACATTTGAAACAATTTGAAAAGTATAAAAATACAGATATTGTTACAACAAATTCTTCGTTAGCTAACCATTTATTAGTAAATAAACACACTGCCACGCTAGACAATCTAAATTCATTACATTTGTGTACTAAATCATCTAAATTAAATTATTTGGAAATTTTAGAGATTTATAAAATTATTAACGAACAAAATTTTACTATTCTAAATGATTTTTGTAATTTCAATTGTCCTATTCTAAATTCTTTGTTTGATCTAAATTAATGTTTCGTTTGAGTTATTGGCATGTGGGTTGCATTTCAGTTTGTAGTCAAGTTTGCTTGTTTCTGTTTTTTGACTTTGTCAAACTGTTAGTTTCATTTTAACGTTTGTACTGACGATGGCTAGCATGTAGCCGAAAGCGCTTTACAATTTAAAAATAAAGTGGAAGTTCACATTAAGAATATTTTCTTTTGAAGAATTAATTAATAACGCCACTTAGAGAATATGGATCAGTTTTCAATTTTTAAGAAATTGAATGAATTTTCCTCTTAAATAGTTTTTTTCGAAAAGCGAGTCAATTTAGTCAATTGTAAGCAGRTGCGCCATCTTATTAAAACTGTAAATACGGCGTTTTCTATTTTTCGCTAAGATCAGGGCCAATTCTAGGGTCAGGCAGTCTGGACATTTGTCCGTGGCGCCAAAACTTAGGGGCGGCATTCTGGCTATTGATTATACAAGATAGAAAAGGGCTTTTACAACTTACTGCAGTGAAACCAGATACTATTCATAGTTACACAGAGAGGAAACTTCAATCTTCCGTCAAGGATGAAACTACTCTACACGTCGAGATCTCAAAGTTAGTTATGTACAACAGAACTAATGAATGCTCAGTTTTAGCCACAAGAGCGTCAAAGCTTTTTTTTCGAGTCGAGAAAGAATGTCAAAATTGCATAAATTTATCAATCAGCTAACATCGGCACGGATTGCTGAGAGATTTTTTTTTCAAAATGTAAAAATTGCTGTTGAGGAGTATGATATTATTGTATTGACTGAAACATGGCTTAATGATGATTTTTTTACGTCCTGACGGTGGTCGTGACAGTGAATTTACTACTTTATATCCCCATATCATAAAATAATAATAATAATACTCCAACGGTATACGCCAATTACAGGACATGTATTCTATAAGTCTATACAAACAGACAATATAAACTTACCCTACAAAGCAAACCCCGCTCAACAACTTTCTACGTGATACAAAATTAATATCGCCAGAGTTTCCAATAAATTAAAATTATTGCACATAAGATTCACGGGAGCCCTCGTCATAATACTACTCTTATCCACAGTACAATAGAAAAGCGGTGTATGTCTGCTAGAAATACGCGGGATACAGAAATAAATTTTAGACAGTAGCAAAGAACAATCAATGTTATTATGTAATAGATCATAAAGAAATGCTATACTTATTTTAACTCTTCTGTGCAAAAGAGGTTCAAAATCAAACATATTTAATAGAGCACCATGCTCTCTATACCCCTCTCAGGGTATACACCATGTATTTTAAAAAACAAATACTTTAAGAACCGCCTATGTACCCTTTCTAACGCCTGTATATAATATCTATAAATTGGATAATAGATCAGTGCTCCATACTCAATTTTAGATCGCACAAATGCAGCAAAGAGAGATTTCATTCCAAAAATATTACTAAAATTCTTGGTGTTACAAATAACAAATCCCAACGTTTTATAACACTCCGAGACCAGAGTAGTAATATGATCACTAAATGTACATGAAACATCCCATATTATACCTATTATTCTACTATTATTCTACTCTTGTTAAGATTTGGCCGTTCGTCACATATTCATACACTAGTGGAGCTTTTTTACGAGTGTACAATATTACTTTGCATTTACAAACATTCWATTTTAGGTTGTTKCTTGCACACCAGGTATATAGATTATCAATTTGATTTTGTAATAATACACAGTCATCTAAAGTACTAACATTCGTATACAGTTTAAGATCATCTGCTATAACATTTATTTTTTCATTTTATATAAATTGCAAATTAAAGGAAACAAATATAATACGTGCATACATTCTTCGCACACAAACTATCGCCCTGGTCTTTCCTGAAATAAAATGTTAATATTACTTTATAATAGGTCGAAACAACCAACTTACCTGTATGAGCAACCTGGCTTGATTATGTGAGGTTTCCAGTAGTATTTCGTGCATTTTGTTATCACATTTTGGGCTTGGCCCTATTTTCTGCGAAAACCACTATTCTGTGACTGACATCGAACGACAGAGCACACATTTATTAAAGAGTTGTTGGAATAGTCCAAATTGTGATAGATACTCGTATTTTTGAGATCATCAATCTTTTGAGAGCATCTGTAAGTTACGTCACAATCCAACAAATAACAATTTTTAGCAAATTGATAAAATTACCTGAGAAAGACCTTCACAAGTGAGGTAACCTTGTGTGAAATAATTATTACAGTATAACTTACATCTAAAATGTAATAGGGTGTTTTGGTGGAGGCTTAGAGCTAGATCGAGTACAGTTTTTCTATCAAGCACTTATTATCACCTGGAAGATAAAATTTGGTTCGAGACCGAAGCAGCAGCCCCGTTTAGGAATACCAATTCCCGGTTACCGGGCCATATTGCGAACTGCAGCATCTGGACAGGAAAACAGCCAAGTCCAACTTATATAGCAACATCATTCAGTCAATACTTACCTGTTCTTTTTGTTTACACTTTGTTGTATATTTTGATAATGTTGTGAATCAAATGTTAGCCCGCTCAAAGCTTTGAAGGGGATACCGCGTTTGTTCTGGCAGGTTCACATAAATAGCCGTTATCATCAGCAAGCTGTATAGTTGCACGGTAAAATAAAATAATAATATTCCAACCGGACCGACGATCGCTTTATTTTGTCTACATTCTAGTTTCCAATTTTTGGACTCTGTAAAATTGGTGGCGCCCTTAAATTCATATAAAATCCACGACCCCGCTCTAACCGAGCATCTGGCTGCCGTCGCGATGTGTAAAAAAATAAATAGAAGAAAAATTTTACGTTACACTGCAAACATTAAACAAGGGCATCTTATGATCAGTGGTAAGTCGTTAACAAATACTGAAAACAGTAGAGGCCCCAAGTTAGACCCCTSCAGTACACCASAGGAAGGGACGAATGAATTAGAGTGAAAATCACCGTAACATACTTAGTGCACCCTGTTCAGCGACTTAAAAAGCGATAATAAGGGTGCACTAACCCCCACCACGTCTAGTTTCCTCAACAAGATGTCGTGATCTATTTGATCAAACGCCTTACTGAAATCTGTGTAAATAGTGTCAACCTGGCCACCACCGTCCAAAATTTGGGCTGTAAATTGGAAAAGCGTAGCAAGATTTGTCACAGTGGACCTATGTTTCACACAACCATGCTGATTTTCTGGCAGATGTGGTCGCAATTCGCAATAAATATATTTATGAACAACAGCCTCAAATATTTTTGCAAAATTGCATAAAATCGTAATTGGTCTATAGTTGCGCACATCCCCTCTGTCGTCAGCCTTGAATACAAGACAGACAAGACACATTTTCCACATTTCTGGAAATGTACAATTATTCAGGATTAGATTGAACAAAAAATACAGTGTAAGTAAGAATTTAGGATGGCAATGCCATCTGTTAGCATTACACTGACATGATGACAAAGCCACCTACCTGCCAAATTGAAGTATGCTGTTGCGTGCCAATTTGTCAGGCTACAGGTCACTTCTTTTAGGAAGTAGTACCCGTTAAGGCAGCTAGGTGGCTTTGTCATCATGTCAGTGTAATGCTGACAGATGGCATTGTCATCCTATATTCTTACTTACATCATATTTTTGATATATAAGCAAAACCAATTCTATGCTGTGCTGTCTACATTAGACCTAAACTGCACTGATGAGCTGTAATGACAGCGAAATAGATGTATCTGCAGTTGTGTAGATAGCACAGCATAAATATGCATTTTAAAAAATACAGTGGTTCAACAAGCACATTTAAGCAGTCCTTAACAAGAAAACTTGGAACTGCCGTTTGTTTGGTCTTCAGCTTTCTACCAGGATGTCGTTTTTACTTATATGCTCTAATAAAATGACTATGAACGTGCGCTGCAAGCAGCATTTAGCACTTCTCTTCTTAAAGAAACGCAGCAGTCATTTGCCATAATCAGATAGCTGTACCTACACTTGATTAGTATTCATCCAGTACTTTCTTCATTATCTATACCAAGAAAAGTCATCGAGCTCATGTATACAGTGTTTTAATTGATTCAAGCACGTCTCCACTGCCAAATCTCGGAGGCAATAAAAAATCGATACTATTTGCTGTTAGACGTCCCATCACGACACTACTGATGAATATTTCATCAGCTGTCAGAAACCGCGCGGATAGTTTATCCATTTCAACTACTAACCTCGTGAGTTTATTGCCATCGGTCCGGCAGAGAAGTTAGAGGTCAGGGATATTTTATTTAATTTAATGTGCGGTGCATGTGTGTTTTCGCTGAAGAACTAGAAAACACGCTCGATAGACGTACAGTGCACTTAGGCAATCTGGCGCCCGGTACTGGTTTCACCAGGACGAAATTGCGGCTGCCGTGGGAAAACAAATTTTGCCGCAGTAAAAGCAAAAAATAAACTTATCGTGTTTTAATGTAAATACTAAAAAGTACAGAAAGATAGATAAAAAAGCATTTGTGCTAGATTTCAATTAGAAATAAGCTGATATCTACTACAATTACACGTTTTTAAAAAGACGATATGTACGTTAAAATTTATTTCTAGGAATACGCTATATTAGTGTGACGTAGATGTTGGCCATTTTGCTGCGATGCGTCAAGATCCCGGATCCAAACCAACCTACTTAGTTGTCATAATGTGTGTAAGGGAGTTCAGCTTTTGGTGTAATTTTTTAGTGTTAAAGTGTTACTGCGTATGTTGGATAGCTTACACTACTTCGCCTTACTTAGCAAGTAAAGTAAAACCGAAATTACATTTAGAAACAATGTATTGTTGAAAAGCTGAACATACACTGAGTACGTGTGTGGAGCATTACAATTTACAAGTTTTACCAGAAAATGGTAATTGGTTGGGTCCCTGGATGTTCCCGTTATAATGAGAGAGAAACGTGTAATCGTTACAGCACTTCTTTTAGGTTGTTTTTAAACAATAGATTGCAACTAAATGTAATTTTGGTTTGTAATACTAAATTATACGAAGGAACGTAAACCACTAAAAATACACAGTTACACTCAATGTTAAGAGCAAAATTGTAGTATAATACAACATTTTGAAGTGTTAATGTGTATGTTTGAGTTGTTTACATACCTTTGCATTATTCATTAAGTATTACGAACCGAAATTACATTAAGTTGCAATCTATTGTTAAAAGACAATCTACAATAAGTGCTTAAAGTCTATATGTTTCTCTCTCATTATAACAAGAACATCCAGGGACCTAGCACGTTACCATCTCCTGGTACAACATGTAAATTGTAATGCTCTACACACGCACTTATTGCAGGTTAAGCAGTTAAGCTTTTCAGCAATACCTACATTGTAGCTAAATATAATTTCCATTTGTAATACTTGCTAAGTAAAGCGAAGGAGTGTCAGCTACTCAAACATACACAGTAACACTATTAAATATTATTTTAACACTAAAAAATTGCACCAAACACTTAACTCCCTTATGCACGTTATGACAACTACTAAACGTAATTTCGGTTTGTAATACTTGTGAAGCAAAACGAAGGAGTGTAAGCTACTCAAATAAGCACAGTAACACTTCTAAATATTCTTTTAAAGTCACACAAAGTCACACTGAGGTCCGTTACGCACGTTATGACAACTCGCTTTGTCAGGATCCAGGACTTTGACGTACCACAGAAAAATGGCCGTCATTACGTCAGCACTAATATAGCGTATTAAACACTGTATCGAATAAAATTTGGAAATTTTAGATGGCTGTGACTTTTTAGAAACGTCAAATATTTGTCATTGTCATTTTGCGCTGGCTAGTACGTAAGTTTAAAAATCTAGAAGTTATACATTTGTACATAACATTTTGATTATAAAAAATGAATGAAGAGGAGCATCGACGAAAGGTTGTTGACAAATGGTTAGAAAATCCACAGCGTCCTGGGCACTTTATTGCAAAAGAGCTGATAATGCCACGATCCACGGTAGATGATGTACTAAATCTTTATTTCAAGATTCAAAGCACAATAAGACTGGTAGACATGATTTGCAATTGGAACAAAAAAATCTTACAGTTTGTGAATTATTGAAACCTGAGCCCGAAAGCTATACAATTGAATTGGGGAAACACGCCCTTGCTTGATATTGGATGACCATCAAACATACGTAAAAGCAGATTTTACGAATCTACCAGGTTCACAATATTACACTGCTTTTAAAGAGAGATTCGTTCCAAGTCTGAAACAGCTATCAGTGTAGAAAAATTTTGGAAAAGGTATCTTGTGTGGCAGGCACTCTGTCAATGCGGGCATCGTACTCAGTTCTTTCTTACCACAGGAACAATTAATGCAGAAATGTTTGAAAAAACGCTTTGTTTTCTAAGGAAGCACGAAGTGCCCACATTATTTTGGTCAAATTTAGCTTCTGCTCATTATGTAAAGAATGTAAAAACGTTTTTAAATTGAAAAACAAATAAATTTTGTAGAGAAAAAAGTAAAAAGGTTAAAAAAGAATATCCAGTGGTTCAAAATTTCCTGATTTTAAACGACACAKGCCTTATTCMCCACCAAACAGTTMTGAAATGTAATGGCTATAAGACTAGATAATATAGCGGTTCCAAATTTTACTACAATTTCTGTGRAGTTCACTAAACACGACATCATAATAGTAAKACCTCCTATTCTATGTAAAAATATGTATATTTCAGACCATTCCGTTCAACGTTCTGTGTTACATAAGGCTTATGTCATAAGCCAATCGAGATACTACAAATTTTACACAATTGAAATAAATTTCGATCCTTGTGCTTATTTTGGTCACTCATACTACTACTATTAATGATAAAAATGCTGTTATTTTATCTAATACAATATCAGAAAATCTGCCATTACCCCACTGCAAGAACGGGRCTTTGACCTATATAATTCGTAGGATCTTTTTGAATCTGTAAAACGAATGTACGATTATATTAAAATGCATTTCTATGCTGTGCTGTCTACACCTCAACCAACTGCAGATAGATCTATTTCGCTGTCATTACAGCTCATCAGTGCAGTTTAGGTCTAGWGTAGACAGCACGGCATAGAACTGGTTTTGCTTATATACCAAAGCAATGGTATGATGTAAGTAAGAATGCCATCTGTCAGCATTACACTGACATGATGACAAAGCCACCTAGCTGCCATAACGGGTACTACTTCCTAAAAGAAGTGACCTACAGCTAGGTGGCTTAGTCATCATATCAGTGTAATGCTGACAGATGGCATTGTCATCCTAAATTCTTACTTACATCATACCATTGCTTTGGTATATAAGCAAAACCAGTTCGTGCCGTGCTGTCTACACTAGACCTAAACTGCACTGATGAGCTGTAATGACAGCGAAATAGATCTATCTGCAGTTGGTTGAGGTGTAGACAGCACAGCATAGAAATGCATTTTAATGTATGTCGGTTCTTGTTCTTGCTCGCTAGCAAAAAATGCAGGCCCCGCTGTCAAATTGAAGTATGCAGTTGCATGCCAATTTGTCAGGCTACAGGTCACTTCCTTTAGGAAGTAGTACCCGTTAAGGCAGCTAGGTGGCTTTGTCATCATGTCAGTGTAATGCTGGCAGATGGCATTGCCATCCTAAATTCTTACTTACGATAATATTGTTGGAATTTATTTCGCCTTTTTATATGAGCATTTTGAAGCGTGTAGAGGTTTTCACACACCTTAAAACTTATCATGCAATGGTAACAGCACAATTAAATAGAAAAGTAAGTAGATTTAGATAAGAAAATGGTCAAGCGCGGTTTCACGGCTAGCTATTTAGCAAAATGTGTCCCCAACTAAGGCAACAAAAATTAAAAACTCGGACAGAACTGGCCTTAAATTAACTCTATGGTGAATAAAAATAATGAGACATACTCAAGTTATCCAGAGATTAACAACAATGACAACACTTCTGAAAATCTGTCAAATGCACCAGAATCAACCTCTAAAGTGTAATGGAAATGTGATTAAGTTGGATGTGCTTTAGATTTTAATTTGAATGACAGTGGTACAATTTGGCAGATTATGGAACAGAAACAACGACATAATACTCTACGTCAGGAAATGAGAGCCGATAAGCAAAAATGTATGTAACTGTTAATGAAACCAAAGCTCACCTATCTAGCCGATTATTAAATATGATCGAACCCAAACACATTGTACAGCATGTAACGTTATGTAGTGGGTGTCCTACGATCTCTTCCTAGTTCAATCCTCTAATTGAGAAATCCTACAAATTGCACCGTGCACAACGTGAAAATTATGCAAAAATCCCGCATTCGCAACGACAAGTTACACCTATTACTATCATTTTATAAACCAACTATTTGACATTTATGGTCGGTAGGTGAGCAACCGGACCGTACCTAACGCATAAACAAACCACGATAGTTTGCCCTTTGGCTAAAAGCGCAACATTCGTATTTGAATGCAATAAACTCGCGAAATTTATTGAACAGAGGGAAGCACTGATGGTACGGCGCACTTTTATGATATTATGAAACAGTTACGTAGCAAATCCGGGCTGGGTCGTAAAACCTAAACGGGCATGAGTACGTGTGATTTTACTACTCCGTTCTTAATAAGATGATCTGTAAAGCGCTTCAAATGTTTGTTGGTTCTGCATAAAACAATAAATTCTGTTGACAGTGTACATCGCAGTAAGCCTAAATCTGAGTTTTCAATCACCAATCCCTTATAGTATGATTATAGTGACTTAAAAAATGTAAAATAATAATTACCATTTGATGTACAGTAGTTTTTCAATGTTATTAAACCACTAGCGACCCACCCCGGCTTCTGCAACATATACCTTCCTGTCGTCACCTCCATTCGCTCCAAACGGCTGTTTATTATAGTAGTACGCGCGCGTTTTGGCTTGGCTAATATACTAACAGTGGCCAGCAGAGTATAAAAGGAATGACCAAACCATTTTCAATACAGGACATATATCAAAGTTTATTCTGTAATTTTAATATTAATCTGGCTTTTGGTAATAACTACACTTTATCAAACCTATTAAGTTAAATAAAATATAATGTGTTACAAAGTCTAGAATTTATGAAATTAATTGTTAAATCGATTAAGAACAATGGTCAAACAAAAATGGTAATGTTAGTATTAGATTCAAAGAAAACAGCGCAAACAACAGGAACGGAAAACGCTCAGCATAGCACGTTTCTATATTTTAGAAACATGTAAAAAAATATTTCACTGTTTTATATAGTCTTAATTAGACTGGCTAGATTGATAAAAAAAGGTCGCGTAGCGGGTGCAGTGTTGGAACTTGGTTTTACCGAAAAACATTTTGAAGTAGGATCAAAGACAAGTGTATTATAACCAGATTATTATAATATGTATAAGTATGTACATCTACGTCAAAAAAGGTGAATGTGAGTATGTGAAAACACAATTATAAATAAAGTTTTCATTCTAGCGACAAACAACAAAATGCCATAAGCATAATGTTAAATGTGCTGTATGCAAGAGAAATGCGCGTGAAAGCATTTAAGAAGAAGCGTACGCAGCATGAAAGACGGAGGTGTATTCAGTTATTTTTGAAAGGAGATCGTTCAGTTTCTTTTATTCGTTTGTTGAAACTGGGCATTAGCGTCACCCACCACAAACAACAAACCAAGTTCTTTCATTGACCAAGACCGTTCTACTATATGAACCTGAACAAAAAAAATGATGAAATATTGATCAAAAGAAAGTAATTTCGGGAGACACAGCAAAAATGTGCTGCAAAGGATGAACCGTTTGTAATAAAACTGTGAAAGCGGGTTGAACCTTCAGCATAGAAAATATGTTTCATTAGATGAATTATTTTAGGGTAGGGCTATTTCGCGATGTTAGCTCTACGTATTAGCATTGCGAATTCATGTCTTGTCCGTCCCATACCAGTCTAGACCAGGCAAATAAGAAAGACATACTGACAGTAAGACGTTCTCCTAACATGTACCTGTCATTTCTGAAATCGATTAGCGTGAAATACAAGACAGTAATTTTACCACTATAGCGATTTTCTTGTTTCAAAATACGTTATTTAATTAGAGTATTAGGTACAATTAATTTTTGTTATAAAATTTATACAACCAATCAAAACAGAAAAAAAGAAAAAGATGGTGTAAATGTTTCCAATTCCAAATTTCTCAGAATCGCAACGTTCCTGCAAGTAGGGTATGTAACAAATGTCTTAACAATACTGAAAATAATGAAATAGTATTACATTTTGTCACTAATCTAGAGCACATTTCAAGAATTACATAACTGACAAGGGTTTTCAGTCTTCGATAGCATGTAGTTTTGTCCTTACATGTTGCATCAGCCTTTGGACAATTCCAACATCTATTTCACGCACCTTTCGATATATGCGCCTTCGCACCTACTCCCGGTTTTATGCTTCCCAGCTATTATTATAAACCTTTCTACGTATTAGACTCCAAAATTCTTTGATGGGTTGTGGAAGATTTGTTTTCGTGCACAAGGTATGCGATTTGTAGTAAACATTCCCTTGTTGTTCGAGCATAATGAAAGTATGCCAGATCTGGCCAGAACATAATTTCGCCTCCATTATGATGTGTTCTAATAAAATTTAATAATTTTGGAAGACATTTTCGCGTATATAGATTTGCATCTATAACTTCGCCTCTAACATGGCCATCTTAGGGGCGTGAAACACCAGCTTTAGAAATCGCACACCATAATAATATTTTGTCACTGAATTTTCCATTATATTTAAATCTAACATTATCCGAAGTGTTCTCGATATCATCTGTATAAAACCATCATTTCCTTTCATTTCCGCGTTCGTCAAAGTAAAATATATTTCATCGTCCATAACAATCACTTTGTTGTTTGCAAAGTGAACTGTCCGCAGCATTCGACAACATCGAGGTATCCTTCGTAACTGGACATTCGTATATTTAGAATATATTTGTCTTTTAAGAAATTTCAAATCATTGCTAGCAATTTCTAACTTTCTCATTGAAGTTCCAACTCTGTTATTTGCTCTTTCTAGCATTCTATTGACAGCTTCTAGGGGCAAAATTCTTGGACGACCACTTTTTGGTAATTTCATGAAAGGAATTCCTTGCTCACAGTCCTTAATCGAGCGATAAACTTTTTGTAAATTGGCCAACTAACATATAAATACTCTCACATATATCTATATTGTAAGACATTTTAAAGTAATCACAAACCAAACCGGTGGAGATGTCACAAGTATTGACTTTTGTTATTGTTTTGCATGCACTGGTAATACGATAATGCTAATGCGATTCGAAAAATCGCTCAAAACATTTTGTGGCAAAAAATTTCGATCACTTGATTCTGCCTATGCCTCACCCAGTCAATTTTTGCTAATTATTCATGCTCAAATTAATCCAAATTTGAATCGTTAAGCTTCTGGGTATTATTTCAAACCTAAACCCTGAATCTTAAACGAAGGAATGATGCTTACTAATTGCTTTTCCCAGCCGAGTTGTCCATCCTCATCGCCGATAGTTTTTTTTTGATCATTAGTAGTATCGTGTACAAAAGCCAGTCTGGTGTAAATGGAAAGTGGTGGGGAGGATTCATTGAATTCACCTGGCTGAACTCGTGGTTTACAACTGTCYGGTGAGACAGTCGCTTACCGCGCTTAGCCTGTGCCGCACGTGACCTCTGTTTTCTGTGGATTTATGATACAACGAAGGCGTTTGGGAGATTCAAGAAGGAAGGAGACTTTTGAATGGTAAGTCAGGATATTTTGTTGATTAATGGAGGATTTTGGTGGAAATTTATTAAATATTTACTTAAAAGAAGACTCATCCAAAATACAGGGAATTTTGATAGTGATATTTCGGCAAGTTTTACTTTACTCATACTAAAATAGTAAAAAATATTTTAAATGGAAACGTGAATCTATCAAAACGAACCATTTACAGATTTAATTTATAAGATATATATTTAGCCTGATAAGAAATTCGCACTATATTGCTACATTTAAAGGACAAATGTTATATATTATGTTGATGGATTGTGTAAACATAACGGAGGTATGCAAATATAAGTATAGGAATAATCAAAAGTAATGGCAGGTAATACTACTGCTGAAGTCTCTAAAGCGCAAAATAATAATCATGGACAGTATTAATATGAATACCACTCATATTATGCACACTCGGCTATCTCACTTGCAAGTAAATCGTTATGACAAGCAAATATTATTAATTATTAATTTCTAATGCTATACATTTTTTACCAATATATACAACAACCCACAAGTAATCAACCTAAACAATCAATAATGAGACATCCACACAATAAATGTATAAGATTTTGAATAAAAGTGGGTCATACCTTACTTTTTTTTTCAGATATTTGTTTTACCTTTCGTCCATTCTATACTTCAATTTTAGATTATTTTTTGCCAAACTCACCTCAAATTGTGAMACAGTGTAAACAAAAGAACAATATGGCATGAATGTTTCGGAAAGAAGATAAAGTATGATTTCTTCAAAATTAAACCAAAATCTCGTAAACTATAGAGCAAAATATAACAACACAGATACCGAAGATATTCAAATTTAAAGCAAATATTAAGCTTGTTAAAAAAATTTAAAAGAACACGTTATCCCTAATACAAACGGAGAACATGCAAACTCATTTTATTACTATATCAGCAAAGAATCGAGTTACTTACGTATAAAAAAATTAATAAAATCGAATGTACATATGCCAATAATTCAAAAAAAAAAAAGATATCTCGAGACCACCAAACATAATTTTATATACCGCGCTTTAGGAGTAATGTTGTGAAGATCCAGCGTTTACGTCCATGAAATATTGGATCCATACGTTTCACTCTACCTCAGTCCACTTTTTCATAAAGTCGTCAGTTTCTTTATCTTGCTCGCCAACATCGCCCATAGAACTCGTCTGGAACCCTAAATACTTAATAACTGATTGAACTCGTTTATTTAAGACAGGCAGTTTTAAAAAATTCAGTTTTGTATTGAGTTTAAGGTAGCGACATCACGTCTAGATCGAATTCAGTATGAAATGCCAGATGGTCTGACTCCATATTATTGATTAGCTTCACATTTATAAAATCTGATGACAAATTCTTTGTTGTTGTGGTGCTGAATCTTCGTTATTCGTCAAAAGAAATGTGGGCGTACTATTTATTTTTGTCATAACTACAGAGAAAACCTTAGTTGACAACTTTTCTTTGTGTTAAAATTAAAATCACCTACAACCATGAAGTTCTTGTGAAGAGAAACTTTATAAATAAATTGCCATTTACTTTGTTCGATAAATTAGTCATCATTGTTGAATGGGGCAGTAAAACGAACTACCTCGTACAAGCTGGTGCTGATTATGGTTGTATCATCACGATTTACGATTTGTCAATCACTATACAACGTTATTTTGATTGTGATGAAATGTGGTCCATTTGTTCACACAAGCTTGCACTCGACGCATGATGGAGACTCGCACTTGAAAGTTTATCGGATAATGCCGCAGCAATGGGTTTCTTTTAAATCACCAAGCGCCTGGATGTTTTCTATTACTCCACAGACATACGTGAATTTCATATATAAATTTGGTCTTTTTTAACTTGACAATAAAAAAAAAATCTGCCATTTTTCTTCAAATGTTATGAAGTATTATAGGTTTAGGCAGAGATATAACCTTCACAGTCGTGTAGTATTTAGTGTTACTTTTAGATTTTGTTTAACTTTGAACACAGTGTAATGAGTGCGAAAATTTAATGAACCCTAAATAATTTCGTGATTCTCACAGCGGGGATAAGTTATAGATTGCAGTTTTCTAATGCACGTCATCCTGCGCCATTCTCAGAYCAAATTCACGCTCAATTACCTAATGAAATCACAACACAACCTGTGGGTTCGACGACAACTAGGCGTATACCTACACAGTTTATAATAAGCCATCATGCATGTTTGAACAGACGGACTGAGTCATCGTTATTGTTAGCCAGCAGAAGTATAAGAGGCACTGCAACGTACCACCCCAGTTCCGCTTTAAAATATTTACCAGGTAGTTGACGCTCCAGAAAAATGTACTCAAGCGTGCCTTTGATGGACCTGTTTATGCTAAACAAACAACGTGTTCCTCGTTCATAGTGCTCCTGTTGTTGGTCGTGTTTGTACTGGGGCGAAGAACAAAAATTTTCGCATAAGCGAGAGAGTGTGTGTGTGTGTGTGTGTGCGGGATACAGTTATTGAGATGTTAACTTTAATGGATTCACGCAGGAGTTTTGTACTTTTACTACAGCAAACGGGATTCTGTACAGCGGRCTACCATACGGATCTTTGAGAGAGGAACATAAACAGCAAAACAATAACAATAAAATGGAATTGAAACATTTACCTGGCAAACGTAACTTAATATAACTGTTGAACACGCTTGTTTTAATAAAAATGACTAGCAGCTACCTAGAACCTTCTTTTTCAAGATAATACCGTATATATTTGGTAGGGTTGAGATCAGAACTGTGGACATTCCATTAAGGGAATATTAACCGCGTTTAGGTCACTCGTCCAGCCGTATGGGGACGTGCATTATCTTGCAGTAGTATAAAATCAGGACCCACAAACGGTGCGAATGGCACAATGTTTTCTAGGTAATAATCTGCATCCACAGATCCAACGGGTACTGGAACTAACTAAGCAAATGCCTCCCCAAAACATTACAGAGCTTCCACCAAAAGGGACTATTGGAGAATTATTGCCACTTGCAAACCTCTCCCTCTTCCTTTCTCAAAACAAGCTCACGTCCAGCAGGAGATTTTAAGTTTAGAAGGTTTTATTTGCCGAGGAAATGAGAGTCCTCGGTAAATAAAACCTTCTTCCAATCTTCCACATATCAATGTTGATGATTTCTACCAAAACGCAGTCTTCAAGGTTTGTGCTCTCTGGTAATTAATCCTTTCTTTGCCTGTCTCTTGCTGCTTAATTCGACTTCATTTCATCGTCTTCTGATTGTTCGAGACAACATTGCAACATTACTAACCACTACCAACTTTTTTTTTAATTGCTAGTGATTCTTCGGTTGCCAAGGATGAGAAGTCTTGCCTGGTCGTCGAATGTAAAATCCTGTTTCGTAGAATCGTCTAACCAATCGTCTTAAGCTAGAATGATTTCTCCCTAATACTCCCTAATAACGCATTGAGTATTGCTTCCTCCTTTGWTAAATTTCTCTGGCGATCAATCGCTTAGCTTGGAAACTCTTCTAAATGAACTTTAAAATGCGTATGTGATACAGTCAATTACAAAATAGCTATTTATGTACCAAGGGCATTTTGTAGCTTATAATGCCCTGAAGGCGAAGGTAGCCCAAAGGCCTTTGACCCAAGGGATATACGTTTCGCCTGATAGGCACTATAATCTAATAAAGCCCGTGCTGCATTCAATGCTCTATTTTCTAAGTTCGTGTTAGTTGAAACTGCAGTTCTAATTGCATTTGTATGAACAGTGGACAGAACGTTAAAGAATATTTAAATGAAAATTATCTAACACCCATAAAACAGCTGCAAATCGCATTATTACAAATTGAAGATTTTATGACATCTATCGAGGTAAATATACCGCATTTACGCTTCCGACTATTTCTGGGTGAATCTAGTCATGAAATATGAACTGGTTTTTTATCAGATTTAGTCCGAACGCAATAACAGCATTTAATTTTTAACGGCATAAAAACCATCTGTCTAAGTGACACCAGGGATAAAAAAGGTTAAACGTTGCTTTAGATATCTCTTTTCTAGTCAAACACAGCGATTGGTCTTTACAATGTCATGAAGTAAAAGAAGCGAATTTTACAAGACGTATTATACGCGGGCATATTGATATAAGGGGCAGATCATTATTTACGGTCACTAAGATAGTAGGCGTTGACTGACAGTGAAATTCTTTGACATATTAAAAGTTTATTTATTTGTTGTGACTGATTGTGATGAGATAGGCGGAGTTATAAAATATTTGCAAAAGAAAAGGTTGTGTATGGTGAGTATGGTGAGGTAAGAGTGCTCCTTCTTACCTAGTTGTAAAAAATTTGCCTCGAGAATTTAAATTGGGAAGACAAACGTTTAAACGTGCAAAGGGTGTCACTATTCAGGAAAATGTTAATCGTGTACATGACATGATAATGGCAGGTATGCGAATGACCATTCGTCGGATAGCTGAAACTACAGACTTTTCATATGGCACAATAGAAAAAATATTTTAGGTCTTAAAAAGTTATCTGCAGGCTGGGTCCCTAGAATGTTGACGCCTCATCAGAAATGTTCGAGAGTCCTGCATTTTGAAACCAGTCTGGCAAAGTTTTCAGCAGACCCGGATGAGTTTCTCTCTCGATTTGTAACTGTTGATGAAACATGGGTCCACCACTTTGACCCAGAGTAAAAACAACAGAATATGGAGTTGCATCACAAAGGATCTCCTCCACCGCGCAAATTTCAAGTTGTGCCATCTGCTGGTAAAATTATGGCCACACTTTTTTGGGATGCGGACGGTATTTTGATGGTTGGTTTTTTGGAACGTGGACACACAATAACAGGATTTTACTAAGCCAACTTAATTTCAAAATTGCAAAGGCGCATCAAAGAAAAAAGACGCTCCTGTACACAAAAGCCATATTGCAATGAATGCTATTCACGACCCAGGATTTTAATTGCACGAACACCCTGCGTATTCACCAGACCTAGGTCCCAGCGATTACTTCTTATTTCCGAAATTGAAAGAATATCTACGTCGCACCAGATATGACGATGATTATCAAGTGATGACAGCAGTAAACGACTGGTTAGAGAACCAACTACAAGAATTCTTTTCTATTGGAACATCGTTGGACCAAATGCATCGAAGTTCAAGGAAACTATGTCGAAAAATAAACATATACCTCATTATTTTCATATTTGTGTCTTTCTATGTCAGGGACCGTATATTAAGAAATATAACAGAACTATTCCATCCTTGTTCCAGTTCGTACATTCAAGCATTTCGGAATACATTTGGCCCAAATGATTATCATTTCTAAATCGTTCTGCTATTTGTGTGAGCCCAATGCGTTGATCTTGTAAGATCATATATATCATGAGTAGAATCAATATTTTACGGAGAAATTGGACTTACTGAGCGGTACCTAACATCTGATCTTACTCTTTCGCAACCCTAAGGTTTCTACCATATAAGCAAAGATTTTTTTGCCCAGTAACTGTGTAGAAAATAAATACTGACCAAACTCGTTTTTATCAAAATTTAGGGTTTTCTCGTGCACAATTAAACTTTTGGGTGCCAAATATTAACAGCTTATTTGTAAAACATCAAATTAAATTTTGTTTACTGGAAAGCGTCCAGGACAACTAGATATTATTATACCTTCGTATGTGTACTTCTTGAATAAGTAATAAATTATTCATACTCCGACCGATAACATGCAAAAACTCACGACAGGGTTCGTTCCATCTAGCACGAACAAGAAGTATTTCCCGTAATGCCTCCGCAAATCCATAGTTGCTATCCGACCATCAAACGGAAATGGTATAAATAGCGACGTGAAAAAATCGTGAGCACTTTACAACAAGCGCGACACAACTTTCCCAAGCAGGGAAGAAAACAAGTCGTCAAATACCGAGGCACTTGTGTTTTTGCTCGTTATGTCACTTGGCCTGAGCAGATCCATTTGTATCTCGTTTGTGTAGCTGCTCGTTGTCGAACTACTGCTTTGCTCGGTATCAGTTTGATCTTCGCCGAATCTCTTCCGTATAGAAGGGATTCATATTTATAACTCAACTGTAGTTGTAGATGTCGGAAAAGTACCAAAATTTCCTCCATTATATAAGAAAATACAGTTTTAATGCAACTCAAAGAAAGAAACTCGATTAAGCACTAACAAATTTCTAGAAGTTTGATTAATTTTAATAATAATGTTAGCTTTCTCTGAACGATCTGTTAAAAACACACAGTTGTATACTGCCACAGCAGTTAACTGATAACCATAATAATATACATTAGTAATAGATCTTGCAACTGTCATAGTAAGTTGCAGGTTTCTACCATCTGCAGGACCATCATTACAGTTCGTGAAATTACAGATTTCAGACACATTGATAGGTGACTTCACCTCGAAAGCTTTTGAAAATCACTGCGAGCAGCGTACCCAAGAGAATGGAAGCTTTTGCCGTTTGATCGCCCATGCAGCTCTAATTGTAATAAATTTAACAACGTTCTTCTTTTACGCTTGGTGTACGCACGTAAACTTCCTAACGGCTACAGCGCTTAAGTAGGATACTTTTTATTAACGGACGACAAACTATAACCTGACACTGTGACATATCGATAAATAATGATCGCACTAAGATTTATGTCCTTAACAGAAGTTACTGAATTAATTTACGCTATTTCCAATGTTATATCACCGTTCTCTAGTAACATATCAGTATATTTGATTTTAGTTCCTTCGGTCTTCATTAAAAATTAATCTACTGTGAAATGATCAAAAATACTAAATCTTGCAATTCAAATTTTTAAAAATCAATTAAAACAATACATTCGCTAGAAAGTTTTTTGAACAGCGGTGCTAAAGAAAACATTATGGAGATAAACATTAGTCAGTATTAATTTTGTTCATTATCAAAATATTTTTGGTGTACCAATTTGACACTGAGCTATATAGTCAACTCAAACTACTTATGGCATATTTACGCATTTACTTCTTTTAATGTCAAGCAAAAAGGTTACAGTGTTCTATTTAAAATAAGAAAGTTACCTGGTAAAACCAGTAGCACTTTGAGAATATTTTAAATTGAATGGCACTATCTGAATTAATGTGTCACTTTCAAAACATTTCAATTTTAATTTTCCTAGTTACTCAAAACTAAAAACCTTTGTTGGATAGCCTGAATAGTATAAGATTTTCATTTAGCTGAGTAGGAATTACATTTTGTTATTTCTCGAATGTCTTTTTTAATGAAAATAATGGCAGCTCAAAATAACTTCCGGTTATAACGGTTCAGCTTGTATATTTTTGCATTTTTGGATTCTACGCAAAATTCTAGAGTTACTTCATAAAATAAGTGATATACCCAAATCTCAAAATTTCCAAGATATAGTAGTTTTTTTAAAAATTCTTGGTAGCGACAGTCCATTTGGCGTTTACCACACAGCAAGAAAATTCGAATCGAAACAGTTACCATCGATAACATTAATGATAATCAAAACTACATTTTCATTAACTCATATTTTGCACACGCAGCAGTTATAACGTGACGTCATAGTCGCAAATCAAGTTATAGTAAAAATTTGATATACAAATACAACTTACATTATGCGCCGTTTAAAAATACAAGGATACTTTTTCCAGGATTTGCTTTGGTAGCAAAAGTGTATTTATATCAAGATAGTTATGACAAATGTATTGTAAAAAAATATTTAAGTTTATTTACAACTCTAGTACAGTTTAACACAATTTAAGTTTGACCATAGCGCTTCAAAATTATTTCCTTCCATGTCAATACACAAATGCTCTCTTGTAACAAAATTACGACAAACTTATTGGTAACAGACCAATGTTCTGTTCAATTGTTTCGCAATTCTCAACAATTCTTAGTCGTAGTTCCTCAACATTATGAACTGGGGTTTTATACACAAGAGATTTTCGATAGCCCCAGATAGGGGTTAAATCAGGCGACCTTGCAGGGCACTGTATATACATAACGGCCAGGTCCAATGTGTCATAATATCTCAGAAACAAATGAAGTACTTATTTCTTTGTCTAATTTGACAAATTCATTGTAAAATTCTGTATAAAAATGCCTTTGCACTATTTTCGTATCTTTCGAAATAAAGTTTTTAAATTCCAGAATTCTGACTTTTGGCCTCTAGCGCTGAAATGAAGCATTATGCAGAAAATCTTTTTGATTTTGTCTAATGAACTGTGCTCAAAAATTCGACCCGGAAATATTAAATCTTACTGTTACCGAGATACCCCGGAAAACACGAATTTTGGACAGGTTAGATAGTGCATTATTTTCAAGATTTGTAGATCTGTAAGAAAGTAGCAAAATTTAAACCGAATACTAAGTTTGGGCTGTTCTATCAGTTATACAATAATAAAATAAATAAAATCTGTCGTTGTGTCCCGAACACATCGTCAGTCTAACACTTCCTGCAATCTCAACTATTTATAGTCCATCAATCAAGCGAAGTCGTCTTTTATTGCCAGGTGATAACTCGCCTATTACCTTTCACTACAAAGCAACGAATTAGCGGAGCCGAAACTGAAAATTAACACGAAATAAAACAACAGTTTATACAGCGCCGAGTCAATTTATCTAACTGGACTCCAGAAGTTTCTCCTTATTTATATCCTGGATTACCACATAAAGCGCGCATTTGCATTTGCCCGATGCACGCCGATGAAAGTGTGTGCAACCACTTGAAATACTGTGATGACAGCCCACGAGAGATGAACAACGCACCATCGCATATGAAATAAGGTCGGAACCATACGTTCCACGTTTGAGGTTACTAGAGCTGCAGACTGATACTATAAAAGCGGTAAATAGCATAAAAATGCTAATGGCGATATAAATCATGCAATCGAGGCTCTAATGGGCGAGACACAGAACGAAACGCAGAAAAGAAACGCAATGTTCCGGCTGTCTTCTTAACCTAGACATCATTCCACGGGCCTTTTTTGCGATGCGTAAGCTAATTAAGCAATTAGCATGTGTGAGTAAACAGACGGCAGGCACAAGCTTTCCAAATCCCACACTGGTGTAACTCAATCGATTCTACAAGAAATTACAGCAGACTTCTACTAATGTAAGGTAATCTTGATAACTGATATTGAGAAAATCACTACAAAATTCAGTATAAAAATCAATTTGGAATGTTTTATCAAAAAATTTTGTCATTAGAAAACTCCAAAAGTTGTTTCTTTGTATAACATTCCTTAAAATATAAGTTAACTGCTTATATTATTTAACTCAGAAAAAAAACAATCCATCCAGGAAAAGTTTTTAAACTGTACAAAGAATTCAAGAAATATAACACTGATTATTATCGGGAAGCCTTCAATAGTCAGAAACCAAGGGTAAAATCTTTAATTAATTCTGCACATCGTTTGTATTTGGAGGAAGTTGAGAGAGTTGTGTACGAGGATCCAAGAAAGCTTTGGGCCTATGGTAAAGCAAAAGGGATCAACTTGCATACCTGGTCTGATGAAATACAACAACAACGAACTGTCTTAGTCAAATGCAATTGTCAATGCACTCAAGGAATTCTTTATGAGTGTGTATACTGATCCTAAACCAGGTGTTTCGAATTCAACTTGTAGGTACTCTTCTTTAAAGCATATCTCTGAAGAAGAAGTAGGTTGCGATTCACAGAGAATATTTGATAGCGGAACGTTGGTGCAGTGGCGTAGTGCAGATTTTTAGCTATTAATTTTCTGGGATATCCAGGATTTTAAGCTGGCTACGAGTAACATACCGTCTTATTTGGTTATTTTGGGTTGAATGTGAAATATTTAGATCTTTGGAGCTTTAGAATTTGGATGATATTTATCCCATGCATTTTGGGGATTTTTCACTGACCTTACCATAAAATCGCATCTATGTAATTGTGACTCAAAGATATTCCGCCGATCTGCAATGAATCATTTTGTTTTATTTCAATATTACATAAATTCTGAAGATATCTCTTCGACGAATCCTTAAGGCCATTGGATTAGGGAAAACTGGTCAAATTTGCTCCATTTTTGGACCAATTACTAATTTTAAGCCGATCGAACATTCGAGAAACGGATTGCTTCTTTTTTGCTGAGCTCGATCGTCGTTTCTCTCCGTCCTTTTTGGAATCTCTGAATTCCGATCGCTAACGGTTGAGTACACCTTTTTTATGCACGTTGTTTACCTGGAACTTTACATTAAAGTTAATGTGTCAGCTATTCTAAAATATCGGACTTTTATAAACTAGGTATTCATTTTGCAATAAATATTGTCGTAGATTACTTACCATTCTATTTCGTAAGTAGAAATATCGGTATTCAGGAAGAACTAATTTAACGATTTTCAAGACATCCGTAATTCTTTATCTTATAGATCCTCTTATTGGCTGCCCGCAATCATAAGGCCTGAAATAGCGAAGACATATAAATATAAAAAATATAGCATCAGTAATGCGTGCTTACCTATTGTGTTTGATTTATCTACGATTTGGTAATAGGTTCATTAAGTATATTGTTTTGCGTATGTACATACTTACCTTAAATCAATTCTCACATTATTATATACTTACTGAAACTCTGGTACCTTCTATTTGGCTTGTTGGTAAATCTATGTTTGGTAATTCGATGGGTTTCCTATTATACTTTGGAATATGCTGTAAAATTACCTAGCGCTTATTTATATAAATTTGTAACTAGTTCTTGAAAAGAATCCATCCCTTCTCCACTGATCACTCAACACTACTTGCTCTTTCATGAACATCTTCAGGTAGAAGCAAAAGAGGGCGTAACACATCTCGATAACTTGTAGATCTTTCATCTACTGGAACAGATTAAAACTGGAAATGTATTGTGTATACATAATGTATATTCCAATATTGTAGTGTAAATACTCTATGTAGCTGAAACACTCAAATAAAACAACTACTGGATGGAGTGTTGTCATACTACAGTATGACTTGCCGTCACCGTTTTACTTTTTTTATGTTTATTAGAAATTCATAGTGAAAAATATCCCACCATATGGACCATCGGACAAAAAGGTGTTTGGTATTGCTGACGATAACGCTAGTAAAGAATATCTGGTAACCACAATACCTAGATATTGAAGGCAAGTTTTCTCCATTTCGTTTCTCTTTCATCTACTTCATATGCTGCTCATGAGTAACCACCATCCACAAGCATTTACAGTTCCTATCAAAAAATGATTTACAGACATCCCGCTCTCATTAACATATCACGCTCAGGGGCTCGTTAGGTATATCTCTCTCGCTTCTAAGCCGAATCTAAACTATGATCTAGGTAGGCCACGGTCAAAACAGTTGAAAGTCTCGACCACATACCGACGTAATGAAAGAGAAAAAGGATCCGTCGTGATTCACCGAGGAAAAATTCCGAGCGGTGACATCGCACAAAAGCTGCTTCCATACGGTTTATCTGTGTGGCGTGCATCGGTATACCTACCCACTTAATTCAATTACAAATTATGCCGGACGAAATCGGGAGTGTTGCGATCTGGCAGGCGATGCAGGAGAAGGA
Source organism: Rhyzopertha dominica (assembly GCA_025024175.1). Lineage (NCBI taxonomy): Eukaryota > Metazoa > Arthropoda > Insecta > Coleoptera > Bostrichidae > Rhyzopertha > Rhyzopertha dominica. The sequence goes on from QCXZ01000041.1 coordinate 49,036,589, forward strand.
ACGTCTTAATGCCACATTCAGACGTCGCGATAAATATTCAGATGATGTCCGCCGTTTCGGGTTCCGTACGCGCGCGCCTGAATTTTTTCAGCCTCGGTCACACGCGGCTGGTTAATTCCACTTACTGTGGGCTTGTGAAATTAAAACTGCTCTTTAGGTGCTAGATGACTACTTTGATCGTCCGAAAATTCGAGTTCCTTCAACATTGTTAACATACAAGACACAGATACATATAAAATCCATAGTGGGTACGAGGGCTGGTCTCTTTTCTTGAGCCCAGTAAAGAAAACTCATTCTTAATTTTTTTTTTCAAAATGCTCTCCTCTACAATCTATACATTTCTGCATGCATTTGAACCATTCATCAAAACATTTTTCCAGTCTTCTGGAGTTAAGATATTTGCCTCAGTTTTAAACGGGTCGACAGCTTCTTCTGCTGTTGTAAAACGGAATCCACGCAATTTATCCTTCACTTTAGGGAACAACTAATTATTCAATATCTTAGGCATTAAAATTCGTTTGTTCTAGCCCTGTATGAGCTCGACAACTGTCATGATGAAGTATGATTCTTCCTTTTGGTCGCTTTTCTCTAACAGCGTGAAATACTTGTGGCAAGCTAACTGTAGTACACCATTCGAAATTAACCGTACTACGATCCTCTGCAGCTATAGTTGACACATGCCCAGTAATTCCAAAAAATGTAGGAACCATCTTTTTATACGAGGGTGAATGCTTTCAGCGTCCATAATATTTTGTCGGAAAGATCGCTGTCTCTTGAAAACACTGACAAAAAGTTATAAGTCTGACGTTTCGATTACACCTGTAATCTTTGTCAAAGACGAAGAACCTCAAAATTTGCCTGACGCAAGTTCAAACAAAATTTTGAAAGTGAATAAACAAATCACCCAGGAAGCCAGGCGTCATAGAAACAACGTGCCAACCTGATAAAAAAGAATCTAACGACGAAAAAGATAACTATAAAATAGCCTTCCAAATGTCCCATAACTCATAATTTCCACAATCCCTATTAAAATTATTAGTATTCCTACAAATTTCTATTGCTTCTTTTATCAGACGTTTGTGATAATATTTTTCTCTATGTAAAATTTTCGTTTTATCAAAGTCAATCATGTGTTTAGTTAAATATGAGTGTTCAGCTACGGAAGATTTATCTATCTGTTGCAGCCTAGTAGCACGTATGTGTTCTTTCAAACGCGTACCTACTTTTCTTTTAGTTTGACCTATGTAACACTTGCCGCAAGAACATGTAATTTTGTAAACACCTTCACTCTAAATGTACTTTATCTTTAGTAGAACTTAAAATTTTATCTAAATTATTATGTGTACTATCAACAACTAAAATATCGTGTTTTCTAAGCATCCTCTTTAATTTTTCCGAAAGGTCTTGTACATAAGGCAAACTCAACTTCAATTTATTTTGTCCTGGCTGAGAATTTACTTGATTTGGATGAGCACTTTTATTAAAAACTGACCAAATATTCTTATTGCTATAACCATTTCTCATTAGCGCTGATTTAAGATGATATATTTCTTTTCGTAAAGAACTTTCGTCTGATATCCTAACAAATAACGTCCTTATAAAACTATTCTTTTGAGAGGGAGGGTGGTGAGATGTGGCATGTAAATATCTGACTGTGTGTTAGTTTTCTGTAAACCTTGTGTCCTAACTGTTCAGTGTTTATTCTGTAAATTTGGACATCCAAAAAAGGTAAACTACCATTCCTTTCTAACTCCATAATAAATTTTATGTCAGGATTTTGTCTGTTCAAATAATTTAGAAACCTACCTATCTCAACTATACCGTGGGGCCAAATAACAAAAGTGTCATCTACGTACCTATACCAACATGTTGGCTTAAACTGAAAACAGTTTATCGCTACCTGTTCAAAATTTTCCATAAATAAATTGGCTACTACAGGACTTGGCGTGAACCCATTGCACAACCTGATTTTTATTCATAAAAATTATCGTTCCATAAGAAATTCTTTTCATTCTCGAACACCCAAACTGCCGATTGTTGTTTCTTTTCGGGATTATTGCAGTAGATCCAGCTTTCGTCACCTGTAATGATGTTGTACACTAAATAGGATGCACCATTATTGAAGCGATCCAAGGTAGATCTACACCAATTTACGCGAGACTCTTTTTGACCTGCAGTCAAATTGTGTGGTATCCAACGAGCACACAGTTTCCTTACTTGTAAATGTTCGCGCAGAATTGTGTTGATTACTTTCACACCAATCCCAAGAGCTGCCTAAATTGTTTGCACCGTAACAAGCCGATCTTTTTCTACCAAGCGCCGAAGCGACGTTTTCTTCAGTAACAGCAGTTTTTGGCTTAGGGGTACGAAATTCGTATTTTAGATGATGCTGGCCTCGCTGAAGTTCGTTGTTCCAACGTTTTATTGTAGCCTAGCAGGTGCTTCATTTCGTTGAAACATTCTTGGCGCACACACAAGTCAAATAAAATTATGCTTCAAACTAAATTTGCTTTAGGGAACGCATATTAAGAGACAGAAAATAGTATCTTACCCAAGAAGAAGTTGCGAAATGACAGCAAATAGTTAGTATAACTGTTCACAACAACAGTTTATGTTTATGTTTTTGGTGAAATAAACATATCAAAAACTTCTTTAAAAAGTATCTTGCAGTAACTTTCTGAGACTAGCAGCTGTTATTAAAAAGGCGCGTCATCTCTCCCATCCTATCTCCTAGAAACATCAAAAAAGGGACAAGTTGATATACATTCCAAGCAACGTTCTCTGTCGTCTTAGCGATAAACGGCATGCTAATGAGCCGGTTTTTTTAGTATCACGAACTACCTGCCAACCGGAAACGGAAGTTCTTTATTAAAAGTACGTTAAAGTGTACTTGCAACCGCCATTCTGCGGTAACCAAGCAATAATTTTTCTCTCTAAGCATCTCTTTCAATCGGGGGACCATTAAAATTCTCAAAGTATGTCGAACAAAGTAATAATATATGGAGACTTCCTCTCTCGTGTAAAGACTGCTGTTCATACGCCAAGCGCATGGAAATTGAAGTTTCATACCTCCGTAAATTACAATACTACAACATGCCACTTGTTCAATTCTGCAACAAAATGTAAAAAAGCGATTGTGATTAAAATTGCTATTTATTACGCGTTGCCAGACGGTAATAAAAAATATAAACACGTAGACAGACCAATTCGTGGTATCCAAATCATTTGTCACTTCGGTTGGATCAGCAAGGGCAATGGAACCTCAAACAATTGAACAAAGCTTTGTATGACTCACACAACATATGCCACTAGACGTTCTAAGCATCTGATCAGCAAACAAAAGCAGGTGAATAAATTTTGGATATACCTGTGCGAACCTGCAAATTGATTTCGATTGTTAAGCAAGATGATCGTTTCACTATATTTTTTATCTTGGCTCTATGACAGTCTGATATTTCGCGATACATAGATAGAAGTCGTTATTCCCTACAGCATCGTTTCTCAACCTTTTTGATGTCGCGACCACCTAAATAGCGAAAAAATTGTGAAATGCACTTTGCGACCCCCTCACTATTTGTTTATTTTGTTGGGATTAGGTTGCTATTGCCCGGTAATCTAATATCTATTTAATTTTGTTAAAGTTCCGTGGAATTTAAAAAATAATTCATACTTTATTTTCAATAAACCCCAGGTTGAGAGTATATGCAGAAAAAAAACTGTAATAATTGTTCTGGAGTTAGGTTGAACACTTTGGTGTAAATTGCATAAATAAGCAATGAATTAACCAGAATCCGACCACTTGTAATTGTAATATGTAATTTCATAGTACCTTATTGTATTGTATTTTGACTCATTTAATTATTTCATCCTATTATTATTAAAAATTTATTTTGTAGTGTAAATTAAAATCAAACAAAAACAAAGGCAGGCTCATAGTTTCATTCATCCTATCAAATAACGTTCCAACAGGTGAATTTTATATTCAACGGAGATTATATGGAATAATGATGTAAATTTCCTATTTATGGTACCTCAACCCCTACAAAGGGTTGTACATATACCTACACTAATTAGGAGATAAACAAGCACGTAGTACAGTAAAGGACAAAGCAAATGTGTTTACACAGTTCGGCAAGATGAAATTATCTGCCTTTATATAGCACAGTTTTTATGCTTTTTGAGACTGACAATTAATTGTTGAAATGTTCGTAAAGCTGTTTCAAAACCCTTGAAATAAAGCACATGTAAACAATCAGCTTGTTTCCAAATAACCTAATTAATGTAAAATATTTCACAACGAATGCACTTTCGATTTTCAATTAGCTAGATCTGCATGCAAATAGTGGTTCTTAACATTTGTCATCGAGGTACATACGCACTTTACTAGTCTCACTTTTACAACTTCTTCAAAATTTTTCGCTAAAGTTGGATGAACAGCAATTGGGATTCTTTTTTGGGTTGCCATTTTTTTTAAATCGATGATAAAATTTTTGTTATTTTGCTATCGTCAATGATATGGTTTTATGGATTTTTTTGACACTCCATATGGGTCTTAATTTTCTTTATTCTTCAATAATGAATCATGAAAGAGCGWATAGATGAGAAGTTTTTTATTTCTTTGGAGCTAGCTTCTTCGTAAGTGTTAAGGACTACAGTCGCGTTATCTTTATCGGCAAAGAGGATGGTTACCCCTGAATTGGACTTGAGATTATTGAGAGTAATTTTCTCCTCTTTGGAAAGATTAGATGGGGGAACATTCGTTTTTTTGAAGAATGCATGATTCAATCACTTTTACTGGGGGCAATAGCAAAATTGAAGCCTTTGGCCAGCAAGGTATTTTCTGACTGAGAGAAGGGATAGGAAGATAAATTCCAAAATCAGACGCGGTCTAACCAAAAAAAATAATAAAATTTAAATCTAATTTACTTACGTTCTTCGTTCTGAAATAAATGAGTTCGCTAGCCTGATGATGATAGGTTTTTTGTGTCCTAAGGTGTGTATGGGAGTTTTTAGGTTTTGTGTGCTAGGTGTTCTTCATTTCTGTTTAGAATAGGTGAAGACCATAAAATTAAATCACTTCTGCTGTGTTCATACGGCTAGTTTGATAGTTGTTATATGGCTAACATAGTTTTGACCCAGCTAGTATCCATAAATTCAGCTCATATTGCGCTGAGCACATTTCCCCGTTTTGTTTTCTAGTTGCTCCAGAACTATATTTTCTGTGCTCCATTTACGTACATACATAATGTGCATGGAAGTCGTATATCTTGCGCCTACACCAGTGAATCACCGCGACGCAGACCCAGTAACCCTGGACTTACGAAAGCCTTATGAGAAATAGGATGTTCCGTGCCAGAAAGACAATGAAGCGAGTGAGGCAAGAGCGTTTCACCGCCTCGATTGTGTTCGTTGTGCGGTGGCGGCAAGTGCACGGAATTCAGTTACGGAACGGATGTAACAGTTGGGGAACTCGATAAACTAAAAACCATAACAGGTGCACGCCATGCCTTATGATTTCGATGCACTTGCCCCTTCGACGCGAGCCGTCGACGTACAACGGCCGGAGATTACAACGGTGGACAAGGCGGGTAACGCAAAACCGCTGAAATTTGCCTATTACGAGGAGCGTTCGGTTTCTTTCAGTAACCGTGATTATAGTGTTTTGCATTCTTTTATTTGTTATCAATATAATTTTATAGTGTTATAGGTTCAAGAGAAGATTTGTAGAGTTTGTTTCACTTTTAGATATTAGTATTCTTGGAAGTTTTCCCGTTCGTTTGAACTGGAAGATGGATGTAATGTTTCTCACAGTTTAGGATCATTTTTTTAGTTTATGTAACTTCAAGAGGAAGAGATATCTAAGAGTCGTTTGCCATTATACTTATTTAAGTATTAAAATAAGTTCTTAAAATTATTATACGCAAACTAGATGCCCGCGCCGGCGCCGTTTCAATACAAGAAATTAGCCCACGTTCTATTTTCTTGTACTGAATTTCCATACCTCGTGTTAAAACCGCGCAGATCGATGCCCACTAACCTGTTTTTATAACCTGAATTTCTGAATGGTATCCGTTTGTCGCTATCTATACAACGGTTCGATCTAAAAGCGGAGTAAATTAGGCCGCCCGACGTCCTAGCTCATTTCTGATCAAATTTTTGGAATCTGCAGCTCAAAATACATCTGTGTGCCGATTTTGAGCTAAAATTAGTTACCACCGAAAAATCACAAAACATCAAAGGCTAACCCCTTCGTTTTTTTTGGACCTTAAAATTTTTGCACCTCCGATTTGTATAATTTTAAGCATATTTACTAATCTGGACCTCCTGGATTTCGGAATGGTATCCGTTTGTCGCTAGTTACAACGGTTCGATCTAAAAGCGGAGTAAATTAGGCCGCCCGACGTCCTAGCTCATTTCTGATCAAATTTTTGGAATCTGCAGCTCAAAATACATCTGTTTGTCGATTTCGAGCTAAAATTAGTTTCCACCGAAAAATCGCAAAACATCAAAGGCTAACCCCTTTGTTCTTTTGGGACCTTAAAATTTTTGCACCTCCGATTTGTATAATTTTAAGCATATTTACTAACCTGGACCTCCTGAATTTCGGAATGGTATCCGTTTGTCGCTAACTACAACGGTTCGATCTAAAAGCGGAGTAAATTAGGCCGCCCCACGTCCTAGCTCATTTCTGATCAAATTTTTGGAATCTGCAGCTCAAAATACATCTGTGTGTTGATTTTGAGCTAAAATTAGTTACCACCGAAAAATCACAAAACATCAAAGGCTAACAACCCCTTCGTTTTTTTGGACCTTAAAATTTTTGCACTTCCGATTTGTATAATTTCAAGCATATTTATTAATCTGGACCTCCTGAATTTCGGAATGGTATCCGTTTGTCGCTAGCTACAACGGTTCGATCTAAAAGCGGAGTAAATTAGGCCGCCCGACGTCCTAGCTCATTTCTGATCAAATTTTTGGAATCTGCAGCCCAAATACATCTGTTGGTCGATTTTTAGTGAAAATTTGGACACTTACAGTGTTCCTGAAATAATAATGTACATATTTATTAAATTGATAAATCCGCAGTTAGATGTAGAATTAAAAAATCATTTCTAATTAGGTATAGGTAATGTGAGGTTTGACAATCAATAATGCTGAAAACCTCATTAAACGGAATTATAATAATTTACCACCTGAAGCTGAACAAATAGTTTTCTGAATTATGTTTATGAATATAACAAAAATGCAGAGGGAGAAAATGGGGTCATCGCAAAAATGAGTAGAATGACCAAAATGTCATAATCAAGTATGATAAATATAGCTGTAAATGGAATCAGGACAGAAAAATGCGGTTGGTTCGTCCAGCGTTTTCAAAGATGATCACGCAAGTTTAATACAACGCGTGATTTATGAGGCATACAAAAATAATTTTGTATTGACAAGTGAACCGTCAACCTCGACAGTATCCAAAACATTAAGTGAAGGAATAAACTCCAATTTATGAATTTCTGAGTCATTTTAACATTTATCTTAATAATTGAACGAAAAAAAAGTGTTGCGAACAAGAAAAGTCCCACMTTTCTAACTATTTTGTGTTAAACAATATTGTCTATTTCTATCAAATACACGAAAAACGGCATTTAATTTCCAAAACAAGTTGAAATTATTAGAATAAGGAAATTATCGCAGACGCTCATACAGAAAGCGTCGGAAGTAATGGAGGGCAGTATGTTACCAATATTTTACTCCACCACCTGTACTGTATGTGATGATTCCGCAATTAGAAGTGAATCGATTGTTTTTCCGTTTCAACCACTCCATATTTTTTCAGATAAATGCTTTTAACGTTACAGCAGGTGGACACGCAACAGGTAAACCCCCGTGACTTCACCTGTTGCTTCACGGTTTGCTGCTTGATCGCATTAGCGACTAAATTTGACAATACGAAAAAGGTCGCCGTTGTTCTTCCCTCGGTTTGATTAGTGTGAAATAAAACCTGCTTTCTTTATTTGAGAAATTTAATTCAAGCTTTTATTGTGAAGCAAACTCACTAAGAATATTGCAAACGTTACGGCCCTGTCGCTAAAGATACGATTCGCACTTTGCCAGCTGGAAATAATGGAAAAATAGCTGGAACTAATGCTGAAATTAATGAGAATATCGACGCAACCGGTTTAATTGGATGATACTCGCAAATACCAGGCGTAACGTAACGAGTATTAATTTAATTAGGAGCAATCGAATGCATGTCGGAATTATACAAACAACCGCAATATTTAATCGTTATACCCACCTTACGTAAGTGCATTGTCTGGTTATCACCTCGCTTCGCAGAAACATGTCATACTTTCAAGCTCGACAGGTCCCGAAGGTTAATTAATTAGACCTCTTTCTAAATTGTCATCGAGATAACGAATCGATCAAACAAACCAACAGGAAACCGAAAACCGATCGACACTGAGCTGCAACTGGTATTACCTGAAACAAAAGCCATAAAACAAAAGGGAACGGCAATTCCACGAAATCTAGATCTCATTAAGGCCTAATAAGTAGAGATCTAATTTGACTGCAGTTGAGATCGTAAAACTTAACCAGCTGTTAGCCGATGCTTAATATGTTCATAAGCCTCTCTGAAAATCAGATAAACCGCAAGAATGTACTTAATCAACGGATATTAGCATAACAGTTGCGTTGTAATGTACCACCGTGCATTCTTAATAGCTTCATTTCTAAGTATTCGACGGTGGCAGACGTAGGGCGCGTTTTTTTATAGCAGGGTGTGACTGTGGGTGTCATTACGACACGAATTGAGGTATTCAGTATTCTAGGTGCAGACGCGGTGTTTAAGTAACTGCACACTCCGCATGTCGCAACTCAAATTCAAACAATTCGAGTGTTTATTGCGTTTTATGCTGGAAGAAATGGGATATGCGGGCTAGCCGGATATTCTCATCATCTCCGCAGTTGTTTTTCGGTTTGGTCATTTGAACACGTCTGAAAAGGCAGTTCTTTTTTAGGAGTGGTTTCAACATAGGAAAATTAATTTCTATTCAAGAAGGTAGTTTGGAAACAAGCTGAATAAACGTATGTGCTTTGTCTCACTCGATTTATCAGATAACTCTGCCGATCATTTCGACTTAACGGTCATTGTCAAAGAGATAAGAGCGTTTTACTAAACTCAGACTTGCAGAACTTTGTTTACGCCCTCTTTTTTACAGGGGTTGTAAAGTAATATTGTAAAATTCTCTCAATGATGTGGGAATTTCTATTTGCGTATTTGCCAAATGATTTTTCTGATTCTGAGCTTTTTTAACCCTTTCTCTACTGCAGGAGCCCATATGTCCCAGTAAACTTATTTACACTACTTGTCGAGATAAAAAGAGCCGAGTCTGGTTTGAATCTAATCCAAACAGTAAAAAATAACCCTGACCACAATTGAAATCTGGCCGGATTAACCGGAAGATATTCTCTTCACTGAAATTTCGGCGAGAAGAATTTCAAGAAGACACCTTATTTTTCTACTGAAGATGGTAGCTTAGCTGCTGAAATACGTATATATATTGTGGTTAGGCTTATTTTTTACTGTTACGCTACTTGTAGGATTAAAACATCCCAAATCAACATTATGTGTGAAATAGGTATAAGTACGTAGTTTATGATCTCTGACAATATTATTATTATTATTATTAAAAATCTTTATTTATCAAAATATACAGTACATCTATACAGGGTGATTTTTTGAAAACTTCACACCTTAAATAACTTTAAATAGAGGAAAAATTTAAAATTTTGCAAAAACAGGTAAACTTTTGTTTGCAGGGGGACAACTTTTGAGATAAGTTTTTAATGGATAGCGCTTACTCTCTGAGTATTAATTTTAAATGGAACTATCCATCTTGTGATACATCATTTGAAAGCTTATTTCACAAAGAGTCTGGCCTTGTAATTAGTTTTACTATTTTTTACCCATTGACGGGGTAGTGGGTCAAAAAGTGCATTGTAGCAAGTGGCTTATAAAATGGAATATTTTGGACTTTTTTTTAACAAAATTTGTTGTCTTGCAGTTACAATAAAAATTGTCCTTACTTAAGCCTAAAAAAACTTGTTAAAAATAGATGTTACGCCTAAGCATTTTGCCAAAAAACTTAAAATTTTCTTTCGACATTACTTGATATTGCAACTCGACAGTTTATACTGAATTGGCTAAATAATTATCTACTTTGTGTTTCCAATTTTTTGTTTTAACTTTTTGGCTACTTCTTTGGCACGACCATCTTTTTGTTCACATTCCTTTTTATAAATCGCGTGAAATTTTAAAGTGAGAGTCCAAGTGATAATGGTTTATTCAACTGCCGAAAGGCTAGAAATAATTTTTATTTACGGTGCTGAGCATAGCTGTGCTCGTGCGTCAGCAAGGGTGTTTAACGAACGGCACCCCGATAAAAATGTTGACGCTAGGTACATTCTCGATCTCGTGCAGAAATTTCAAGACACTGGATCTGTAGTAAACAAAAAAAGGGCAGGGAATAGAGTCGTTGATGAAATGGCCCAACTTGAAGTACTTGGTCATTTTGCAATGGATCCAACTAGCTCTTTGCGTAACATTTCTACAGCCACTGGACTTTCTTATTCATCTGTAAGGAAAGTTACAAAACTGCACAAATTCCATCCCTGTAAGATGAAAACTCTCCAGGAACTCGGCGAAGATGACTTCGATAGAACACTGCAATTTTGCGAAATTATGACAGAAAAGATTATAGTAAATCCAAATCTAATAAAAAATATCTGCTTCAGTGATGAATGCACATTTTTTTTTAACGGCTCTGTAAATAAACATAACGTCAGGTACTGGAGTGACGAAAATCCTTATATTTTTCGAGAAGGTCATACACAAGTTCCTCAGAAGCTGAACGTCTGGGCTGGAATACTTGGCAACGCAATTGTAGGTCCAATTTTCATTGATGGGACGCTAAATGGGGGAATGTATTTAGAATTACTTGATAACGTTATTGATCCTTTAATCACAGAGCAATTAGAAAACCAGCGTGACCCTGAAGGAAATCCAATGTTGGATGAATACGAATTGTTTTACCAACATGATGGAGCCCCACCGCATTACGCCATTAATGTGCGAAATTGGTTAAATCATAGATTGCCTCTTCACTGGATTGGTAGGCGTGGAACAACTGAATGGCCGCCACGATCACCCGATTTGACTGCTTTAGATTTCTTTCTATGGGGTCATTTACAATCTGTGGTTTACAAAACACAACCTACTAGCCAGGACGATCTGCGAGAAAGAATTGTTAACGAGTGCAGGAGGATTCCACCTYAAACTTTCCGAAAAGTGCAGCAGGAGTTCGAGAACCGTCTGCATTATTGTATGGAAAGAGGTGGTGCACATTTTGAGAATCTATTGTAAGGTTTGAATTTCGAGCTTTTCTTTTTCGTGGACATGGACTTTCTAAAAAATTACATGATAAATACTTTAATGTTAATAATAATATTAAAAGAAAATTTTCAGTATTCTGGGAGTTTTTTTTAAGTGTCATATTTTTTACAAGTTGTTTGTTTAAATTTTGGGTTCTCGTAAGGACAAATTTTATTTCCGCTCTAAAATAAAATACATTTTGTTGAAAAGAGTCCAAAATATTCAATTTAATAAGCAACCTGTTTCGTAGGCACTATTAATCTATTACCCCGTCAATAAGTTAAACGTGGTAAAACTAATTACATGGCCAGACTCTTTGTGAAATAAGCTTTCAAATGATGTATCACAAGATGGATAGTTCCATTTAAAATTAATACTCAGAGAGTAAGCGCTATCCATTAAAAACTTATCTCAAAAGTTGTCCCCCTGCAAACAAAAGTTTACCTGTTTTTGCAAATTTTTAAATTTTTGCTATATTTAAAGTTATTTAAGGTGTGAAGTTTTCAAAAAATCACCCTGTATAAAAATATATTAATTGGGGGCGAAGTTCAGCCAACAGCCCTCATATGAAAAGCTGCGGTTGTTCTCCGACTTAACCCCCAGCTGAAAAAAAATAGATCGTTTACACATATCAGTGAAACATAACTGCATATCTATCAACCCCCTATGCCTCAGGTTCAGATGATGGACGTCGGTGCGAAAACGAATTTTATTACACAAATATGATGGTCTTCTGTCAAGTAAAATCCTATGCAATTGGCAAGAAGCATGCGACAATCTCCGGTTTGACATATTCAACCAACCAAGATCGGCTATCTTATGAGATACGTGATTATATTTTCTTATGCCGTAGAAGATCCTAACGCAAGCATTCTGCAACCTTTGAATCCTAATTTTGTCAATAGCTCTTAGGCACGGACCATACACCGAGTCACAGTAGTCGAATTGTGAAACAACTAGACTATTCGTTAAGATCTTTTTCATGTTTCCTTGCAAAAGTGAACGGTTTTGATAAATACGCTTTGAGGTGTAATAAGCTTTCTGTAAAGTCTTAGAAACGTGAGTGCTAAAACGAAGATCAGAATCAATATACACACCCAAATTTTTTGCAACATCAGTGATTGGAATTGAATTTCCATTAATCTGTATATCAATTTTGTCTTTTGACGCAAGTCTGTCACACTTACGGCCAAAAATTATAACATTTGACTTCAGCAGGTTCAAAAGTAAGTCAGGAGCACATGATATATCATACAGGCTAGACAGATCTTTGTTGATATCACGACATGCAGACTATATTTTTCAAGTCAAAAGATGTATAAATTTGAGTATCATCTGCGTAGCAATGCAAGTTACATGACTTTATAACAGACTCAAAATACGAAGTATATATTATAAATAATATAGGACCTAAAATAGAACCTTGCGGTACACCTCTGCTAACGTATCTCACATCGGACACATTTCCATTCAGTGACACCACCTGAGAACGATTGCTTAAATAACTTGTCAACAATTGAATTGCCATTTTACTGAGACCAATGTAATGCAGAATACATAACAGAGTTTTGTGCGAAATCATATCAAAGGACTTTGAGTAATCGAGTAATATTATAACAGTAAGTTTTCCTTTATCAGTTTTAGTCACTATGTCATCTATAATTTTAATAAGAGCGGTATTACAGCCATACCCCGCTTTAAAACCTGACTGATTATTCGGCAGAATATTTTGTTTAATCAAATGAGCCTATCGGTGAGTAAGCGTATTGAAAACTTATTCATATATTTGTAATCTAATATAATGTAAATGATGTTGGGACTATATATTGTCCCATCATTGATTTCCACCGGGTTTCTAGTATCCCATCAGTAACAATATTGCTTGTACTTCATCTCATGCAATAAGAGCTTGAAGAAGAAGCTGAAAAGGCCATGAATGAGTCGGAATCAGAGGAAGAACCTTTTCCAGGGACAGATGAATCTGATTTCTGTTCTTGATGAAAGTGAAGATGATGAAATGCCAAGCTTGACGAAAGTGATCGAGATAAAAATGAAGCTGGGGAAGTAAAAACTGTTCAGAGTTCAGAGTAATGCTTGTGATACAGCAACTGGTACACTAAGTAATATAGTGGATAATACAGCTATTGTTAACTAAGGTACATCTCTAGATAATTTTATTCCCCGCTTGCAATTGCCTGCCGCAAACCATATTCAGAACTCTCTTCTTACACATTGCTGACTGTACTAAAAAAGGATCAAATTATTAAAAAAGAAACGAAATTTAAAACTCAATACTCGAGAAACAGATACTTGTATGTATGAAATATAATCGTTCTTGGTTGTGCACTAGTAATGTGCTGCAATATAGTGCCGAGTTTTGCTAATTAATGAATTACTTCCTAATAATGTTATAAAAGGTGCTTTTGGTAAATATCGATGTACATTTCTGCTATCAAAACTTTATTTTACTGACCCAACAACACCACAAAACGCTTATTATGTTGACGAACTCATCGCATGTCTAAAAACAAGGTGTTGGAATCTGATAGTTCCGTATTGTACAGATGAAACCTCGGATGAAACAATTGTCAAATTCAAAGGACGATCCTAGCTCAAACATTATATGTCATTTCTTACTTAATCTTAGTATTTTTCTTTAATATTTTGAATAAAAACTTGTATTTTCATCTTGTTGATTTCAATACTAACGGAACTTATTAATCCCACAAAAGAACACAGTTAGAACAAAATGTCCCATGTCCTTAAGAAAGGACTCATAAAAAAGGCTTATATTAGCCATCTTATGCTGAAAAATATATATTTAAAGATATGTACTACCTTCCAAAAAAGAATTCAGTAGCGAAAGGGTTAATTTCCAAAAGCTCTAAAACGTTTAATTTTTTACCTACCCTTTCGTAATGCAAGACCTTGATGTCGTTTTCATCTAAGTAATGATTATTTTTTTAATTAATGGTCAGCAAAACCTGTTATGGTTTGTTTGAATTTATATTCGCAACATGTTCTTTAATTCTATTTTAAATAGCTCTACCTGATTGTCCTATGTATACCCTATCACATTACATGCATTTTAGTTAGTAAATACTGCTTTTTTTAGTCAAACTATTGGATTTTGGCTTATTGTTAATTAGAAGACCTCTCAAATTGCATTTACCTCTATTGCTTTTATCCCGAATCTATTCAGACTATTTTACATAATTTACTGCGACGAAAATATGTTAGCATTCTTTGTATCTTAACTTTATACTGCTTTTTAGGTATTCGGTCCACAATTTTTGTCAAAGGCTATTTGTTTAATTGTAGACAATTTTGTTCCAAAATTTTCTTTTTTAAATGGTTTATTTATTGGTCTGCTTATTAAACTATAGAACACAGAATGCTTAATTTGTAATGATTGATTGCGCATCTGACTGTGTTGGTTTTCTATAAATCTCAAAGCCAATTTTATTTTTCTTTACCGACATAGATAAGTCCAGAAAATGAAGAACTCCATCATTATTATTTCCTCGTTTGACATCAAGTGTTTTAAAGATTTTAAAATGCTAGTGACGTCTTTCTGGAACTGGCCTATGGGATCTGCATTAAATTTAGAAAAGCCGTTGTGTTCAATAAATTTATTATGCACATCTGAGTTTATTTGTTATCTCTTTTACAATGATGTAAGCTTTCTCTACTTTCGACTTTAACCCATCACAAAGTCAAAAGCTTTATCAAATTCAAGATGTAATGCATAATTTCAAAAGCATCCATAAAAATATGTCTAACTTCTGATAATTTTTCGAAGGAGTTAGATAAATCTGCGCTCATATGTGTAGACTTTTAGCCGTTCCGAAAACAGAACGTTGCCCAGGGTGCACCATCTTGGAGGTGGTCTACACGTCGCACCCCTTACTCTATTTTTATGATCCTGGGTGTTGAGCTAAAGTATACAAAGGTTTTTACGAATTAATACAAGTTCATTAAAAAAGAATGGACACACTCTTTGCAAATAAAAGAAGATTGCTACTAAAAAATTAGGTCTTTCATTTTTGTAACGTAAATATTTTTTTCTTTTAATAATAATATACATTTATTTGTAATAACAGTCGACATAATACATATTTTCTAGTTAATGAGAGATCTGTGCTCTATATGGTTTCAGCAAGATTAATATTATCCACACAGCCGGACTACTGGGGATTTTTAGCATAATCCAAAGCTTACCACTCCCCCAGCTACATTTGAAAATGTTGCTTTTGAGGAAGTTGGTCCATAAATCTTTCAGAAGATTCAGAGAAATGTTAAATAATGAGTTTGGTCATGTTACGAAACAACACAGGTTATCTTGAAAATTTTCTTTTTCTTGTACTAATTATTTATTTATGAATAGTAAATGGGTCGTACTTTGGAGTATTGTATTTATTTATATGAGTATCATAATAGCTTTTTTGACTCCAAATTACTTCAGTTTTTAAACTGTAACCGGTTTCGAGGCCTTTAATGCCGCCTCATCGTCGGACCATCGGCTACAAAAGGGTATACATACATGTATACATTTCAATTTTACAATTAATTTAACTTACAGTAAAACATTGTCATTTTGACGCTATCAATTTGACATTATTGCATCATTGCCGCCTAAACGCTAAACTTTTGTTAATACAGAGATGTAGGTTAAAAATTTACATTTAGTGTTATTACGTCAGGACATTTATTGGATCTTATTATTTCTAAAATTTCTAATTAATTTAGTAATTGGCCAAGGATTTGATCACGAGAAAAACTTCTTCTATGTTAAATTGATAATTGTCAAATTTTGACGAAATCGCAAAAATTCAGCAGAACTCACACCATTAAAACTAAACGATAACCGCGAGGATCTTGAAGATCTGGTTCAGTCGTCCAAGTGTCCAATGTACATGTGCTTCCTTGAACATTTCGAAACTGTACAAAATCTAGGAACTTTAAAGACACCTACATCATAAAAATACGATTCTGGTAAATGGTTAATTAGCAGATTAGTTAAAAAAAAATACACAAATGGACTTTTCTTATTAGCAACACTTTTTTCATTCATTTATTAGACAATGTAAACTGGTCCATTTTAGTTCTTGTAATAAATTTCATAAATGAAACAAACCTTTTCACAAAACAATACAATTAGACTGTTTTCATCTGCTCCTTGCACATTTTTTCATTTCTCCAGAGACAAAACTCTTGGTAAACTTTCTCGTACTTTGCTTTAGACTTTATGGTAGCAAACTTGACTCTGCTTCTGATACTAATTCCAAAATTTCGTCTTTAATTTTACTTGATTGATTTTGCTTCATCACAAATTATTTATTTACTATTGTGAAGTTTTGTTTCTATGTCTACATAGTCTACATAAACTTGACACCGATTACTTTGAGAACAGATAAAATAATTTATTTTAAAAATTATCGTAAATTTCGCGATATAGATGAAAAAATATATTTTTATGTATTTGTACCTATATTATTTTGTTCACATAACAGTGTTTAAATAGTGATAACCACGTTGACTACCCACATTCCTACATTGCTGATAGCTGCCTTTCGCTTTTAATCGAAACTATCGGCTTCACCTGTAAAAAACGGATATAAGAACTGGGAAACTGACAGCTTGCTTTACTCTGGCGTGTTTCCGACACATTAATTGGTAAAATGACTAAGTGACAGTTCTGATATAGTAATAACTCCCCGACATTTAAACTAAGGCCGCTTTCGTAACGTCAAACCGCGAGCTAATAACTCAATGCGACCAGAAAGAATTCCGATCATTAAGGAGCGAATTAATTTGTTTACCTCGCCGCTAATTTTTACAGTTTCGTATCCCAGGATGTGTGATTTTTGCTATTCCTAATTTGTAGCGGAGCTTTATCTGCCGCCTAATGACGCAATTACTCAACTTTTTGCCTCCACCCCAGTAATTAGTTGCAAGCAGTTATTAATTGGTTAATTAAGTTTTCTAGCTAATCGACGACTTCTGATCACAGTTCGAAAGGCGCTTATCGCCCGCGTCGCCGTGTGGGCCGTTAACAGTTACCCAAAGAACAATGCGGCATACAAAGTAAATTGCACGTACTGCATGACAAACAACGCGCACCGTGAAATTTTATTTACCAAATTTTTGCGCGTAAGCGCTTTGTTGATGTCTCTTGTTTCTAATCTGACCCCGTTTGCGCACCGCTGCCTCTTGACGTGTTAATCTTGGTGGAAAGCGCTGTAGAACACGATTTTGGCATTACCCGCGAACACACAAAAGCGGGGATCATTGTAGCTCCAAAAGGTTGCGATGAAGTGAAAAAGAAGTCTCATTGCTTACAATAGGTGCCACATTGTCGTTAGCTACACCAAAACATCATTGGTATTTTATTAGGTTTAATTGCATTCAGTTTTAACTTATTTTGAATGCAGCTTCACATTAAAGGTATTTTTGCAAGAGTATGCTGTCATCTACTGACCCAAATTGCAGAAATAGTTGAAGTTCATCTGATCTGAAGAATATTTTATATCCATAATTATTATTATCCATAACACAGGTCTGCAAAGTTAAACTTTATAAAAGTTTTTTTACTGAATGTTAATGCTAATTATAGTAGTCCTAAGTTAAATATAAAACACTTTTGTATGATACCGATCACGTCACATAAAGCTAATACAGGTAGGTACTTGTGAAACTTGAAGACCAATAAATTTCTGGTGAAATAAAATCTTTTAGATACATTCAATGTTTTAATTATTTAATCAATAAAAGAAAAGAATACAAACACTTAAAAATGAATATAGAATTAAACGCTCTGCTATATTTTGAATAATTGCTTCGTTTTCTTGGTTTCCGCCAACGTTCTTCATCTGATAGCCATTATACTGACGTCCCAAAGGCCTTGATATCTTCTTTCCATACCTTTAATGTCCTCGTGAAAACGTTCCCCTCGTTTTTCACTGTAATCTCCAAGATTATCCGGAATATAAATGGAAATATAAAACATGAATTTTCAAACTCATGTTGCAACCTGCATTTTTATAACAGATTAACATTTCCTTGACTTAGTTTTTGTAAGTGTGGTATTTAACGTTGCCTAGGAATTTCGAGATGAAATTTTTAAAGGAAATCCAAGGTTTTTCTTTCTAAATTTGTCATAACTTTTTCATAATGTTCCTCAATTAGTTTTTTTTGATATCAAATAAATTAGGAAAACCTGTACATAGATATATGAAAGTGTCTTTTGGTAACGTCCTCACAAATTGTTTCATCAATCTAAGTTTGACGTGAAGTGGTGGAAGCAATATTATCTCAGGATCTATCAAATTCGCATGAATAACATTTTTTCCAACTTCCATTTCTTTTCTAAGCGGCTAGTCTGATTTTTCCTAGTGTAAATCTTTGCTCTACTATCCTACTCGCAAATATAACTTGGAAATAGCCTTGCTGACCAAGAAGCATGTAAAAAAGTTATAAGAAATCACAAATTAGCCAACTGTATTTAATCTAATTTATTTTTAAGTTACCATAAATTTCTTTAAGTTGAACTGAATATGCGACAGCTATTGACGCATATTTACTGGCAGCTCTCAGGCTTCTTTTCGAAGAGTCTATAAATAGCCTCCATTCTTGTGTTTTGTACTCAATGCCACGTGGAATTGGCTATGTTACTGATGAAATATTAGGATAGACGCTTTTTTGACGGTTTTTCGTTATATCTCGCTACATTACTCAAACAAAAATGGCAATCGTTAATACGATTTGTTTGCTCCCGTCACACCACAGGAGTTCAAAATGACAATGATTTTAGTATACCGTAAATCCATTGCCTCAGTGTTTCAAGGCAAAAACAACATACTTTATGCGGTACCCACTGTTTATATCTTGTTGTCCGGACCGAATTTCGAAGTAAGCAAAATAAGAATCTTTAACAGTCTGTTATATTTTTCTTCGTTTCACTAAAGTACATCGTCCACAGATATAACAAGAAACATTGAACGAGAAAAAGAGAGAAAGTTGTATATATGATGGAATTGTTTACTTACAGCCTGTAAAATACAGGCATTCATCATAAAAAAAAGCGTGATTTGCTACGCAAGTACTAAATTCATATTCGGAATCAGCAGCCCAAAATCCATATGTTTCGGGTGAAATTATATAAAAAACTTTTTCATCGCTGACCTGTATAATTAATGATTAAAAATCAGATTTTTTTGTCCTTTGCCATTAAATGTGAGGGTAGTCCCTTCTGGACTCCTCTTTTAACTTTATATATATTTTCATTATGTGATAAATCTTAACATATAGCAACCAGCCTTTTGAGGATGGCTTGCTTGTTATCCGGGATATTGCCCCTTCAGGGCATTCTCTTTAAACAATCCAATGTTATTAGAGGTTTTGGTGATCACCTTGTGATACTTTTATATTTTTATATTCAATGTAATCCTCCTAAATTGGGTCCCTTCAGGTCTTTCCTGTAGACCTTTTTACATAAGGTGATGATGACGTCTGTAGAAGGTCCTGACATCTTTAATAAAGTACAATTAGGCTGAAAAAATCTGATTTCTTCGTGCTGTATTCTGTTTGTAAAAATTAAGAATCAAAATTTGACCCCTGAGACACTCGACGATACAACACACAATATGTGCTTACACAACCTGTGGAGTTATGTGGATAAGGATAAGAGAGGTCTTGCTCTTCTTTTGTGAATGGAACTAAATAAGCTTCATTTGGTTTTTGATGGTAAAGCACCAATGCTAAATATAGGCCATTTTACTCCGATTTTTTAATGACATCTAAAAGCTTCACGTAATTTCAGCCAAAGTTTCGTTATTACTGAATTCTATGTAAATTTCGTAATACTGGTTCAGTTTAAAAAACATGACTGCAAACTTTCAAAACTACAATTTCTAGATAACACAAACGCTGCTTTGTCATGGAACACTGAAAGCAGGGACTACTAAGATAATATCCATACCTTTTTTTATTAGATGACAAGTAAAATTGCCAAAACCATTTGCCTCACGCTTTTCCCTGCKCAGCCCGTGGCTGTGAGTCAAGTCCGTATAAACAAATAGTAATTGCAACCCGCAGTTAATTGAAATAGAAAAAAGTAAACGACATTTCAGAAGGTGAAAGTTTTATACTGCAGCGTTTAATAAGCGTTTTCTGTGGGTGCAGCCAATCTATTAACATTTTAGTTGCACAACTGTTATGGGAATCTTCCGATGGTAATGAGCGTATTACTGGCTTATTGGGTTTGTTTTCTCTCATTATAATTGATTCTGGGGTCAAGGGGCAACGCAATGCGATGTTGTACAATTTTCAAACGAGTGATCATCGATATCAATCTTCTAAGTCAAACATGTATACTTTAAAGAATTGTTTTTGGTGTCGCTATTTTATGCTAAGTGATATTACACGTAGTACCTATATCAGCGTATTTTCCTTCTTGTTGCAGGTTCCCATATTGACGGCAAAGGCAGCAGTGTTTTAGGTAAGTCAATCAAGTAGCAAGTAGTAATAATCCATGACGCCGATACTCTATTTACGAGGATCATGTCAAAATTACTGCACAAAAAGACACAGTTCGCAGATGAAACGTATATTTTTAAAAGTTGCTATAAAGCCGTTCAATATAATCCCCTTACGTATCTAAAACACGCTGCCATTGCTTCGGCAGTAATGTAATGTCGTTAAATACGCCATTTTTGTCAAGATGTTTCAGCAGTTGGAACACATATGCTGTTGCAGGGCTTTTATCCTTCTAAGTCAATAAATCGGACTTGACGACTTCACTGGAGGAACAGAACGAAATCTGGAGGACTCACGTCAGGGCTAGACGGGATATATGGGACAACTTCGCAGCAACAACTTCTCGCAAACTCCTTTGACTGATACTGCTTTATGCCATTGAGCGTTATCGTGCAAGAGGATTAGGTCGCTGTCTTTCATATTTCGTCTACACTTTTGGAATCATGCATTAAATTATCTACAAAATTGCTTATTAGTCCATGCGGTCTTCTTCCATTGTTGTAGCCACAACAGCAGCAAAAGTGATGTCGGTAGCAGTATCAGGACTCCAACTTCTGTGGTCGTCTTTAACACTAGTCTGACGTTCTGGAACGCTTACTCCATCAAGTTGTTAAAGTATCGACACACGACTCCTGGGAAGCTTCTTGTAATGCATCCTGAATTTCGGCGCGTTTTCTTAATCCACTACAGTGATGCGTTCGATTGCATCAAACTACCCCAATTTGAGAATTTTTTACACATAAACATTCCAGTGATCATCATCACATCACCAGTTCAGCACCAGCAGGAATTATGACTGACCCTCGTATCTTATTCTCAAGTCTACACACACCTATCAACTTCCAAGATCCGTCAATATACATCATCTCCAATTGTTCATTTCTGATAAAAATGTACCTCCGCAGTTTTCAGAAAGCCCATTGTTATTCCAACTGTCGACAGGCSCGAATATGGGAATGCATCCACGGCAGTTTTGTGGGTGGCCAACGCGTAGACTAATGCCGTTGCATAGCAAATAATGCCATAATTTAATTCGCCCGCCGACACCATGTCGTGTCGCCACTCGTCAATAGAATGACAAAGGATCTTGCAGAAGTGAAAAAACAGATTATGCTCATCGCAATCGAATTAGGAAAATTTCTGATAGAAAAAAAGCTTCCGGTAATCTGCATTCTGGAACAAATGAGTGGTACAAATTGTTAGATGTTATAATAGATAAGAGCTCTTTAGGCGCGGCTTTTACTGTTTCAGAGATTTTAACCTTGATCGGGAGCTATATGGTTTTCTTTCTACTTTGAAGACAACTACATTGAGATTTTTTGCTTTACCGTTTTTCCCTCCACAAATAATTGCTAAAAATTATTGTTGTTTTATATTAGTGACAATAAATTCATATTAAAAGCATATAAAGTGGAAATGTGTTACTATTATAGCGTAGAGTTAACATCCTGATGAAATAACCAGCATTTTACTGTACGACTATGGCTTTAATTTGCCAAAGTTCGTTCTCGTATTCAATTTGATTCATTCAACGTTTAAATTTGCTTCCCTTTATATAAGAGCTTCATGCCTGGATGGCTGTCTTTCCTTAACAGTGCGTCTGTTTTAAAAATAATCTGATGATCATCTGCACTAACCACTGCAAACTCCAAGCACATAGTGAAGCATTCTCCTTCAAATCCTTCTAGCTTCCGTACACGTACCTATTTCAGACAAAACATTATCTTATGGTCGGCATACGTGTTATGAATTTTGTTATTAATAGATTAGTCAAGATGGGTGGTTTTGAGTATTCTACAAAGTCTTAACTTTCCAGGGCTTTTCAAAATTTCTAGACAATCACCTTACGCAAATTTACGTGTGTGATCTGCTTATACCGAGAGCATTTGCCAGCCTCCTAGTGGAATACACAATAAAATATACACATTCTATCAAGATTTAAAAAAAACTTCATAAACCTCTTCTGTTCTTCCTTATTCCAAAAACTGAGTTTGCGGGTTTAGCCTTTTTCTTGGCACGATGAAATCTCACAGAAAGAGAGACTGAATGATAAAAATACTAGACTGAATAGACAACGGGATAAATGAAAAAAATACAGGCA
Source organism: Rhyzopertha dominica (assembly GCA_025024175.1). Taxonomy (NCBI): domain Eukaryota; kingdom Metazoa; phylum Arthropoda; class Insecta; order Coleoptera; family Bostrichidae; genus Rhyzopertha; species Rhyzopertha dominica. The sequence goes on from QCXZ01000041.1 coordinate 49,059,658, forward strand.
GGCGACTAACGTCAGTATAAAAGATACGGAAATGTACATGGTACTGATTTTAATATGGATTTGAACCTAACGTAAGCAATATTTTTCTCAGAGAGATCAATAAAGACAATTGCATTATAGTACGAGATTTCGGTAGATTTTTTTTAGTTAAAATACTCTGTAGTCAAGGCGTGAGGTGCTTTTTTAGCTAGAAATAGTTCTAAGAAAGCCAATTCAATCTAGAATATAAATAAATAATCTTTCAACTCTGACCGAAACCCATTGCTTAAACAACTGGAAAGTTTTTGAGTCTCTTGGAAATATCTCTCAAAATGCGGTTCAGACGATAAAAATAGCTCTTACCAATTTTAATCAGTACTAAATTTTCCACAAAAAAAATTTCTACACTTCTTCCAATCGATATTTTTCAAGACAAAGGCTGATATTTTTTCAACGCCATCTCTTGTATTACCTACCCTAAAAAACTAGTGTTTATTTTTCATTAATAATTGTAGTCGACTCCTCGTTCACTGTCTCATTTTTATCAAATATTTTCATAACATATTTGATTATTTTTCTTCCATTCGTTCTGATAGAAAATTGTTTATGTCAATGTCCAAAAAGGTTAATTTCAATAAACTTTCTGACATCCGCTGGGCGCATGTGCAGTTGATTATTTACAGCAATTCACCAGAAACAGCGGCTTGTATAGTGGTTACTGCTTACTAAAAACAAACCATTCTGGCATGTCTTCCATCCCCACTCGGTATGTGGTAGGTGATTACCCAATTAGCTTTGGACCTGATGATACACATGAGATGCATGATGAATACGTGCTGGAAGAAGTGATTCCAAATCAAACGAAGATTTTCAAACATATTTTTTTAAAACAATGATATCTTAATTCTTCTAAGTAATGTTGTTCTTTCGTTTCTCCATTAAGGCACTGATGAATTTTTGTGCTGCGCGATCCAAAGGATCCGGACAAGAATCCGGATGAAGAATGATTTTAATTAGCCGATTTTGTCCAAAGTTTTTACGAATTTCAGCATATGAAAACAGCAAAAAGTGTTTTAAATTAGGGTATATCACAGCAAAGTACGGTGCAGCATAGCACACCACGGTACGTGTACAGTAAAGGGAAGTATAGCTAGGCAAAAGATGGACGGTTCTTTCTATGAATTCTTGATTTATCATTTGTAAGAAATACGTGTGTAGCTTAAAATAATAGATACGGGATTACTTGCGTGTTGTAGTACGACCACACATTTGCATCTTGAAAACAAAAAAAAAGTTGCCTACTTAGAATTATCTCCACTATTTGCCTTCCTTTTTCGTCCCTGGCGCCTGGAAATATTGCCAGGAAAATGGTGTTTTCAGAACAAACTAGGCCGGTTTCTCTTCTCTATTTTAAGCTAAAATCAATTCTATATTAATTATCTAAACATCTTTTACTTTAAGGTAATAATTTCTAGTCTTACTTTTCTTTCGGTAGAAAATTTGACATTTTTAGTTTGATTCCTGCGAACCACGAACTAGACAAGTTTTGAGAAACCCACATATACTGGATCCTAAATCGTAACGTTTTCAATGCGAAGCCTTATTATACTACTGGCCAATTATTGATGCCCCCGTCTTTAGCCGCGACCGCAAATAAACCAAAAGAATTCCAATTTACAGCTCCAAGAGCCGCCAGGAATCCCACTACCTAACCCGTGAACTTCACCGTCGTTTCTATACCACGATTATGTCACTCGTATTCATCCACTTTTTTTCGTCGTAACCGGTGAACGCTTCATTACAGTTCGACTTTTGAGGTGTAACAGCAATCCTCACAGGAAAGTAATCCGTGCGACTTTCGATTCGACCGACCAAAATGTCACTTGCGCCACTCGGCTGATCACGAATTTTCAGCTATTGTGCAGGGAACGTGTCGTAATAGTCGATATTATAATGGATTAATTTGTAATCGGGTGATAAAAAAGGCAATAAATATGTAAATTGAAGATCTCTATCGCGGCAGGCTGGTTCTCCGTTAGGTTTAATTCCTCCCAGATGTTCTCTGGTCGTAAGCTGGATATTGCCAGGTTTGAATAACGAAACGGTTTGATCTTTTGTGGCTCGAATGGGTCTGTGATGGAATCAGCCACAWCTGACGCTAATAAAATAAAAACGGCACTGGAGGTATTGGTCCAATTGGTATCTATTGCAAAGCCGCATTTTCAGGATTAATATTATAGTTTGTTGAAAAGGATTCGGACAGACATTATTGAAGATGGTGGATTCCAATTTATATTGTAACAATAGTATGCGCTGTAGCTCAAATGCAATGCACCTTCTTATAAATMTMGTTTAATCCATGCTAATCAATTAAACGATTTTTTTTAAATATCGTGTTACTAGGAAGATTCGTAGATTCTTTAGAATATTCTCAATAATTGTAGTATAATGATCATATAATTTTACAATATTCCATATTAGAACGAAATTATAAATTTTATCCACCCTAACCGTATATACAGAGTCATCTATAAGCTTTATGCCAAACTTGAACAGTAAAAAATGTTATATGAACATATGTCCTTTTTCTTTTAGTTTAGAAGTAGTTAGTAGAAGTACCTAAAACATATTTAATAAAAATCTAAATATAAATTATAAAAACTGATCAAAATAACAACCTTCCGTAGAATACAAGCCTCATATCTTCGAACTAAAGATCGTGTTATGTGCTGTACAAAATTTGAATCGTTTCTTATTACTAAAAACTGACCTAGCAGGATGGTGTCGATTTGGAAATCTACGTCCATATTCTCGTGCTGGACTTAATCCATAGGTGTAAATAATGTCGGCATATTCCGCAATCGAAAATTCATACCTAATTGCTAACTCAGATTTTGTGATTTTGAAGAATAAGTATGGATTTGACAATTAAGTAATCATTCAAAGCCAATTTGGGTGAATTCCCAAATAATGATTCAAAGGTTACCGGGGGATTTCCAATTGCATAAAATTTTTAACATAATGTAAATGCTTACAACTTCTAAACTAAAAGAAAAAGGTTATTCCGTTTGGATTTTGAAGTTATTTGTTGGTTATTGAATAGCTGTGATGCAAGTTTTCCTGATTTACCACTAAAACCTACTTTTTTATCTAAGTTTATCTAACTACGGAAGAGGGTGCCCTTAGTAAATTCGGTCAAAAGACTTATTTCTAGAAACTTATCGGTAAATTTTCCATTAGGACTGTATTTAATCAGACACCTCAGAAAGTAACAGAAGATGCAACTACATATTTGCAAAAGAAATGGGAAGAAAGGAATGTCCAAATGTTATGAACGCTTATTTAACATTGATTAGAACTGTATCACCTTTATTGTATAGTAATAGTATACAGGGTGATTTTTTGAAAACTTCACACCTTAAATAACTTTAAATATAGCAAAAATTTAAAAATTTGCAAAAACAGGTAAACTTTTGTTTGCAGGGGGACAACTTTTGAGATAAGTTTTTAATGGATGGCGCTTACTCTCTGAGCAGGGTTGACACCCCTTTAAAAATTTTAAATGGAACTATCCATCTTGTGATACATCATTTGAAAGCTTATTTCACAAAGAGTCTGGCCATGTAATTAGTTTTACCACGTTTAACTTATTGACGGGGTAATAGATTAATAGTGCCTACGAAACAGGTTGCTTATTAAATTGAATATTTTGGACTTTTTTCAACAAAATGTATGTTATTTTAGAGCGGAAATAAAATTTGTCCTTACGAGAKCCCAAAATTTAAACAAACAACTTGTAAAAAATATGACACTTTTTTTTCTTTTAACATTATTATTAGTATTAAAGTATTTATCATGTAATTTTTTAGAAAGTCCATGTCCACGAAAAAGAGAAATTATTTATTTGTAACTCCAAAAACAGTGTGAACAAAACCATAGAAATTCAAACCTTACAATAGATTATCAAAATGTGCACCACCTCCTTCCATACAATAATACAGACCGTTCTCGAACTCCTGCTGCACTTTTCGGAAAGTTTCAGGTGGAATGCTCCTGCACTCGTTAATAATTCTTTCTCGCAGATCGTCCAGGCTAGTAGGTTGTGTTTTGTAAACCACAGATTTTAAATGACCCCATAGAAAGAAATCTAAAGCAGTCAAATCGGGTGATCGTGGCGGCCATTCAATTGTTCCACGCCTACCAATCCAGTGAAGAGGAAATCTATGATTTAACCAATTTCGCACATTAATGGCGTAATGCGATGGGGCTCCATCATGTTGGTAAAACAATTCGTATTCATCCAACATTGGATTTCCTTCAGGGTCACGTTGGTTTTCTAATTGCTCTGTGATTAAAGGATCAATATCAAGTAATTCTAAATACATTCCCCCATTTAGCGTCCCATCAATGAAAATTGGACCTACAATTGCGTTGCCAAGTATTCCAGCCCAGACGTTCAGCTGAGGAACTTGTGTATGACCTTCTCGAAAAATATAAGGATTTTCGTCACTCCAGTACCTGACGTTATGTTTATTTACAGAACCGTTCAAAAAAAATTGCATTCATCACTGAAGCAGATATTTTTTATTAGATTTGGATTTACTATAATCTTTTCTGTCATAATTTCGCAAAATTGCAGTCTTCTATCGAAGTCATCTTCGCCGAGTTCCTGGAGAGTTTTCATCTTATATATAGGGATGGAATTTGTGCAGTTTTGTAACTTTCCTTACAGATGAATAAGAAAGTCCAGTGGCTGTAGAAATGTTACGCAAAGAGCTAGTTGGATCCATAGCAAAATGACCAAGTACTTCAAGTTGGGCCATTTCCAGTGTCTTGAAATTTCTACACGAGATCGAGAATGTACCTAGCGTCAACATTTTTATCGGGGTGCCGTTCGTTAAACCCCTTGCTGACGCACGAGCACAGCTATGCTCAGCACCGTAAATAAAAATTATTTCTACCCCTTCTGCAGTTGAATAAACCATTATCACTTGGACTCTCACTTTAAAATTTCACGCGATTTATAAAAAGGAATGTGAACAAAAAGATGGTCGTGCCAAAGAAGTAGCCAAAAAGTTGAAACAAAAAATTGGAAACACAAAGTAGATAATTATTTAGCCAATTCAGTATAAACTGTCGAGTTGCAATATCAAGTAATGTCGAAAGAAAATTTTAAGTATTTTTGGCATTTTGCTTAGGTGTAACAATTATTTTTTAACAAGTTTTTTTAGGCTTAAGTAAGGACAAACTTATTGTAACTGCAAGACAATAAATTTTGTTAAAAAAAAGTCCAAAATATTCCATTTTATAAGCCACTTGCTACAATGCACTTTTTGACCCACTACCCCGTCAATGGGTAAAAAATAGTAAAACTAATTACATGGCAAGACTCGTTGTGTAATAAGCTTTTAAATGATGTGTCGTAAGATGGATAGTTTCATTTAAAATTTTTGAAGGGGTATCTACCCCGCTAAGAGGGTAAGCGCTATCCATTAAAAACTTATCTCAAAAGTTGTCCCCCTGCAAACAAAAGTTTACCTGTTTTTGCAAAATTTTAAATTTTTCCTCTKTTTKAAGTTATTTAAGGTGTGAAGTTTTCAAAAAATCACCTGGTATATTATTGTATAGTAATAATTATTTTTTATGGGCACATATCGCAGCAATTTCTCTTTCTAAACGAATTGCTTATGCAAGGCTAGATTTATTTAAACATTCTCGCAAATAAATACATCAAGTGAACGTTGAAAACCGCATAAACTGTGCTCAGCTACTGCGCAAAGTAGCAAGGAAAAAAAAGATAAAAAGTGTTATTATTGTGTCATGTATTTGCTACCGTAATAGCTTATAGCTCGCCGCATACCTATAATGAGTAATTAATAATACCGCGTTCAACTAAATTAAACCCGCATTAACAGGCGTCTTGTCATAAGACGTGATTAATAACCGTACACTTTTCCGTTTTCAGTTAAGACCAATTATCGAAACAGGCCCCACAGTGCGTTAATCTCTTCGCTCATGTTCGCCATGTGTTGAATCTGCAGAGGATAGGACTTATCTGTTACAATGCATAATTTGAAACCTGACGACTGGAGGTATCCATGGAGATTAATTGTTGTCTAGGTAACTAGCTACAAAAGCGGGATTTGTCGAAGATCTGTGGCTTTTTAGTCGACTACTCAGATAATAATGTTTCTGTTGGGTAGTTTGGATCGCGAAAAAAACATTGAGTTTGTTCAAAGAAAATGGAATGTCTATGGCAGCAATGATTATTTAAGTTGTTAAGCTCTCTATTACCGCGGCATCTTTATTATGTCTAAAGTCGTGAAAATCGATATAAACTGGGGAGCATAACTAGTCCCATCCTGAATTTTAAGCTTTTCTTCGTCAAATACAAACATAAATTAATGTAACTAACAAGAGGCATAAAAGAAACGAAAATAATAGGAAGTAGACTATTCAGAATCATTTATTAACAGTTCCCGCATTTTAATAAACTAATTTTTTTAATTGGACTAGTGCACAACTAAGCTCTATATAAATTTCACATAGAACTGAACAAATTTTAATAAAACGTTCGTAAATTAATAATTGGTTTGGCCCCCATGTTTCCTAGTTAGCTCAAAAACCTAGAATTCATGCTTCCAACCAAATTATTTAATGTTCTTGGTTCCAAATTGGCCCAAACATTGTGAATTTTTGAGTTCATTTATAGTGATTTACTGTCGGTTATCCGCCTATACTCGCCGAACTAAGATACCCCAAAGGTTTTCAGTTGGGTTAATATCAGGTGAATAAGAGGGGCACTCTAACAATTTTGGTTGGCAAACCAAGCCATCGACTCTACTGACATGAATCCTCGCGTTATATTGTTGGAAAATGAAATCTCGTTTGTAATTGAACTTGAATGTACCCTCGACTGTTCATTCGTGTGATGGGTAAGCCGATGTTAAAATGGTTGCTTTTGTAAAAGCACCCCTTACGAATAACGTATCACCTCCAAAGTTTCGTTTTGAAAGATACTCAGGTTATCTCCTCAAATCTCGCCAATAACAATTGAAACTATCTGGACCATCAAGATTAATTTTTTTCATCAGAAGAATTAACCTGATTTTTTTAATAACATGGTTTCATTCAAGGTTTAGTTGTAAAATTTTGGTTTACGTTTTCCCTATTTCGATTCATATTCTCACGAGCAAATTGCAAACGGGCTGTTTTATGGTGAGGAAGAAGTATCGGGCATTTTCTTTGTTTTCGGCGTACAATGTGTTCACTTTTCTTCAGACCCCTGATAATTCCGAAGTCGTATAGTTGGGCCAGTCTACCTATCTAACCCTTCTCTGACTAAGCGGGTCAACTAAACCCGCAATATAGTTGGGCCAAGAATCTGCTTTGCCCGAACAGCGGGTGATGGACCATTATTACCAAATTAGGAAAGACCTTAATTTATGTGATGTGTGTAACTTATTAATGTGATAGCTACGGTTTTTTTTCTTAGCAAACACGCTTAAAGGAATAAAATAAAACAATTTTCAAGCTTTAATACAAACTTATATTTATACGTTACAATAATAACATGTATGTATGTACAGTAAAGTATAAAAATATTTACAAATTTACAAAAATACGAACCTATATTTATACGTAATAACACAATATTAACGTATATGTATGTACAATAAGGTATAAAAAATATTTACATATTTGGCGCGTATTTAAATGAAACACTTTTTACAAATGTCAGCCTGTCTATGAGATTTTGTTTGTAGTTATTAATTTTGACTTCAAGATAATCTTGCTTTAATTTTACAGTACGCCTAACAACTTTTTGGAATTTGTTGGATGTGTTTATTTTAACAGAAACTTCACTTTGAAAATTCAACAAACTATCAACAAATTGAAAAATATTTGGATGAGGCGAATAAAAACTTTTATTAAATCTTGAATGAAATGACTCACACGCAATGGTTGTTCTGCAAGAGGAGGCAGATGAACTTGCCCAAATATTTGGAGTAAATTTGGCATTTTCGCTGATGTAATTGTCCACTAAATAGTCGCAAAACTCTTGAAGTTTCGAATGTTTTGGCATGATTGGAATTAAATCGAATGCGAATGCGCCTCCCACTTCATCACAATCAAGAAACTGAAGTCCAAAACAATATCTTAACATTTTGCCAACTTCCGTGTGGTTTTTATAATCTTATGACAGTCCAAGCGAGTGAATTTTTCGATACCGTGCCTGTGAAAGATGGAATCGGCATCCACTTACTCTCGCTTCCTCCCACGTATCTATAATAGCATTGTGGATTGCAGTTTCAAAATCAATCACGACACTTTTAGGATAAAATTGTAAGTCACTTTCACTGCACTTCTGACACAACATATTCAAACATATTTGATATGTGGATTGCTTTTTATCAGGAAGCAAACAAAATACCAATGGAACGTAATGTCCATTCTTGTATCCATGAATTGTAAAGAGTTGTGTAAAAAATTTCGAATAAAAATCAAATGTGCCGTCCATATACAGTTTCAGTACAACATAAAAAAACATAATAAAAACATTAAAAAAATTATGATACCTTGGTCTGCATTATTTGTCAAGACAAATGATTCTTCTTTATCTGTTATAGGTGCCAAAGTGTTTACTGCTACGAAAACGTCTTTTTGCGTTTTGGGTAGATTTGGAGTTAACTTCCTCCTGCACATCCATATATTATGCCTTACAAGTTCCATATCGTAAGTCGTTATGTTACTGCTTATGCTAGGGTTAGACCGAAGTTCCGTGTGCACTAATTTGGCAGGTTTTTCGTGTACATTTTCTAGAGTTTTCCTTTTCACACTGTTGTTGACAATCTGCCTGTGCAGGTGTATGTCTTCTTTGTGATTGTGAGATAATTCGGAGTCCAAGATCTCATTTCCAGCCGACGTGTAGATTTTTGCGGGACATTTCGATGTTTTATTTGTACACCTCCAACGCACAGTTCCGTTTTTCAGCACGTTTGCGATACAAAACTTGTAGTTATTCACCACCAACAGTTTTTTGCCTTTTTCACTTTGCATGAATACAACTTCCATTTCGCCGGTATGAATTGCGCTAGAATATTTTACATTTGTCAAATAAGTCGCACCCATCTTAATTGTGTTTCGTGATCTATTGGGTCCACAGGCACAAAATGTTTGCGTTTAAAATACCTACTTTTCTAAGTAGTATCAGGTAGCAGGATCTGATAAGGATTCGTTATTGATAACTATCAGTGGAAGGTTCATAATCCACCGTCCGCATCCTTCTGGCCCAACTCAATGGCAGATTAAAGAGCGATAAAGTTTTTGGCCCAACTATAATGCGCCCGATAATTCAAGGTGGGGCTAAATTATGCTTCCCAGTGTATTTATAATAAGGCAATTATTGGAGATAAGTCACTTGAACTGTAGTTGGTTGGAGATGTTCTTTGTAAAAAAATGCAGATTTCGAACTCTTTTCATCCTAACTAAATGCTAGCAAACTGCACTGGAGTGTGCACATTTAACACAGTTAATGATTTACTAGCAAAAACGTCTAGACTATGCTAATAGCTGCATTGCAAAGTGATCATCGCCAAAAAAATGCGTTTTTTGCCATGGTACGAGAGTTGAATGGTGTCATTAACGTGTTAACAGCAATTAAAGTAGTTTATATTCTGCAAGGTTGGAAGCTCCGGTTACCGTTATTACGATGTAATCTGAGGAGGAATGATCTCTCAAGCATATTATGAGATTATAATGAAAGCAATTAAATGTAGTGCTCTTGTATAGGACAGTCGTCTTGCTTAATGGTAATTTCCTGGATGAAAATTGCTGAAATTTCTTAATCTTGTGTGTACTTTCATAACATCTCTTGATAAATTACAGTTACAGTCGCAGTTCTCGCCGATGAAAGACTATTCGCTATAGAATTAGACAGTAACTAATGACTGCTCTGTCTTTGTCATGTTTTATCTTTAACAATAAAGAATCATCTAAAGAATCTGTTGTAATGTTCGCACACTTTCGTAATACTATCGAAATTAGCACATGCACATGCAGATCGCATTTTATCCTTGCAAGAATATTTAGACGCGAGAGGGAAGCTCGAGTGTTTAATTTTCTTAATTGCATCAAATGCGACTGAAACACGAATTCAGTACATTTTATCCATAACCACAGGCATTTAGAACAAAAATCTCCGGACTGATTATCTGATTCCAAAAAAAATTATACTGTAAAATAGTGTTTTCAGATTCGGAGAGGTTGCCACATAATACGGGAGGACACCCTGTGAGCTCACTTTTTTGATAGCACCTTCGGAATATTTTTTCGACTATGCCACTGACGATATTCGAAAACAAATCGGTCAGTTCCATTGTTTTATTCCACAACGCAGTTTCTTGTCGGGCGCGCCCATTTCTTCCGTAGAAAGTGGCTCATTTTAGCGAACAGCGACAATAATAGACGTCGATATTGGCTTGTTTACAGCAAAATCGGATTGCCAAGCGTGATATCCCGCGAATCATGCTTCGGATTACACAATCTTCCCATGGTTTGAGGTGAAAGGAAAAATTTACTGGCGTATCAGTTGTGTATGACAGCGGAGCTGTTTGCTCAGTGCGCTCACGCTGATTCTATTAGCGAGTTTATGACAGTTTTGCGTTTAATTTCATGCAAAAGGCGCGGTATTTAATGTGTTACAGTTACAGCGCCATAAATCCACATCGGCGGGCTGCAAATATCAAAGTATAAAATATGTGGAATGCCGACTGGCAACGAAAAAATGTCAAACGTTTAACGCGACTAGCTAATTCGAAGTAATTGATTTGTTGATATGATTGACATGCCTCAATTGCAGGTAAATGTCGCGGGAAATCACAATAAAATGTTAAGCCTTGCTCAAGGAGCAGCAGTGTTATAAGTTCTAAGATGTAACTGACCCAAGCTCAAATATTCCGATTTCCCCCCAAATATAATCATAGCCATGTTCATAATATCTTTGACTGTTGCTTCTTCTAAAGAAAATAATTCTTAAAGTGAACTTCCACTTTATTTTTACAATTGTAAAGCGCTTTCGGCTACATGTTAGCCATCGTCAGTACAAAAATTGTAAAAATAAAGTGGAAGTTCACTTTAAGAATTATTTTCTTTAGAAGAATTAATTAATAACCCCACTTAGAGAAGATATATCAGTTTTCAATTTTTGATTGTTGCATTCCGGAAAATTTTTTTGGCACTGTCTCTTCTAAAACCTTTTTATTTTTTTCAACTCCTTGTCAGCTCTCGTTTCCGGCGCATGTTGCATTTCTTTAAATGGGAAGGGGGTTAAAAGGCACATCATTGAAAAGGATATTTTTTCCTAATTTTAAAAATGTATCACACTTGTACAACTTATTCCTTCTGAGTTGAGAAAAGTGTGATAACGAACTTGGGTCTTGCAAAAAACTTCTGGATAAAAACCACATTCGTTATCGCTAAATAAAAACAAAAATTCAGGTGTTTCCATTTTCCTCCTAACTTTATTATTTGCAATCGCAATGCCTCAGTTAACTGAACATGATCGCATCGAAATTTTGATGATTGGTTATGAAGATAGAAAGCGAAGTTATTCGGAAATAGTTGCACTTTACAATACAATTAATGAAGATCGTGAACCAATTGCCTGATCGACAGTTATTAAAACATTGCAACGCTTTGACGAAACCGCAGGTGTTAAAAATCGTCAAAAACCAGGACATTCAAAGGTTGCCACGAGTGAGCAAAAGTAGTTTGAATGTCCTTTTAGATGTGCAAGAGAATCCCAAGTGTTCCGTACAGCGTGCWCTCACWCACCATATTAGCAGAAGATCTGTTTAAAAAATTTTGAAAAAAGAGAAGCCTCATRCATACAAAATTCACTTATTACAAGAACTGAGCGAAGATGATTTCGATCGCAGGAGAGAATTTTGCGAAACTGCTATGAACATGACAGATGAAGATAGAAACATTTTAAAATGGATTGTGCTTTCTGATGAAACGACTTTTTGCCTCAATGGTCAATAGACATAATTGCAGATATTGGTCGGACACAAATCCACATTAGATGGAACAAGTCCACACACAACACCTTCAGAAAGTGAATGTCTGGTGTGGTATTATCGGTGAGCACATTATTGGGCCTTTTTTCATCGATGAAAATTTAGAATGCTCAGCCCTGATCTGACTCCGCTTGATTTTTTCCTGTAGGGATATCTGAAAAATCGTATTAATGCAGATGGGCCACATAATGCAGAAGATTTAAAAGGACGAATCAGGGCAGAAATTCAGAACTTACCTCCAAATATGCTACAAAGAACATTAGAAAACTTTTACTCAAGTCTGCATTACTTGCCTGGAAGTAAATAGGGAACATTTTGAGCATCTTGTGTAATGTAAATCTGCAAAAATATATATAGATTTTACGAAATCATTTTTTTTACTTTTGGTTATCCGATTAGCAATAAATTGATCAAACCAGTCAAGAAAAAATGCTAATACCTGGCTCTTTTTGACCATTTTAGCGATAAAGAAAATTGTTTTCATTCTTTTCGTTCTTTGTCAGGTTCAATTATTGTATGTATTTACACTTTTGTCAACTCAAAAGCAATAAATTGTACAATTGTGATACATTTTTGAAATCAGGAAAAATGTAACTTACGCTCATATCTCGGAAATGAGAGCGGACACGGAGTAGAAAAAAATCCAGAAAATGCTTTTTAATTACCTATAGGCCACTCCACAATTTTAGAAAAATCGGTCGAACAGAACCTGTAATATCCTGCTGGTTTCATATCTTGTAGCCATCCTGTATATACTTAGATCTCGGTTGGTGATGACCAAGTTCGTTTCTGAAATCACCTGTTGAATGTTTTTTTTTTATATAATAGTAGCGGCAGCCTTTTCACACATTCCTCTATCAATTTTAAATCCCTGGATCAGTTCTTTACAAGGTGACTTGCTTCTGTTGGTTTTAACGTGAATTCAGGTCTCCACAACTTTTCTGCAGCACTGTGGCTTATTGATATAGCTATTATGCTGTATATTCCAGTGGAGTTCCTGTTTTTTCCTGAACATGGCAAATTGCCACTGTCCCTTATGATTTCTATCATGTCAACAAAGAAATTATTTGACGTAACTCTTTTCAAAAAAAGTATTCGGGAAAGACAGCTCCATTTCGATGTAGTAGTTAACATTTTTAAGAAAAGTTCGCCTAGCCTTATTGTATCCATTCTTTATCCACGGATTTAATAACCTAAGTCCTTGTAAAGTAAATTAGAACAAACCAAGCAAGAGTAAATCGAAGGCAATTTTACAAACGCCCGAGGTGACAGCAACACGCGTTGTGTACGGCCATAAATTAGTATTAATGAGTTTCCAAGTGTTTAACAACGTAATTTGCTCACTTTATTTAAAACTAAATCCGAGGGAGGCAAAAGCGTACCGCCTGATTATGCCACCGACGTTTTTTCGGCGTAATTACGGCACCAATCACGTTCCACAAAAAGCACGTAACATTAAGTCGCTGCATTATGCAAAATAGGCGCTGCGGAGATATTTTAAAATGAGTGTTTTCCTTGCTAATCGTCGGAAAGAAGAGAAGCTTCGGTGGATTCATCTTTTATCATCTGAAAGATGTGGATTGCAATATGCAGTTTGTCTCGTTCGAGTTACGTTTACTTCCTAATGCAATTGATTTATTACCGTTTAGTGTTTACTTATTAACATTTTACAACCAGGGCGAGGTCTTATGTTTGCATTAATTACTTGCAAAAGAAAACATTCCCTTATGAATCGACAGATGCCAATTAATAGTGAGCACACTTTAAAACCGTAGCCGTAACTGTCCACCGTTCTGATGGCGTCTCTAAATTCGTGTGAATGAATTTTTCAGTAAAAAATAAAAAAAAGTGTCGTGGTTCAGTTGTAAAGAGTAGGTAAGTAAGTAAATTTGATTCCTCTTCTCGTTTTTGGTTACAGACTTTGCTGGCCTTGTCTTTTGCCTAGTGGGTGACTATAATTTGTCTAAATAGAAATTAGCTATGATAACTGATAACTGATCGTTAAATATTACCCCGTGCAACAACTTGGACTTCGTCCTGTCCGTTATATTTGTTTGTTCATGATTTTTCAAATGCTTGCTATGAGCTACTTAATACGCATTTGCATTTAATTGGGGCAGTGCTACTGGATATTGTATGTGGTTGATAAATGTTTTACTTTCTTTTATAATAAGATTAATTCAGTACTATAAGAAAACCACATTTCCCCTATGTTTCTACGGGAATACTGTCACTGATTAATAATAAACGTTATTAAATCACAAATAAAATGTTCTTTTGGAGTTTTATTGATTCTAAGCGAAATAGTAATAGTGGCATTCCGACTACGATGAACTGTGTAAACTATTGTTAATTTGCTCGCCTATTACTTTCTGTCCCTTTTATTCCGCAGACGTAACATACGACACTTCGGACTCGAGTAGTAGCATTCATTCCCTAATCCTCGAAAAAAAACTTGAACAGATTAATAATGATGATATTCTAAGTAAAAAATGTTATATGAACATATGTCATTTTTCTTTTAGTTTAGAAGTTATAAGCATTTACAATATATACGTTAAAAATTTTATGCAATTGGAAATACCCCAGTTACCTTTGAATCATTATTTGGGAAGTTGCCTAAGTTGGCTTTGAATGATTGCTTAATTGTTAAATCCATATTTATTTGTCAAAATCACAAAGGTTTTTCTGAGTTAGCAATTATGTATGAATTTTCGACTGCGGAATATGCCAACGTTATTTACACCTATGAATTAAGTAATGGTAATACTCGACGTGCAGCACTAGAATATGGACGTAGATTTCCTAATCGACACACCAACCTGGTAGGTCAGTTTTTAGTGCATCATTTCGCCGACTTAGGGAAACGGGTCATCCGGCACAGAGACATGTTCGTCCCCATGAAATACATGTACAAAATGAAGAAAACGTTGTAGATTCTATTTTAGAGAACCCTTCACTTAGTACGCGCCGGCTACCACATCAACTACAGTTGTCACAAAATTTTGTGTGGCGAACCTTAAATAAAGAGGTCTTACATCCATATCATCGTCTAAGTATAGAAGCACTACATTCTGAAGACAACCAGCAGCGATTAGAATTTTGCCAATGTATTCTGCAGCAAAATGTACGTGACTTGTACACATAGGAAACGAAATCTGTGGTTCGATAGACGATAACAAATTGATGTGTTTGGTACTGCTGGATTATACACGAGCTTTTGATACCCTGGATCATAAGATACTCTGCAATAAACTAAGATATTTTGGTATGGATTCAGATTCTGTCTGCTTAGTAAATAGTTTCTTGTGTAACCGTACTCAGAGAGTTGCAATAAACAATGTTTGGTCGGAACCTCTGAAATTGAAGCAGGGTGTACCGCAGGGGTCACTTTTGGGGCCGTTATTATTTTCAATATATATTTCAGACTTTTGGGAAGCTATGTCTTATTGCAAAGTGCATCATTATGCTGACGATTCACAAATTTGGTATAGTTTTAGTGAAACTGAAGTATCTGAGGCTTGCGATGCAATAAATTATGATCTAGGTAAGCTCTATAGCATATCCCAGGCACATAAATTAAATCTAAATGCAAATAAGTCGGCGGTTATGCTATTTGGCCGTGGAAAGGTTCGTGAAACTGTAAAACCTACTATCGACATTAAAATTCATGGTTCCAAGATAGGCCTTGCCGCCGTGTGGAAGAACTTGGGTCTGTATATCGACGAGAACTTTAGATTTTCTACCCATGTAAATACCCTTTGCAAATCCTCTTATTATGTTTTGAAAAATTTATTCCCTCATAGAGAAATATTACCCAATAACCTTAAATTATCTTTGTGTTATTCGCTTATTATCTCACGATTATCATACGGTGACGTTGTGTATGGACCGACTGTGCTTAGTAGGGATGCAAATCGGTTACAAAGAATACAAAACTCTTGTTTTAGATTTGCATTTGGGATTAAAAAGTATGAGCAAGGAGTTTCAGCGATAATTGCCAATACAAAAAATCTTAAGCTTGATCGTCTTCGTTCTTATCACTTACTCTGTATGGCCCACAAAGTGATCATGAATCGATCTCCTGTTTACGTTCTTGACAAGCTCAATTGCCTTCACACTAATGCTACTGCTGCCCAGACTTTGCGACACCTCGGATTGTTGCGTATACCGCATCTGCCTTTTATGAACGGTCATTTGCTTATCAAGCCCCCCTTCTCTATAATAAAATTCCACTACAAATAAAAAATTATTCGTTAAGAAACTTCAAAAAGCGTTTGAAGGAATACATACTAACAGCTTAATGCCTGTTATCTCTTCTAGTATCTGTAAATAACCGATTGTATCTGATTCCTTTTTTCTTTTTTTTTTATATTTTTGTTTTTGTAACTCTTTAGCTGTAAGTTAATATAAATTAGTTTAGTTATTCAATCTTCATCCTGCTAAATTCATTTACATAGGTTAGGTTGAAAAACAGCATTATGCTGACACCTCGCCTATAATATTTCTTGCATGTGTAATCTCTGTTACCAATGTAACATAATGAAATAAAGACGATTATTATTATTATTATATGAAGCAGCTGGTTTATCAGGTGGAGATTACCAATCGCGAGCAATTAATACAAAGAATCATAAATGCAAGCCATGTAATAAGAAACGATCCAAATTTTGTACAGCACATAACATGATCTTTAGTTCGAAGATGTGAAGCTTGTATTTTTCTGGAAATATGTCATTGGTGATGTAACTTTGAAATTCTGTGAATAGCGAAATAATAAATGAGACGAGTTTTACCTCAACGGTGTAATGTCTATATACTTCATATTATACAAAGCTCTTTAAAACCTGCTGTAAATTAGCTGCTAAATAAATTGCAAAGTGTTACACCAAACATAATAGACGCAGAAACAATAAACAATCGCCATTGTTACGGGTGCAATGTTATGGAAAATGCGTAATGGACATCATTAGAATGAAAGTACGAAGATGGCAAGATGCATTGCCTGATAACGCGAGCTGATTTCTGCAACCCATGAATWACGTGTTTGCCGTTATTAGGCCAGAAATATTACATCCCGTWTAAGCAATTTTCCAAATACGTCCACTACACAATGGCAGGGCGTAGACCTGAATTAATAAATCACAGTCGATGATGCTCTAAAGATCTTTTGTTCTGGCGTCAAAAACAATGGATCGTGTAACACAAGGATGTACTTAAGTCGACATGTGTACCTAGCCGTGTTTCATAAAAAAATACTTTCACTTAATTACACGCTTTCGATATTAATTACAGAGAGCTAACCTGATTTAAAAATGGACGTGTGTAAATAGCCTGCGAATCGAGAGCTGAATTATTAGGTTTCATGAGAGTGACGTTCGCTGTAATCGATTTTAATAATCGTGTAGGCAGCGACAGTTTAGATAAGTGGACAACCTAGTTCGTTGCATGACACAGTCATATTTTTGAGTGTTGACAACTTTCTTTTAGTTTGCTTTTTGGGTCGATTCTAGCCTTGGTTTAAAAAAAATATTTGTGTTAATCACCATTCAGTGTAATATCAAGTTAATGTTATGTTGCTGAAAGAGAATTGCACAATGCACTGCTGAAAAGAGTCCAAAATGTTATCCAATCAAGAGCTGTATTGTGCGCACGAGCTTCAATAGCAGGAGCAACTCCAAACAAAAAGACACCGCTTGGCTAACTAGCCATATTTGTATTTGGTAATTGCCAGTTAAAGTTCCTTATTTCATAACAAGAAATTTTATTTGAACGCAACACAAACAAGCTTCTTAATTAAGTCTTGGCCAAGGCGAGTATATTCATTACGTGTTGTGTTCGTTTACAGAATCTGAATGAAGAGAACAAACCTTTCTTTCTTCACAATGAGAGCTTAAGAATATATAGATAAATACAGACATTAGCAGCTTTGATGATATAGTTTCCATACCAGTTTATTATACCCGATATCCGAAATAGTAGTTTAATATCAATGGATATTGACAAGATTTCTGTAAATAAAGTGTTATTTGGGGACTGGAAGTATTAGTTTTAATTATTTTGTACGGATTGATGGCTTCCAACTGCTGTTATCTCAGATGGGTGCATGGTCGCTCCTTCATCTTTGTAAAGACAGGTCTGCGTTTTGTTGAGTTAGTTAATCTACAACAAAAGAGCAAATAATAGATTATTCAGTGCGTCAGTGCTGAAATTACAAATAAAATTTGTTGTAATAAACATATACAGACCACCCTTAGGGAATGAGACCATAAGACATGTTTCAGTTATTTTACATTTCAGAAGCCCTACATGATTTAGTTGCGGTGGGTGTTAATAATAATAATAATGTGCTTGAGCCTTGAATCCAGGACATTTGCAATAACCCATTTTCTATTACTAATGCATGAGTATTTAAAATGAGAATTCCTAAAATTTTAAGTTCTTAAAAAATTGATGTTTATCGAAGAAATTTTAAAGATTATTTTGAAACTGCCTGGTACGATTACCTAATCAACATTTTCATGTATAAGAAAACCTACTCTAGTTTATGATATGAAAACACGCATATATTTTCCAGTAAACGTCGAGTGTGGTAAACTACTGCTTAATTTAAACAATATTTATGAAATTTCGTTGTTAAGCACTGTCATTTTTTATAACTTGAAATGATATTGTTTGCCTAAGTCGTAGTTAGCATTGGCTTTATGTTCGTTTGTATTATGATTTTTGTTATACACAGCAACTTGAAGCTTTTTATTTACCCTAATTTTTGCTATTAAATGCAGAGTTAGTGTTTTGTAAAATATGAGTGTTCAGCTACTGAATATTTATCTATCTGTTGCAGACTAGTAGCACGTATGTATTCTTTCAAACGCGTATCCACTTTTTTTTTTAGTTAGACCTATGTAGCACTTGCATCAAGAACAATTAATTTTGTTCACTTTCTAAATGTACTTTATCTTTAATGGAACTTTTTAAGTTATTATACCTACTATCAACAACTAAAATATCACGCTTTTTAATTTTTCCGAAACGCCTTGTACATAAGGCAAACTCAACTTTAATTTAACTTGTACTGGCTGAGAATTTACTTTATTTCGACGAGTACTTTTATTAAACATTGACTAAATATAATTATTGTTATAACCTTAAAATGCATGTCTATGCTGTGCTGTCTGCACCTCAACCAACTACAGATAGATCTATTTTGCTGTCATTACAGCTCATCAGTGCAGTTTAGGTTTAGTGCAGCTAGGTGACTTTGTCAACAAGTCAGTGTATTGCTGACAGATTCTTACTTATTGTTATAACCATTTCTCACTAGCGCTGATTTAGGATGAGATATTGCTTTTTGTAAAGAACAGTTGTCTGAGATTATTTGCGTTCAAACAAACAACGTCTCTATAAGTCTATTATTTTTGAGTGGGAGGGTGGTGAGATGTGGCATTTACATATCCGTATGTGTGTGTGTGATGATTTTGTGTAAATTTTGTGTCCTATATAACTATCCAGTATTTACCCTGTAAATTTGGATATCCAAGAAAGGTAAACTGCCATTGCTCTCGAATTCCATAGTAAATTTTATGTCAGGATTTTGACTGTTCAAGTGATTTAGAAACTTACCTAACTCTTCTATACCGTGGGGCCAAATAACAAAAATATCATCTGCATATCTATACCAACATTTTGGCTTAAACAGAAAACTGTTGATCGCTACCTCTTCAAAATTTTCCATAAAGAAGTTTGCCACTATAGGCCTCAGAGATGAACCCATTGCACAACCTGATTTTTGTACATTGAAATTACCCTTCCACAAGAAATAAGTTGATTTTAAACAGTGTTCAGATAATATGGCTATCGATTGGATTTGATGGTATCTACCGTTTCAGGTACGGATACTTTTGTAAATAAAGAAATCACGTCAAAACTAACTAAAATATCGTCTTCTCAAATACTGAAACCTTTTATACCGTCTATAAACTCTGGTTTTTCCTACATAAGAAAAACAGTTAAAAAAAGGCTACTCCCATTCGAAACATTTGAAGTTTTGATAAGATCGTTACTAATTTTAGAAATTTTTGAGGTAGGATCTAGGGATAATTTTGGTATGTTTCCTCATCTAACAATTCTGTAACTTTAATCTCATAATCTGTTCTATCTAAAATTAGTATGGCCAAACCTTTATCTGCTCTAGTAAGTATAATGTATATATGTATCTGTAATGAAATCCTTAAGAGGGTGGCATACATCCATTGTAATCTTATCCGCTTGATCTTCAGTCTTATACAAGATTCCACAATGACATAATCTCCACTTTTGGAACTGTCCATGGCGTTTCAGCAAAGCTCATCCCCTTCGATAAAAATTTTACAGCAGCATTTGAGACACTCTTTTTGACAGATTTATCACAGTGTTGTTGATGTTGGTTTTAACTATGTTGTTTGATTTGAACTTAATGTGTTTGATGGTAACGAATTTCTTAAATTTAAATATGTTTTCTTCCTTGACCTTATTCTTTAACGTTTTTGCTGTTTGAATACTTTTTGTGTAAACTTTATTACGTCTTCAAAATCATGATAAAAAAATTCCTAATTGAAGCAAATTTAGTGCGAAGTTTAGTTTTGTTTGACTTGCGTGTGTTCCTGTGTATTTTAATTCTTTATCCCTGTAACGTTTCAAAGATGCCAATGAGTTGACGAAGCTCTTTCTAGTCTTTTGCATATTCCTAGGATGTATACTCTCCGTAGAGTCTTCGTATACCTCGCCTCCATAATCTTCTTAAGTTAGAAATTTTAATGTAATTTTTATAATTGCTGTTCCCCAAAAATCTGGCGTACCACAAGGCTCAACTTGGGGACTTAGAACTATTGTTAATAAGGAGGAAAATATTTAAAAATCAGAGACACCAAAGTTTTTTATTCTGTAAATGAAAGCAAAAGTAGGCAGTTCTACTTTTAAAGCAAACGCATCTAATAAAATCGAGGCAATAAAGCAACTGCACCGATACTTAGAGCCAAAGCAACTCGGACATGAGCATAAATTTAACCCCCGTCCGTAAAGAGCGAAAATTTATCGTCACAGGAAATGCTCGGTAACATAAGCATATGTAATTGACTTGTTACGACTTCGTGCGTACATTTTACTGCGCCGTATAAAGTCGGGCATTTTTAAAAATGCGGCACGACTGAAAGACACGGCGATTATTTTTAATGGGCATAATGCTTCACAGTGGGTGAAATGGCACGAAACAAGTAAATGTCCCCTTCGACCGTCTTTAATTATCGATCATTTCGGTTTTTTCAGCGTCGCGTGACGGCCCAGCTACCTTGAGATACAAATGCGATTCCTTGTAAGGCCCTTGCACGGTAGCGTCATCAGATGTGGTGGCGTCAGTAATGACGAGTCGAATTAAATCCAGGAGGCTTTCGTTCCGTTGGAAATTATGTGCGCAACAGTGTAGTTAATAGACTTTTTATTAAGACCGGCAATCATTTAGAACCTTGACATTAATGCCGTTGCGTTAAACTTTGCGTTAGCGCGGAGTGTGGCCTTTACCGAGTCAAATTTACAAGATGATGTAGAAACGTCTTGTTAGTAATTAACGTTTATTTGATGTGTTGAGGATATTCTCTTTGGATACAGCAGTTACAAAAGTAAAAAAGGAGAAATGTCTGTATATTTTGATCCTATTAGCGGACACGGGTGGTACCTACAGCATTTTTGTGCCTAAGACAAAATGTCATTCTTTCCACGATATTTACATCGTATACGGGGTGTTTTCCACATATAATTCCGTAATTATTATGTTGTCGGGAAAATCCTGAAACACTTTTGTACCCAGTTTCCAAATCTTCTACAAGCTTTATCATACACTTCTGTTTCGGTTTCGTTTTCCAGCAGCCTTTTGTTTATTACCTCTTTCGCTATACTTACATCTTTTATTCTCAAAACGTGACCCAACTATCCCAATCTGAAAGCTTTAATCACCACCATTATTACTGGTTACTGATATAATTCTTAAATTTCTTCATTCATCTTCTCCTCTCTCAGTAGTACTAGTCTAGTATTCGCAAGTATAGTTTTCCCATTGGAATAAGGTTAAATGGAGGGTTATTTTGTGTAGAAATCAATCGTAAATTTGTACAGAAAATAATCGCTATCACAATGAGTTTACTGCAGACACGTGTCGCTACCATAAATTTGCATAACTAGGGTCATCTACAAACCTTCCAGTCCTGTATTGGAAATTATCATCATTTAGAAAAGAAGATGTGCTACCATTTAGAACAGTTTTAGATATGAATTTGAATAATATTCGTTACACATATTTGTTTTCTTACGTGTATAGGTACTTGTTTATTAGGGTTTAAGCAGAATTGGTATTAAAGTGCTTAGCCCTTATTCAAGAGGGCCGAATCCGGTACTGAAGCAATACCTCTCCGGGGTATCTGCGACTGCTTTATGACTTGTTTGTCGGTATTTTATAAAGGAAACTGGAGTGGTAAGTAATCCTCCTTATTGCAGTTAAAATATTTTACTGCGGAATATAATCTTTAAAAAAATGGGAAAAGTATAATAGTGTACAGGAATACAGAAGGTATATATTCGGAGAAACCCTGCCAATGATTTAAAAACTGACAAAAACAGAATAGGAACTGACGTTTCGATCACTTCAGCAATATTTGTCAAAGAACTCCAAAATTTTTTTTAAAACATACAGTTTGACAAGTTTTTAAAGTAAATAAAAAAAATCACTTGGAAAGCGAGACATTATAGAAACACTGCGCAGATTTGAGTGTGGGAGGTTTTGATCAGTTTAGATTTTATTGTAGTGTTATTTCTATGACGTCCCTGGTGCTTAGCGTTTAATTATTTTAAAAAATTATTGGAGATGCATGTATCATTGTATCATTCTTCTTGCTATGTTCCATCGTCGGAACATAAATACTGAATCGGCTCCCACATATACTATGCTTATTAGGTTCTGATGGTTATACTTTTGTTATATGACTACTCAACTACATTAGTAACAGAAACAAGTAATTTTGATAGTCAACAGGTACATGGTGTCATTAAATTTTAGGAGTTTTGTGTCTCAACACTATGACTAGTTTAATAATCTAATATCAGCTAATATAATTTATGCATTAGGTACTTATTTATTCTATTAGATCACGAATGCAGTGATATAGAATAGATTTAATACAGCTACGATCGTTCAACTCACTTCAATTCAATTCAATAAAAACACAAAGTGATACGGCCGGTACCCATTACAATTATCTTTGCTGAAGCCGATATTAGCTAAGTAATTTTAAACCCGGTAACCGTCCAGCGCCTTCAAATAAGGCAGACAGTACAGATTTAAATGACGGGATTTTGACATTAGCTTAATTCGGGGAATAGGAACCAACCACCGGCGCATAAACTATTTGTGCTACACTTTGCCACAACATACAAACGATGTCCCAACCTCTCCAGGGTTAGCCTGTATTTTTTAAATTTCACCCACAATAACCTGCAAAACTAACGAATTGGGTATTATCACTTTTTTTTAAATTACGTAAAATGAATCTTGAAGTGCATATATATCATAAGCCATGTTCAAAAAAACAAAAAAAAATATTAGTAGGTAGAGAATTTCAGGTCCGAAATTCAAATATTAATAGTCACCGCCAAAACGCTTCTATCCAAGGTTATTCTACTCGTGACGTCAAGTGTCATGTAAACATTACCGAGGAGCGTGCTGTTTCATGGTGTAGTATCATTTTTGTATTGGAAAAGCTTTTGTGTGGTGTTTATTGAAAGGACGGTGTCAGAGATTGCACCAAAAAGTGATTTGTGTAGTTTCACAAGCATCTATTATGTATGGAAAACAAAACAAGCGTTGTTTTGTACATGGTTATAAAAGTACTTCAGTCAGTACAGCTAACAAAATTTTTGTAATCGTTCCTCGAGATTATCAACGTATGAAAAAGTTGTTTAATGCCCCTAGACGTGATATGCCGAAATTGTAGTTTGTTTTTTTTTTCTTTTTGGGGTTATAAGTGTTTACCATTCAGTTTCCATTTTGTTATAGCTTGAAGAGGATATGAAAAATTATATGCATTTTAAGCTGATAAAGAGAAATATTATAATAAAGAACGACGTTGTTCCCTTTATACTCGACTGTTAGCCAGACCAGAAACGAGCCACAAGAGCCCCGAAAATAAATGGCAATTTATATTTATTCTGACCTCTAAATTAAATGTCAAGTTTAGAATACATTTTTGATTCTTACATTTTTATGCTTACAAATAGTATGTTTCCAATAACCCACTGTGATCAAATCATCAATGCTACGTGAATTTGATAAAAAAGTTCACTTATGCTGTTGCTTTTACATTCCACATCTCCGCCGCGTTGAATCGCTCGTCGCTGTACACAAATTCCATAACAATGAACATGCCTTCAGAAGTATTTCCCTTTTTCTTGGAGTATTTTAATTCGCTTGTCACAAAATGAACGCAAACAACAAACTGATAAATTGACGGGCTCAGGCTGACGCGTGCCGCGCTGACCCCAGATGTAAACAAGCGGCCATTTACAAGACACCTGACGTCACGGCCAATATGTTCGCGTTTTGGCGGTCCCTTTAAATATTCACATTTTTAATATAATATAATATAATATAATATAATAAAAAATACACCTTACGATCCATTTTTTCGAATTTATAAGCTGTCACAGCTGTTTTATGGATTAGATGCTACCTATTAATATGCAATTTAATAAAATATAAATACATGGCAAATACCCAATTGGGTGACATAAATAGTGTTGGCCAAGGTAATAGGGTTATTCGTAGATTTTCCTATAAATATTACTACTTAATGGTAGATTTTTTAAGACTAACGGTTTAAGTGTATATTTGATTACCACATTTTAATTTAGTTATTAAATTCCTTAAGCTGAAAATTGGGCCCTCTACAAGTGGGGCCCGGGGCGGACCCCTCCCGCCTATTCTGCCAGTGGATTTGCACTTTATACTGTCCGCTCGAAGGGCTAACCACTTGGTGTAATCCTGAGATGTAATCTTACGAAATTCATAAGTAATGTAATCAGTATCTAGATCATTACGTAATCTTGTGAATCTCTGTGTAGTGTTAGCGCAATCTGCACAATCGTAACGAAATCTGTATCTAATCATAGTGTAATCGCGTAATCACTCGGATGCATGTAAAGTCATTACCAACAATTGAAATGCATCACTTTCAATTTCCGCTTCTCTTCAAAACCACGCTTACTTCCGAAGACCCGGTATACAACTTAGCTCGTAATTACGGACCGGATTTAATAAGTAGATGCTGGCAATTGTTAAACCCGATCGACTTCTTTTCAGCCGCTTCTTGTTTACTTAACTCCTGGTGCTCGTGCTGCCGCTAAGCCGCCGCTTTTTTGCGAAAAAACGAGAAAAATAATTATAATCGCGGAGAACACGGCAGGCTTCTTGGTAAGACTCACGCTGAGAGATTCGATACTTGATTACCAGGTTTCGACGCGGTAATTGCGGCATGATCTGTTGTTATTTGAAAAGCAATAGGCAATAAATTATGACTGGAGTGGAAGAGGGGCGTAATTCGTTTTATATAGGCCGCTAATGACRAGATAAGGTAAATTGAAATTATTTTGTCTTTMCTAGTAATTTACTTCGTTTCGATCTAATCACAGAATAATCAATATCAAGTTGATATTAAACAAAAAATAGACAGAAATGAAGTTAGGTACACATTTCTTATCGCGAAGGCACGTAGTAAACAATTGTTGAAAATTTGTTTCGTAGGTAACTTCTTCTTATTGCTACTTTACCACTTAAATACGTTTTAGATAGCCTGATTTATTTTAAGGAAACAATTTATGTAAAATAAATTACATTGTATGATATGAATAAGGTGGAAATTTGAAGGGACTGTATTTTATCTAGTAGGTTTCTTATGTTTTCTGAGTTTTGTTGTCTAACTCATCTTCTACTAAGAATTTAGTGAGGGGAATATCCATCCAAACAGAATTCGCTTACTTTGACTTCTACTGACGATGCCAGCTTAGCTTCCGAAACACGTATTTCGATTTTTTTTTACAGTATTGTGACAAGATTCTTTTACATTTAGTTTTAATTAGAATCAAGTCTCTTTCAGCTTTTATTTTATTTAAATTACGGTCACAAGAACTCAGTAGATATATAAAAAATTATTTTTAAGTTATGTAAAATTGCTGCGCACATTTCTTCTTTAAAATTAATAAAAGCGCAATAAATTTTTTCCAAAATATATTATTTTCAATAATTTGAACTCCGTCCCTTCTAGATTTTTTAAAGGTAAGGACGACGGTATCGCCAGAGCTCCATGATGCCTGTCTTTCTTATGCAACGGTCAAGAATATGATTGTTTATCTTGAGAGAGAAAAATTTACATTTAAGATGGCTAAACGCACTGAGCATTTACTCTGTATGAGTTCATCACATTGTTCGTTTTAACTGGAATATGAAAAAATGTTTCCACTTCTTTTTCAAAAATCGACTCGAAAAGTTCTTGTTTCATTTTTTGTGTCATCTTCATTAATTATCTGGAAAAGGGGAAAACAATAACAGGGGAAATATTATTCACAATTGTTGACAAAATTGCTCCAATATATTTGTAAAAAAAGACACGAAATGGTGGCCAAACATGTCATGAGCTTGCATTACTATCATATTCCAATAAACAAAATTCGTGATTTGGGGTTCCAGTTGATATTCTCCTTGGCTGTATGTGACCACTATCTATTTTCTAAATGAAAACCAGTTTTAAAGGGGAAAAATTTTTCCCAACAAAGTTTTTTATGCTTTATTTATCATAAGGTCAATTTATACTTATCATACGAGTCTCATTTCATTTAATCACCGGCCATCCACTAATACTGTTACATTTAAGTCATGTCCAATGCACCTGTTTCACCTGCTTTCCTTTCTGAAAGCGCAAGCGGCTAACCTTCGTCTTTCTGTTACAGAATACCTGTAACATTTCGCCAAGGACCCTGTCAAAACTAATTAACAGCCACCGGTCTCCGATGCTGTCGATCCAGTAGACAACCAGGAACATAACAGTGCGAGGTAAAGGTTAATCGTGTTATCTGTATTTGTTTTACACGAAAGTGCATAACGTATCTGACAATCAAGTGCCGTCGCTCTTTATACAGTAGAACCAGTATTTCGGGAAAGTTTTCAGAAAAGACGAGAGTAGTTATAATGGAGAAGGTCAAATGTTCAAGTTTTTTCAGTTAAGTGAGCTTATACAAATTGCAGAGTACTAAATATTAACTAGAAACTGGGTTTTGAATAGGTGCATTTTATATGATGGGTGAATATATTTTAAATGAACATTGATCAAGATATTGAAATATTGGATTAGTTTGAAAAACAAAACCGTGTTCTGAAATAAAGATGTCCTGCAGGTGTGTGCATAATGGTTGTAATATCTTACTCATTTAAATAAATCTTTACTAAAATCAAGTGTTCCAACTGAAGACCTCCTGTAGCTTGGCAGTCACCTAAGTAGTCTCTAGCAGAAACTGCGCAACGAGTTTTGCCCTTACCTTGGAAGATGCTATCCAGATGCAGGAAAACATCTTTGATTTACTATCAAATCTGGTATTTTTAAAAATAAGTACACCGAGCATTTATGTCGTTCAATAGCTTTAAAAAATTCGTCGACTTTATGAAACCACAACCAACTACTCTTTTGCATTGAAATTAAAAACAAATAAGGTAGAATCATCTACAGCTTTGTCTTTATATTTCTGCTGTAAAATCCGAAATAAACAAAAAGTTGAATAAACAGTGAAAATTTAGGTTTTTCAAAACATCTAGTAAGCCATGAACTTTTTTAAAAAGCCAAAATATGCATTGAGTTGAGCACACGCAAGATCTATACTAGTCACAAAAAAATTCTCTGTGTAGGACATTAGTAGATAGAAGCAAGAAAATAATGCGTAATATTTTAACAAAATAGGCACGAGATAGTTTTCAACACAAAATTGGGTGCAATAAAAATTAAAAATTAAATACAAACTATAGTCATTTGTTTATAAAAAGGGATATATTGCATTCTGATGGAGGTCTCTGTCTCTCACTGTCTGAACTTTTAATCCAACGAAAAGATACTTTACTTTTAAATAGAAAACGCCAACTTTCTGATTATTGCGTCATAAACACAAAAACTTGTAGCATTCAGGTATATCTTTGGAGTTGGATTCCACTAGTTTGGCGTGAACACATGTCTTCCTTAAAGTACTAATCAATATTCAAGGCGGGGAGAATGTTGCTGCTCAAATTATTATACTTTCATAACAAGGTGGCTACTCATTAGTAATTTATAGACATAGGTTTAACAATGCCAGTAGGTCTCAGTTTACAACCTACTCTTGAAGTAAACATATTTTTTGCGAATGAGTAAATAAGAGTAATATAGTAGTAGAAACGTATAAGGAAGTCCCAAGAGATTCTTTTGACTCCAACAAGGAATGCCGTATTTACACAATAAAATGTGATGAGTAAAAAATGTTCGCGCTGTTGTGGTAACCAGGCATCAAGAATGATTTTGGCTAAACTTCTGGATGAGCATTTTAGACGAACACCTACTTTCTTAACATGAGCTATTTATTTCAACTTCCTATGGTAAACCGTGCCAGAGGACTGAAAGACACAGCATTAAGACAGAAAGATTAAATGTTTTTTTTTCTCTTAATAACCTTGAACAACTTGGATTAGAAATAAATGACATGAAAGATTTGTATGCGTTGGGTTAGATGGAAAGCGCTTTAAACACCTTCTCTAGATCACTTTTGACACACATAAGGAAAGGAAGAATTTTGGATCCATATTTACTCTAGCTTTTGTACGAGTATTTGCTCTGACTTACTGAATTTACCTTCTGTATATAAAAATGACCTCATATCCTCAAAGTTTTCCTAACTTTGTTTCAACACTCTGCAAATTTTATATCTACTTAATAGCAACGTCTATTTTCTTCTTCCTAGCTCATATCTGAAACACAGATGTTAATTTATAAAGAAAATGACAGTTGTATCTATTTCACATCTCAATTTTACGTTTTAGMAACATGAACTGCCATTTTCGCCCAGAACAAGATTTTTATTAGATTTAACTCCCACTGTTACTTTCGTTAGTCGTTACCCACGATAAAATCTCAAATGGCGATGGCATTTCATCTTTTATATCCTCCAACGAATTCAAATCCGCCAAATTCGCTTGCGCAACGACGTGGTAATTTGTAAGCCAACACTTTTTCCGTCCAAAAAAAGCCTCCGTATGTTTTTATTGCCCCCGCTGGATTTACGAAACGCCAATGAAACGGTACATTAAATTCGAGATATGCAAATGAACGCAACGTCTTCCGAACATCGGGTCCATTGTTGGTGGATTTTCGAGGCAGGAAGATTTATAAGTGGTTCTGTTTTACTTTGCGTTACGGGCACGTGGCCGCTGTGCGTTCCGCCGCCTACTACAAAGTTCAGACACCTGAGGCCATCACGGACCAGGAGATACACGCATGAGATGGTTATCGGCGATACGTTTCATTGACGTGGGCCAGTGCGGGAAAATGGGACTGGATCTTCTATTTAGTTAAATATCCTCTTCGGCCCTAGAGGATTTTCTTTGCTTTAATTTCGTTTTACATGATTTACTGTTTCTGTAAAACAAACATTAACTTTATCACTCATACTCAAGATGAATCGAATATGTTGACCAAGTAGCCTCATTTAACCTGAAATTAATTTGCTTCGTGATGGTTTTTCGCTACCAAGAAGTACTTCATTTCTAAATTCATAAGACGCAAAAGCGTTTGACCGAAAGGTGTGCCGCAGGGTTCAGTAGATGCCAATTTTCGTCTACTCTCAAGAGAGACTTCATTAACAACATTTAATATCGCGCTCTGATCACAATGTCTTGTAGGGTAAACATCAAACATTTTAAAGTAGAGATACTTGGAAAACTTTCTTAAAATATTTTCCGACAGATCAATATATTGCTGCTGGTAAGGACTCCAAATTACACTGCAGTATTCGAGCTTAGATCTAACTAAGGCATAAAACAATAACTTTATAGCAAAAATGTTATTGAATTCAGAAGTATTACGCATAATAAACCCCAGAGCCTTAAGTACAGCAGCCGCAACATTTTCAATGTGCTGAACAAAAGACAACTTACAGTCAACGATAACACCTAAGTCTCTAATTTCATCACATCTGGAAAGTACATTCCCTGAGATGTTGTAGTAAAAGTTAAGGCGTACATTTTTTCTGCCGAAGGTCACTATTTTGCACTTATTAATATTTAATTCAAGTTTGTTCGTGAAACACCATCTATTTAAATTGTCAATATCCTTCTGAAGAAGCAAGCAGTCCGTATAAGAATCTATAGCCTTCAGTATTTTGAAGTCATTGGCATACATATAAACATTACATTTAAGCGATTTTACTACATCGTTGAAAAATATTACGAATAATTGTGGGCCTAGGATCGAACCCTGAACCACTCCACCAGTCGCATGAAAAGTGTTAGATCTAAAACCACCATGCTCAACAAATTGCCGCCTATCCATCAAAAGAGACTTAACAACAGAGACAAACCCGTCGCAAAAACCAAAATTTCACAGTTTATTCAATAGAAAGCAGTGATTAACACGATCAAAAGCCTTTTTCAAATCAGTATACACGACGTCGACCTGTAAACGTTCATCAAGAGATTTAGATACAATATGTGTAAACTCGCAAAGATTAGAAGTTGTTGATTTACCCTTAACAAATCCGTGCTGTTCCGGTGCTATATAGGGCTTAATATGTGGATAAATAACTTGAGACAAGACCAACTCAAATAACTTGGCAAAATTGGCCATAAGAGCAGTAGGTCTATAATTGCAAACATCCGCTTTATCACCGTTTTTAAAAACTGTAAATATTCGTGACGTTTTCCATACATCGGGAAAAGTTGTTTTTTTTAAATTAGACTGAAAATGTGACATAAAGACAACATTAAACACTTGATACAATCAAACACAAAGAAAGGAGGAACAAGGACCAGAAACAAAGTTAGATTTAATGTTTTTAAATGGGGAAAGTAGTGCAAAATTCTATGCAGAATTTTAGAAAACAAATGAATTCCAACTCGTTCAAAAGTTATTTTGAAAAACCTGAAAAGTGACATTTTAAAAATTTTACTGTAACTTTTAATTTTTAAATTTAGCTAAAAATTGTTTAAAGACACTTATAATAATTGTTTATAAGCCTTCAAATACTGTTATATTCATTTTTTCGTTCGTCGTTTTCAAGATATTTGTATAAAAACAGGTTTTTCTTATGGACGCCATATTAGATTTTTTCATATTCAGATTCAGCAAATGACATAGTTTAGTATTAATTTGCAGTACTAAAACGCATTTATTGTTTTAAACATTCATCTAAGTATAATGTGCTTTGGAAAACCAGTTGCGTATGTACCTAATTAACTTTATGGATTCGACATACAAATTTTTATTTACACATTACATTACAGTAACAAGACCACAAGCAAACTGAATAATCTTTACCAAAGGAAACATTAACAATCATACATAAACACAAAATGAACAAGAAATAGAAATAATAAATCTTAAATAAGATGTCTTACAACATTCTTACAACTTCTTTTGGGAAACTGGTTTAAGTATTCAGCTTGGGCCAGTACAGCATTCTTGTTACAACGAATGTAAGTACAAAAAATATCGTACTTTTCACCGGTGGAACACTTGAAAGCTTAAAAAATATTATAAGTTTGTTAAAACTATTTTTCGCTACATTTTCAGTTCTTTTCAAAACAACTTCAGAACTAGTTGGAATTCATTTCAGCTTTTTGGGTTAACTGAAATATAACCATATGGAAGAAAAAATTTAATCCGGTATATGTAGCGAAAAAGAAACTTAAATAAAGCAATTTTTTCTAAAGAAGTTATTGAACTACGAAACAATATTTGAACAAATAAGCTACCAAAACAAAAGTAATTGAAGCAAGCACTTAAACTTAAACCATTGAGTTTGGAAAATGCAGATCTTTAGTTTTCGAAATTTCGATTTGTCCAGAAGTTTCGGAAGAAACCAACAATCGGTGTTACATTATCAACCAGCAAGGAAAATTCGAGCAATTTATCGCCCCCTTTTTCAAAATATTCATCTACGTCTATGCCTCCCGCGGAAAACTTGTTTACTTTCAGAATTTCTGCATTTGCTCGCGAGATATGACAGTCGCGCTCATTCACTGCAAAGTCAATTGAACTAGTTGGGCCACTCGCAGCCAGGTGAAAGACACGGCAATAATGTCCCAGCTGTGGTCTTCATCTCGGATATTCCACGATTATATAAGCATATGGCGTGCTCAAGCAAAAAAAATAACAGGCATTCCTCGGACTTGTACGTACGAGAATCACTGGACCTAAACAGGAATTTTAAAAGATGATGTTCGGTTTAGATTTCAGCTGGGAAATATCTTTAAACGACGGAAAGTATAATGAAATGAATTATTTCGTTTCTACGTTTTCGGACTTTTAGAGCTAACCTGAAAATGCCCAATTCTTTCGATGTTAAATAATTTTGCTAGCTACCAAAATTTCTAGCACATTTTTCGGGGTAAAAAACAAACATTGTCTTGCTTACAGTGATAGCAACATAGAAGAAAACCATTTTACTCCATGCAAAGATCTACACAAGAAATGAATAGGAAATAATACACTTCCAGTATGTAGGTAACAATCGTATTATAATATTCCATGATTATTAGCAAAACAAAAAACGACAGGTATAAAATTTATGAAGCTATTTTTTCACATTTAGGAATTGTAGAATATCAGACCAAATGTCAAAAAAAACCGAAATAAGTATATTAATATACATATACTTAACTATACGAAGGCGAATACTTTCAGCGTCTATAATTTTGTTTAAACCCATGTCAGATGATTTGACAAAGCGTAATCGAGACGTCAGCGTAATATTTTTTTGTCAGTAAGTAAGAATTTAGGATAGCAATGCCATCTGTCAGCATTACACTGACATGATGACAAAGCCACCTACCTGCCTTAACGGGTACTACTTTCTAAAGGAAGTGACCTGTAGCCTGACAAATTGGCATGCAACTGCATACTTCAATTAGACCTAAACTGCACTGATGAGCTGTAATGAAATAGATCTATCTGCAGTTGGTTGAGGTGTAGACAGCACAGCATAGACATGCATTTTTGTCAGTGTTTTATAGTAACCGCTATACCTCCGAAAACACCACTTATGATCGCAAAGCAAACTTAATGAACTTATACTGAAGTTTGACAAAGAATTCTGCAAATGTAACAGAAAGGCAGGAACGTTAAAATATGACCTTCAGTCGTTGATGTTTTCAGTGCATCTGAAGCGGTAATACGATTCAAAATAACCTTTAAATTGTTATACGGTTATAGAAGTTGTACAGAATACAATAAGCCGTTGTGTTACCTGGTCAAAAGCAATTTTTGATAAGCATTACAAGATCGGACCCTAATCGGCATGGTGTTAATTCCAGATTTTCATCTTCCACGAACCTAAAGGCATTGAGATAAGAATAATTTCTTAAATGCAATGGGCGTTTTCTTGGAAATATTATTTACTGTTTGTGATAAGGATTCGAAATAGCATTTAAATAAAACTTGTAACAGTTGTGAATTTTATTCCAGTCGAGCAAAACGTTCTTTCTGCCTGTTTATTGTTTTGGAAAAAATGTGGTAGATGAAAAAAAGACCAGAATCTAAACATAGAAAACGATGCGGGAGGAATCGAAGAAAAACATAGGGAAACGAGTGTACATTTTTATGTACCTACTAATACGACTTTCTGAAGAAAATTTGCTTTGGAAAACATGTTGTTGCAAAAACGGCAAACCTATTACAAGTGCCATATATAACGCTTTGTGGATCAGCTTATAATTAATCTGCATGATGATAGTTCTAGGTATACTTCCTCCAACGCTCTAGTGTTTTTCAACATTTTACCCTAATTTATTAGCTCGCACAGTAATACACCATAGTCGTTCTCCCGTATCTTGTATAGTTCCGCAGAAATTCGCGATTTTCTTTTATTTTTATTACTATAACTTAAAAACTAAGGGTGATACAAAAGAATGTCAAGAGATCGATTTTGTAGAGAATTAAATTTCCTACCAAAAACAATCCCACAATTTTTTGGTATCTCTGACAGTAACAAAGTGGTAGACTGACATTTTGCTAAAACCATGTTTTTTTGATTCCTGGGGTCTCAAAACGTTGAGAAAATTGTTTATTAGCCATAATCAAATTCTTCCTAAACCAATACTTTTCTTAACATAAATTTTGGAAAGTAAAACCATGTAGAGATGACAACAATCGCCTTTATAATTGAACATGCCTGTAGAGCGTTGGACGAGTCTGGCAAGGCTTGGGGAGGGGGGCTGTTTTGATAAATTTTTTCCAATTTTCCACACAACGGCCCCGATAAAGTGAAAACTGCCTGAATACAACCCTTGCATTCTAAGTATCTATTTGCTCCAACATTTAGGCCCAAAATGAGGTCCGATAAGCTTTTTGCTACCTGGGTTACTGCGCATCTATAGCTCAGCAACTATATAGCAGTGACGGAACCACAGGGCGGGCATTCAGGCATAGCCTACCCCACTGAAGGAGATTGTCAAAAACGAACTGTAGTAAAAGAATACCGTTAATATGGCTACCCAATCAATTTAGACTATTACAATCTATTCAGGCTAATTGGATATCAATTATGTAACTTTCAAAAGTGATTAAGTATAATATGCTACTGTATTTATCCATAGAGCACAACAAGCGCGGTGTATTCTCAGTAGCTATCATAATAAATCCCAATTGGTATGTGGGTTAGGAGTACCTCTCCATTCGCTCTGGAATCTTTGTGTTTTGATTGGGTATTTAAAGGTCGAATGCGATCACGATCCATACAGCAGCTTATTAATAAATAGCTACTGTGCACATGTCACTGTCAATATCCCACTTAATTGGCCTGCTATTTATCACCAGGAGTCGCATTAATCGCGAAGGAAAAACGGGACAGGCATAAAAACGTCAACTATAAAAATCCACTCGCACCGCAGATTTAGTGTGCAGCATATTAATCAATGCCACACATGTTCGTGATCTATAATAAATGCTAATTCGCAACACATAAAAATACACTAGTTGCTCGGTAGTGTACCTTTACTGCCATTAAAGTTATTTATTTAATTGCCGGGTATAAATCTTGGCCACCTTCCAAATACAGAAAACCACCGCGGGCGATCGTAAATAACACTTCGGGGGATTGGGTAAGATTCCGGGATTTACTCAAACCAATAAGACTCGCCTGGGTGTGTTCGATACGTTCCACAAAGAATTGCGAAGACAGAAATTTAAATTTTCCTTTGGTATTTATCTATTGCTTGTTTGTCTATGCGGTCTTCTTCCATTATTGTAACCACAATAGCAGCAAAAGTGTTGTCGGTAGCAGTATGAGGTCTCCAACTTCTGTGGTCGTCTTTAACACTAGTCCAACGTCCTGGAACGCTTACTCCATCAAGTTACTGCTCAACTAATCACACACTACTCCTGGCAAGTTTTTTGTAACACACAGCGAATTTCGGCAACCGCTTTTTCGCGCAGTGTTTGAATTTTGATATACGCTTACTAATCTGCTACACTGATGCGCTCCATCGCTACCCCATTTGAGAGCTTTTTACACATAAACTGAATGAAATACCCGTACTCTATATACATGGCCCGCTACAAAGTATGGAACTAGCAGGATATTCCAGGTTCTGATCGATGGATCTTTTTGAAATTGTGCCTGAGCCTATGGGTAATTAAAATGCATTTTCTGGAATTATTTCAACTTCATGTCAGCTCTCGTATTCGAGATATGGGCGCAAGTTGCAATTTTTAAATGGGAAGGGGGTGAAAAAGCAATGATGTGCTTTATATTTTTTCCTGATTTCAAAAATGTATTCTGTAAAATTTATTGCTTCTGAGTTGAGAATGGTGTAAATCCAATAATTGAGCCTGACAAAGAACGAAAAGAATGAAAGCAATTTTCTTTATCATTAAAATGGACAACAACGCCAGGTATTACCATTTTTCCTTGACTGGTGATAATTTTCCTCTAATTTAATCAATTTATTGTGAATCACTACCCTAAAAGTAAAAGCTTTCTAATGTTCTTTGTAGCATATTTGGAGGTAAATTCTGAACTTCTGCCCTGATTCGTCTTTTTAAATCTTCTACATTATGTGGCCGATCAGGATAAATACGATTTTTCAGATACCCCCACAGGAAAATATCAACCGGCGTCAGATCAGGGGAACGTGCTGGGCAATTATTGCTCCGCGCCTACCGGCCTACCAATGCATCTATCTGGAAATATCGCATCCAAATATCCACGAACGTTGACTGCAAAATGGGGCGGTGCACCATCTTGCTGAAACCATATCCTTTCATAAGGWGGCACAGCATTTTCACGATTAGGGAACAGGCGAATAAGTTCTGGTATAATGTGTTTGCGCGAGAGCTGTAAATACTTGACCGCATTCGAATTTCCATCGATGAAAAAAGGCCCAATAACGTGCTCACCGATAATACCACAACAGACATTCATTTTTCTGAGGGTGTCCGACCAATATCCGCAATTGTGTCTATTTACATTACCATTGAGGCAAAAAGTCGCTTCATCAGAAAACATAATCCAATTTAAAATGTTTCTATCTTCATCTATCATGTTCATGCGAGTGTAGCAAAATTCTATCCTACGATCGAAATCATCTTCGATCAGTTCTGGTAATAAGTGAATATTTGTATGGATGAAAATTCTCTTTTTAAAAATTTTCTGAACAGATTTTCTGCTAATATGGTGAGTGAGAGCACACTGTTGTACGGAACACTTGGGATTCTCTTGCACATCTAAAAGGACATTCAAGCTACTTTCCTCACTCGTAGCAACCTTTGGACGCCCTGGTTTTTGATCATTTTAACACCGCCGGTTTCGTCGAAACGTTGCACTGTTTTAATAACTGTTGATCTGGCAATTGGTTCCACGATCTTCATGAATTTCATTGTAAAGTGCAACTACTTCCGAATAACTTCGCCTTCTATCTCCATAACCAATCATCATCAACATTTCGATGCGATCATGTTCAGTTAACTGAGGTATTGCGATTGCAGATAACAAAGTGAATGAAAATTATCACTAGTCACGAGGAAAATGGAGTCACCTGGAGTTTTAGTTCTTACTTAGCGATAACGAATATAGTTTTTAGCCAACTTGCGCCCATATCTGGGAAACAAGAGCTAGTGCAGAGTTAAAAAACTCGAGAAAATGCATTTTAATTACTGTAGTGATGTCCCAACGATTGACTTTTATAATTTGACAGCACTTGTTTTTTCACCTTCGCTAGTTCAGCGCCAGCTTGATATGCGCAGAAATTATGACGTGACCTTCGTATAGCTTGTTTTACATTAATGAAGTGTGGCCCCGCTAGTGAAAACGAAATTATTATTTCCCACATAACTCGTCAAAACATCAGCCGTAAACAATCAGATTCAAAGCAGATAGCGGCCGAACGTAGATCGTTTTACATGCGCAAATCCATGTCCCATGCCCCTAAATTTTCCCACGTACGGCTATTATTATTTACGCACCGTTCCTAGCAATAACCCTAACTGTACAAGCGGCGTTCCCTCTTTATTAGGTACTAACAACTGTAGCCGTAACATTTACAGAAATAAACCGGCAGCATCTGTGTCGAAACCGCGAAAATAAATATCGAGGAGGCTTCCGTACGCCAAATGGTGCAAGCCCTGGAGGGGCGGCTAAAAACAGATGTCTGATTGGTGGTCTGAAGTTTCTGAAAAGGAGTAATGTATGCGTGCGTTATTATCTGAATTTCTGGGATGACCGGAGCGATAAAGTAATATGTAGGTGCCTTGATTGGGTCGGGAGATAAGTGATCTAAAGAGCTGGCGAAGTGTATCCTGGTATCATTGCTTTGTAAAACTACAAGACACTGTGGAAATAATGACACAAAGGCAGTAAAGCTTCAGGTACGTGCAAAAGACAGATTAAAGTTCTGCAGGCAGTTATCCCATCAGTTTTATGTATCAGTTAGTTGTTGTTTACTGGAGGATCAGTTTTCAATCAGAACACGAACTAATTCCAAATTAATGCTCAGATGTAATATCAATGTAATGAAAGTGCTAATCAAAAGAGAGAATCTAAGTACTTTTTAAATAACAATGATAAAAAATCCTGTTTAATAGTCTTGCTAACTGGACTCCTTCAATGATAAACCAGGCCTATAGTCCACCTATTATGTTACATTCCTAAGTTAGTATAATGGGAATGTGTTCAGTTCTTATTTTATTTTAGCACAAGCTAATGTTTCTCACTTTTCTACCAACCCCTTGTAAAAAGCAGTTTAAACAGATTGTTCACTATAAAGTACAAATTATGGTCAAATTTCAGCTCTTATAATACTTAAATAATGTCACTGTTGATTGCTTACCTTCCAGCTAACAACCTATTTACTCGCAACAAATTAAGGAATTAAAATTAACGGTTTTAGGGCCATAACAAGAGAGGTAATTATATTTCTTTGTTTTGGGATTGACAGTAAGTAAAGCATTATATACCAGGTCGAAGAAAGATGAAACGAAACCAATTCATGTATAAATTTGAAACGCAACAATTGTGGCTCTATCAACTGTTTACTCAGAGGCATAGATACCGTGATACTTTTAATTATTTCATTTAAAAATTATAACTCCTTTTACCAACAAAACAGCACAAATTCCTTTAATAAACCTACATAATGCATTCAAGTACTCTATCTTACATTCCTAGCATAGTGAATATTCTGGCACTTCGTCATACTAGTACTGCATTAGTTATCTAACAGCAAGTGGTAGATCTTCTAAAATTTCCTGTAAATAGCTTTGCATGAAATCTAAATGTTTCAGTATTGAAGTTTTCGTCAAAAAAATTTGTTTCAGCATTTAATTATCTAAACGTCTTATACAGTGACGATTCTCTGTAATGTAGTCAATCATGCCTATTAATGGCAGGTGTATCTTGAAACGAACCGTTTTTGTAAAAAGATTCTTTATACGAAAGAAAATTGCTGCTCAAGTTTATAGACAGCCAATTCTTGTACCAGTTGAACGTAATAGTGTAATAGACTTAATACACTCCTAAATCCAGACTTATTTGCGCCGTACTTAGATGTGGATTTTGGATAACAGCAGCAATTACTAAAATTTGATTTCCTTCTTAAGTTTCCTTTCCTGAGAACCAATACAGCCAGTTCTGTTAAATTTCATGAGTAATCAGAAACGCCAAATTCTTACAAAAAAATGGATAAAATAATCAATATTACGTATTTTCGACATCTGCCGCAAAATTAACTTTGTATGTTATAAGGATTTCCTATCACATTTACGAAAGGATAATTCTAAAGAATCGTCATCTTTTATAACCCTTCCTAAAGCAACAATTAAAAGATTTTATTTTGGAACAGATTTTTTGATTTATGGATGATTAGTCGTTCCTTTAGCTAATCGGTACCTATATTTCTTTATAATTTAATTTTTTTAATTTTTATATTTTGTAATTTACTACCAGCTAGCTATAGTTCGGTACTTTTTTCTTGTTGAATATAAGAAATATTAGCTCCAGAGAAAATTGTAAATTTAGAAATAAAGAGATAGTACCTCAATTTTTCCCAGAATTGTCTGTAATTGGGTATTATCACTTTTTTTGAAAATTACATAAAATGAATCTTGAAGTGCATATATATCGTACGCCATGTTAAAAAAAAAAACAAAAAAAAATTCTAGGTAGAGAATTTCATGTCWGAAATTGGATTCTTAGGAGTCACCGCCAAAACGAATCTATCAAAGGTTATTRAARTCGTGACGTCAAGTGTCATGTAAACATTACCAAAAAGTGATTTGTGTAGTMTTACAAGCATCAGTTATGTATGAAAAATAAAACAATTGTMGTTTTGTACATGATTACAAAGGTACATACTTCAGTCAGCACAGCTAACAAAATTTTTGTAACAGTTCCTCCAGAMTATCAACGTATAAAAAAGTTGTTTAAGACCCCTAGACGTGATATGTCGAAATCGCTAAGTTTGTTTTTCTGTTGTGAAGATCATCTTAATTCTTACTGTAAGTTTTATTATTCTTTTTGGGGTTATAAGTGTTTACCATTCAGTTTCCATTTTGTTACAGCTTGAAGAGGATATGAAAAATTATATGCGTTTTAAGTTGATAGAGAGAAATATTATAATAAAGAACAACGTTGTTCCCCATATATTCGACTGTTAGCCAGACCAGCAACGAACCGCAAGATCCCCTAAAATAAATGGCAATTTATATTTATTCTGACCTCTAAAACAAATGTCACGTTTAGGGTTTAGGGTACATTTTTGATCCTTACATTTTTATATTTACGAATTGTATGTTTCCAACAACCCACTGTGATCAAATTATCAATGCTACGTTAATTTGATAAAAAGTTCACTTATGCTGTTGCTTTTACGTTCCTCAGCTCCAACCGCTCGTCGCTGTATACAAATTCCATGACAATGAACATGCCTTCAGAAGTCATAACTCATAAGTATTTCACTTTTCTTGGCGTATTTTAATTCGCTTGTCACAAAGTGACGCGCTGTCCTCAGATGTAAACAAGCGGCCATTTACAAGGCATCTGACGTCACGGCCAATATGTTCGCGTTTTAGCGGTCCCTTTAAATATTCACATTTTCAATATAAAAAATACACCTTACGATCCATTTTTTCGATTTTATAAGCTGTCACAGCTGTTTTGTGGATTAGATGCTACCTATTAATATGCAATTTTATAAAATATAAATACATGTCAAATACCCAATTGTGTTTACCTAATTCAAAGCCTCTTTAGAATGAATACATTCGTATGCACAATTTAAGAAATTGATTTATAATTGAATCCTAAAAAGTTTAAAGGCAGCTGATTTCGCGGCCAGTACAAACATATTTGTTGTCTTTGGAGTTATTTATTTAAATATAACAGTTAAAAACTTTTTGGCGTCTCTCCTCTAACCCATCTTGATGTCCTAAACTAAAAAAAAAACCAAATCTGCACATATTTTAAGGTGGGGAATGGGGATAAAAACTCAAAATTTCGGTCAACGTCGCGGGTTTTCAATTACTCGCTCCACTGTGCGTCGGCAGGAATATTATACAAATTTTTACCAACCTGCAGACTGTGTGTGATCCGCAAAGTGCAAGAGCACGACATTAAAACCGCATCTGCGTAAGCGCCTAGCAAAAAGACAACCGCTCCTTAATTCATACCTGCCCGACAATGAAACAATCCACGGAAGAGTATTAATGGGGCACGCATCCAAACTCGATATTAGCTTCTGCACTGCTCCAAATTACCGTTTGCGTCTTGTTGGTTTTTGTTTCCAGAGTGATGCGGCCTGATTACAAGCTACCGGCCCGGAGCCGTTTACTTATTTTGACCGGCGTTCCTAATCATCGTGCTGCAGCACGAATTTTGACAGAAAATTTATACGGTCGGACGTTGCGAATTATACCAGTTCTGTGTGCCATATACTCTTCGCTGTTGGTAACCTGCGGGCTGGCTGTTCCTCTTGGGCTCGGTTAACAAATGACGAGCGATCACTCAGCTAGAGGCACTCTCGAAAATACACCTGAACGTGAAACAAAACTGTCTGGACGATTTACGGGATGAAACGTGTGTGGGCATATGACCCGGACAGGAAAATGAAGATCCACCGATTCAACTTGCTGTCCTTGGTTAACAATCTGCCAATTGGAAACAGCCATTGTTAAAAATACAATACAAAATGCAAATATACAAATATTTTTAAACATCATGAATACAAGTTTGGTTCTACCACCACAGAACAAAATAATATCTGCTTCAAACTTACTACAGTTTCAATGGAATAAGTTCTGCCCCATCACTAAATAACAAAGGTATACAAATTAAGAACATGAATTGTTGAAACATGGCGATGAAAATAGAAATTCTTCAGTAACTCCAAAACAACTTTAGCTAGTAAAAAGATAATGTCGTTTTTCTTTTGCGGGACTTAATTTTTGATATGAATAGACTCATGATATTCATTAAAATCAACAACAAATCATAAAAACATCAAATTAGAGTGAATGCCTCTAAGACATTATTTCACAAGAGTAATATCTAACAATTATTTCTTTTAGACGAGACGAAAACATGGGCAAAGGCCTACGGGTAATTAAAATGCATTTTCTGGAATTGTGTCAGCTCTCGTTACTTTTTAATGGGAAGGGGGGTCAAAGGCACATCACTGAAAAGGATATTT
The DNA here is from genome assembly GCA_025024175.1 of Rhyzopertha dominica. NCBI lineage: Eukaryota > Metazoa > Arthropoda > Insecta > Coleoptera > Bostrichidae > Rhyzopertha > Rhyzopertha dominica. The sequence goes on from QCXZ01000041.1 coordinate 49,102,201, forward strand.
TGTGATAGCAAATTTGGGTCATGCAAAAAACTACGGGATAAAAGCCATATTCGTCATTGCCAAGTAAGAACAAAAACTCCAGGTGTCTCCATTTTCCTCGTGATTGGTGATAATTTTCATTCACTTTGTTATTTGCAATCGCAATGCCTCAGTTAACTGAACATGATCGCATCGAAAATTTGATGATGACTGGTTATGGAGATAGAAGGCGAAGTTATTCGGAAGTAGTTGCACTCTACAAAGCATGAAGATCGTGAACGAATTGCCAGATCAACATTTATTAAAACAGTGCAAGGTTTTGACGAAACCGGCGGTGTTAAAAATCGTCAATAACCAGGACGTCCAAAGGTTGCTACGAGTGAGGAAAACTGCTGTGAATGTGATAGATGAAGATAGAAACATTTTAAATTGAATTATGTTTGCTGATGAAGCGACTATTTGGCTCAATGGTAATGTGAATAGATATAATTGCGAATATTGGGCGGACACCCTCAGAAAGTGTGGTATTATCGGTGAGCACATTATTAGGTCTTTTTTCATCGATGGAAATTTGAATGCGGTCAACTTATTCGCCTGTTCCCTAATCGTGAAAATGCTGCGCGCCCTTCTGAACAGATATGGTTTCAGCAAGATGGTGCACTGCCCCATTTTGCAGTCAACTTTCGTGGATATTTGAATGCATTATTCTAAACAGATGAATTGGCAGGCGCGGAGCGATAGAATGTCTGACGCCGCTTGATTGTTTTCCCGTGGGGGTATCTGAAAAATGCAGAAGATTTAAAAGGACGAATCAAGGCAGAAATTCAGAACTTACCTCCAAATATATTACAAAGAAATTGAGAAAACTTTTGCTCAAACCTGCATTACTGCCAGGAAGTCAATGTAGAACATTTTGAGCATCTTCTATTATGAAAAAAAATACAGCACTTTTTCACGGAATCTGTTTTTCTTTTTTACTTTTTCGCTACCCGATTCGCAATAAATCGATCAAACTAGACGAAAATTACCACCAGTCAAGAAAAAACGATAATACTTGGCTTTTTTGTCCATTTTAGCGATAAAGAAAATTGTTTTCATTTATTTCGTTTTTTGTCAGGCTCATTTATTGTTTTTACACTGTTCTCAACTCAGAAGCAATAAATTGTACAAGTGTGATACATTTTTGAAATCAGGAAAAATATTCTTTTCAAGTTCCTTTCACTTGATTCCCGTAAAACTGATGCAGACAGCAATTAACATACACAAAACTTTATAAAATATTGAACTGCTATCATACTCTAAATGTAACATACACTTAAAAAACTTCCTATAACAATTTACTTTTAGGTCTGACTAAGAAACGTATGGTTTTTCAAGCAAATCCTCTTTAAATTAAAATGTGAAAGTTCGAAGTAAATAAATATGTACAAACACGTAATCATCGTGGAATTCGCCTAGAATAACAAATATACTTCTTTATTAAACCAACGAAAAATAACCTTGGATACTTAATTTATTCGGTTTATTTTTATCCTGTGGTTAAACAGTTGGTTATTGTTAAGTGTAGACCACCATAGGTTTTAGACAGTGGGTCCATGCATTCACCCAAATAATTGAATGCCTGGCCGAAAGACCGGGACCTAGGGGTGGCAATCTCAGCTAATCCTATATTACAGGTTATGGACCTATATTGATCTGGTTTTCCATGATGCGTTTTCATCAGATGCCCGAGACTATTCTATTTAAACATGCCAACATTGAATTGTGTATTATCTTATTTAATCATAAATTGGTATCGAAACAAGATTTTATTAATCATGCGAAGAATGTCAATTGTGCGTTTTAGTGTTCCCTAATTTATGTTGGTGTCATATTTGTAATTTACAAAATGACTCATCCACAAATCCAGACCAGCTTACTATGTCAACAATAACTGGCACCTATACCATCTACGCAAATATCCTCTAGTACCTACCGCCTATCCGAAGGAATGTTTATCAAAGTAATCAGCTTGTTAAGGAGCAGCGAGTGGGTTGCATCACACCGCAGTAATAATGCATGAGATAATCGAAAAAGAAACCAGTATCATTTTGCAGAGATCTATAACTGGTCGTTTAATAGGTCCGAGCGAACCTTCGAGTCATAAAATGAGGAAGTGCAATCAATCAATTTTTATTACGAGAGTTTGCATTGTGCTGAATACCACTATATTATAAACGGACACTGAAATGTGCGAATGCCGTAAAGGATTCGGTCCGATCGCGTTTATTGCGCGAAACCGTTATGCTACTTTTATAGGTCTTGTTATACACCCACTATTTGCCGTTTTTTTAGGTACATTGAGAGGAATGTATACGTTTCCTTGCTTATCAATATTTTTCGAAGTGGGCACAGAAATTGATCTTCCCGAGCGAAGCTCATCTTTGACACCCGATCTTTTTCTTTTAAATTCCGCAACCTAGTTTTTAATAGTGGTGTATGAAGGACACTAATCACCTGCGGTTCCCACTATATCAGCAATAATTTTTTGAAAACTGTTATCAAAAGCTGTCATTTTCGTTAAATTTTCAGTGACAAAGGGAACCTTTTTTGTCACCTAGCTATGAAATACTTTTGTTTTAAAACGCCAAAGTATTTGTCACTCTAGACAATAAAACAAATGTTAAAATAATTTATTAATCTTTGGAAACTCATTTATGATTTTATTAATATTCATTTTACACAATATAACATTTTATAACAAAACAGTAACTATTATATAAAAAACAGTAACAACACGATTACAATTTAGTTTTCACTATACTGTATAAGTTTCTGGATGAGGCAAATTGAAATACGTTGCCATTTATTTTGCCACATTCCTTATTTTGTTGACCCCAGCCAACCACTTTGGTTAACACGTTTTTCTGTGACATACTTAAAAAAAAATCTTCGACATCTTTGTGACATAACTTCATTTGGTGTGGACTTGAAATCACAAAACATCTCGGAGTGTGAGTTTTGGAATCAGGAATTCTTATAATAATAATTGAATCTTTGTCTTCTACATCGCCTGTCGTTATCTTCAATAGGTCATCTCTTCTCAAAGCTTCACAAGCACCAATAATTAAAATGACCTGAAAAGTTGCTCTGAACTAGAGTCAATAGATTTATATTAATTTGAATTACCTTTTCTAGCAGAAATCCACTCTCTTGTAAAAATCACTCGATTTCCTCTTTCGTTAGAATTCTGGACTTTTTTGGACGGTATCCAACTGATTTGCTTTTCAAATATGGTATTTAGTTTCTTCAGCATTCGGTGTACACTTTAGCATTGAATAAACTGACCATAATGTCGAAGGTTTAACTTTATTAAGTTTATGTCCGAAATGTGCCAGTTATATCGCTTCGGACACTTTTTGAATTTTCTTTGAACTGCACCACGCTTTAAATTCGTTGTAGACGATATTGTACTGTCTCGATGATTTTTGGGGGATTAAWTGMGAAACAGCAACTTTGCGCCGCTTTCAATACTTCTACMGGTAAATGCTTCTGATCACTTTCCAAGCTCATTTTCAATTAAAATATGAATAGTTACAATATATTATAATTCTGAAATTACTTTTTCTGACAAACAATGTTTATTATTTACTAGGTTGCTATCTTTATGACAGGCAACGCCACCTCACCTAAAATGTCTTGATTCAAACAYTAGTTTAAAGAATTTGAAATATAAACTATTTTTGTCCGGTATAACCTATTCAAAAACAAATGACCGAAATTGGTGAAATAAAATTTAATATTTGTTGAATGTTCTACAGCATTACTGTCTTCGGTAATACAAACAGTTAGATGTTAAAGGTACAACCGTATTTTTTAAATTAGAGCAAAGAAAAGTATATCGAGATTTCTTAGTTTTTATCTTCGTAATCTTTTATCGTGAAAATTGATAAAAATATTTCATATTAGTGTTGAAAAGCTTCCATATTTCTATATTTGCGCTGATCTGTTACATTTAAATATTTAATAACAATAAGTAAATACCTAGTAAAACAACTTATGTGCCTTACAAGCTTAGTAAAATTTCTTGCGGTTTTCTCCATCCGTGTCATGCTAAAAACCGGGAGCAATTCCTGAAATTCTAACGACTACACCGCGCCAGCTGAACAGTTATGTGTCAACAAGACGCGTGTGTACACTTTTACAACTTTATTTCCCAATTTTACGATCTGATGTATGACAGTGCGGGCAGTAAATAAAACAAACATTAGATGGAAGATCTCTTATGTAAATGGGATGTAAATGTACGACATCAAGCCTGGCTGGAAGCAATAAACGTCAGTGTTCGCTATCTAGTAAATTAATTGGTTAGGAATATATTTGTAATTATTAATAAGCGCTGATTAACATTCATTCGGTGTGTTTATGTATGAATTATACTTAAGTATTGACACCTATGTAATCAGTACAAAAAGGACTGGACGGTGTTGATGGGGTCTGGTGTCAATGCGACCATTAACTTTTATTGAGATAATTTTATGGAAGCAGCTTCTAGAGGTCAACGGAATAAAGCAATGTAAACGTTGTATTTGCAGAGAAATTAACGATACGAGGATTAAGCTTCTTTATAAAAAAATTGTTGATGCGGTATGTTAATTGCTATCAGTATAGCGATATCTGCTTATTTATTTATATATGCTTTAACAAAAAGCTTAAATTAAAAGCGGATCTAATAAAAAGGTTACGTTCTTCTAAAGGGCATGGGACGATTGCACGCCGCGGTCAAAACCGCTTGCAGATTAGGTTAATCCTATAGGACGATTGCGCGCTACCACTGAATTCGAAACCGGACGATTGCGCGCCGCGGTCAAAAATTTGCAGGTAGAAATAAAACTCGGACTAATTTTAAGAACTTACATTTTATTTCTTAACATACTGGTAACTTATACATTTTATAAAGTTGAATCTGCTTATAAATTTATTTTTATAAGATTTTATTAAATTATTTTTATATTCAAGACATTTCCTATATTTAACATTTTTAAGTGTAGCAGGCAAATCGGTACTATTCATTTTAATGTACGTACTTATTTGTAAATTTTTCAATACATCAATAAACCTAAAAATATCCGGATGTGAAACAAAAGTTTTTATTAAAATTGCTATGGAAAGATTCGCATGCATTTGTTGTACGTTCAGTACTACTATTACATGACGCCCATATATTTGGTGGAAACGTGGCATCCTCTTTAATATAATTGTCTACCAAATAATCCGCATAGGCCACTACATGATTACTTTGAGGAAGTTCGGCAAATAAGTCCTCTACAAAACAATTCCACATCAGTAGGATCCAAATACATTGTCCATCGTAACCATTTTCCAATTTCGGAATTACTATTTCTATAGTCCGCTACCAATCCTTGGGATTGAATTTTCCGAAATCATGATTGTGTTAAGTGAAATCTACATCCTATTATTTGAATATCAGGCCAAATTTTTTTTTTACACCTACATGAATTGCTTTCTCAAAATCGCAAACAATTTCTGTTGGTTTCAAGTCCATGTTAAGATTTTTGCAATAATCACACAATAATTCAAAAGCTTCAAAATATGTTTGCGCTTGTTTGTTTGGTAACAAAATAAACACTAATGGAATATAATGCACATTTTTATAGTGTGAATAGTAAATAAATGTGTAAAAAATTTAGCACAGTATTCGAATGTGCCATCAACGTAAATTTTTTTTTGTGAACATAAAAATTCTAAGTTTGTGTGGCACGAAAATAAAATCATGTTTTGTCTTCTATTATTAATTAATAAAAAATTTTCGCCCTTGTTTGTTTTGTATTCTAAAGAATCCAGTGCATCATGCACATCTTCTACTGAACGTGGTAAGGAAGGCAACACGCTTCTTCGTTTTCTGTAAATGCTTTTTCTAAGATTTTCGATGTCTTGAATTGTTATATCTAGATCGCCAGGACTTTGTTTTATCCCAAAATTAATGATTTTGGAGGGATGTTGAGAAAGATCCTCTGTTGCTTTTCGTTTGACACCGCCTTGTAATTTCTGCAAAAAAGAGTAATTGTTAAAATCATTGATATAATTATGTAACGCGTATTTATGTTCTTAGAAATAAATGAAAATATCGTTTACATAAAAATTACATTTATTTTGTGAATTGCCAGAAGTTTATTCAAGAATAAATATTTGTTGTTAATTAATGATTTCTTAATTCTCTCAAAAGTAAAAGATAATCTGTAGGGTCGGTTTATAGAAAGTGTTGTTAGCTTTAATCGTGATTAAATATTTAATTCGCCATTTTGACCAATCAAATGTGAGATGATGTCAAGTTTCTGACACGTGATTAGTCGATGTGTCGAATTAAATATTTAATCGCGATTAAAGTTAATCACGCAATCTATAAACTGGACCTTATTAAAGTTTTAAATACTTTTTAATATTACTCGCAATATAATAAGTAATTAAAAAATGTAATTATAACAATTTCACTTACCTTTATTCCAAGATTTTCGACTGCAGGATGATTATGTTCGTTCTTCGTTTTTAACAAGACTTGCTCTGATTTATCCACATATATTGAAGCTTTACAGCCTTTATTAGTACATCTGTACGACACCCCCAGAGATACTTCTTTATCTTTACGGAAAGTATACTTATTAACAACAATTAATTTCTTTCCACGCTCACTTAACACGGTTTCCATGTTAAATTTTATTACTGCAACTGGTGAAGAAAGACTGAATGAAGTTCTAAAGATTTAGAACATTTATCTCTGCTTTGTGTTTACGTCCTTAAGTGAAGTGGGAGCATCGTTTCCATTTTTGATTGGTTAATAACTAAGGTGTCTACTGAGAATGTACACAAAAGTATATTTACTATCCGATTCAAGGAAAAAGATCAATCGTCCTATCCCCCTTCTAAAGATTCCTTGAACGCAAAGAAGTACAGGTCGTTATGTGTTGAGAGCACTATGGTCTGGAAGAATACTATAAAATATGCAAATCTAAAGGGTTCATTCCGCGAATGGACAGAAGTTTGCAAACCTGAAGCGTTCAGTTCGTCAGTGGACATATTTTGCAAACCTAAGCGGTTCAGCACTTAGCTTGATGTTACTTCTGTACGCGCTACTTTAATTCTTCAGTTTACACAGCTGTTAAAAACTGTAGTAAGTTTCTCTTTCCAGGGGAGGAATCTTTGATCTAGATCTAGATGATTTGATAATTCAACAATTTTGTTTACTTTACCTCTTAGTAGCACTGATTATGTCATTCAACAAATAGCAGTCAATAAGAAATTTCCTATTCATCTGTTTCACATATGATGTTTTTATTAAATATAAATTTTCCTCTTATTAAAATAACAGTATTCTTGGTAATGAGTCACGTTTGTTTTAAATAATTTGGCAAAAATTAAAGTTTAAAAGAAATAATTGTGCACACAAAAAATACACCTTTTTCTTATCTAATAGTCTAGACTAATGACATAAAAGTTTTACAGAAATGCAACAAGGGCTCTTTACTCATTTTTAGAGATTTTGAAAATTTACAAGCTCGGAGAAAACTGTCATTGTCTAAATAACACAAACTAACCCCTTAATTCTACAAAAACGTGGGCGGTTGTTTTCAGGATATAACCCAATTGCTATTAACGGTTAAAACATTTATTCTGGGAAAAAAAACTAATTGCGAATTATATTTTGAAGCGAGCCTGATTCAGGTCAGTGTATTTAAAGCAAAATATGTACTTAAAAATATATTTGCTATTTTCTTACATCTCAATGTAGACTACGTGGAGTCAGCGCTACTTTCTGGCAAGAATAATTTATAATTTTCTAAGTGAGAAGCGATACTTATGCTCAACAATGGATACTCTAAGCGAAAATCTTATATTTTGAAAAGAGCCATAATTGTGGTATTATCCAAGACTTTCTCGGGAGGTTAGTTCCTCCCACCTTTTCCGTAGGATGGTCTATAAGCTGTTGATTAAATATATCATGTTTCTTAAGTTGCCAAACAGAACACCATCCATCTACAATGCTATAAGGAGCATGAAGGAAATATTCTGTCCAGAGAGGTTTTCTGGAAGTTAGTCGAGTTGTAGATCTCGGGAAAGCAGAAACTCATTAGGAGCTAATCGATATTTTTGCCAAAATTCATATGTGTTTGATGGTTGTTGATATGAAAACAAGTTACTTCTGTCTTCAATGGAATAAGGCAAAACGCGCCAACCTTTAAAATAGAAATTCATAATCTCGATGTCTCTTGAAAGGTTTTGTTCTAGTACAGCCAATTCCATGTCGTCTGCACACACAAATTTTCTCGATGGAGTTACTGGATGGTGTAAAGATGTAAWAAAAGTTGTACGTAAAGATTGAAAKGAATGGGCGACAGAACCGATCCTTGTAAAACACCATTATTTATCTCTCCCAGAAATACTCTGAATTGGCGTTGGGACAGCATTAGTTCGTTAAGCTTCACAGTCTTTCCAAATTTCAGAGTATTAAATAATTTGTTATAGTTGTAGTTATATCATCAACGATCTCGACAACGACCAAAAAAAGAATTTTTTTTTAATTTCTAAATCGAATGCTTGCTGTAATTATTTTATTGATTCAATTAATATTTCTTATAAAGTTACGTAATTTCCAGAAGCTTCTTTATACTGCAAAATAAATCAGTAAAAACATAATGTCAATATACTGACATTAGATTAAAGGCATGCATTTGCGTTCAGACTCCCAAGGAATAATACTAAATGTATCATATAAGGTTTGATTAAGAAAGGACATTTTAATTCGACCAAAGTCGCAAATAAATTAACCAAAGGTACGTTATCTATACGTTGGTATATACACACAAATATGTATATTCAACCGAGATTTTTATTCTCTCATCCGTATTTTTTGGCATAGATATGTGGATAATGTATCTATTTTCTGGAATGTCTGGTCTAAAAGACTCCATCAATTCCATCTATTCACTTTCGAAACGCAGAGAAGAACTAATAGCACCTTCGAATTTGATATTTATAGAAAACCAACAAAACTTATACTATAATTAGGCATGATCCAATCATCCTGAATATCATAAATTTGCCTAATGCAATACTTTATTTCATCATTTATTTACTTTAACTGCCTCTGAGCACTACTGTTTTTGAGAATAGGTATGACGTCATCCGACAAATAGCTGTCAATAATAAATATCCCCAACAAGATACTGAAAACTGTTGCAGTTTTTTTATTACTTATAGGTTTTGCCTCCATTTTTTAACATTGGCCAATTAGATTACGATCCACATCTGGAGATAAAAACACATCCTAAATTGGCTAAACAAGACAACTATAACAGCGTGCTTTTGTGATAATTGGATGCCTGACACCTGTGGGAACCGACAATTGCAATAATAAACGTAATTTAATGAAAAGATGGCAATATCCGTAGCAACGGACTTTTATGCTCGAAATAATTCTTACAGGCAAGGCGCTGATTCGCTTTTAAGTACCTCTCGCAGATAGCGGTTTAAATTATTGCGCGTCACTTCCCAATTAGTTGGCGTTCGAGAAAAATTACACGCTTACATAATTTACCCCGGTTGCGGAAAGATATACTCGACCGGCAGAAAAGTGATGTTTGGAAATTGAAACGGCAATAATATTTGCCTTTAACGTCAATTACGTTGTTATTAAACCCATTAATATCACGATTCGATTGAGTTAATAAGATATTTTTGTCGAGGACGACATAAATAATCGCCAACAACGCTTTCTATCTGCCCGAGCCGCTATCAATTATTGCAGACAAATTGTTGGCCGTTTACAAGTCATCTAATGCGTTATGAAATATTTTGCTGAAACGAAACGTTTCCTGTGCAGAAGTGGGTCGAAATTTACATCAAATGAACACATATGTCTTGTGTTAACGCCTTCAACAATACATCAACTTAATGGCCGGACTGTCGTAGTTTTACAGTCGATTCCTGAACAAGGTTCTGATTGGATGTGCTGATATGCCATCGGAAATGTGTTGGCAGCATGTTTGCAAAATTGAGAAACGTTAGTTGCTGTATTGGTCATATCCCCATAAATAACACTACAATGTACTCAAAAAGTACATATTTGGGATTGAGGATTGAGTAGTTTTACACTGACATGCACGAGACATATTTTGTTATTAAAAAAGCAATTCTACAAATGTATTTTAGCCTTGATGAAAGAGCAAATGACTCCGAAATGTTGAGAGAACACGGCGTTTTATTATATGGTCACATGAGTATTGTTTCATAAACTGCACTTAATGTATTTATTGGTTTTAAGCTTGTTGTTAATTAAAAGACATCCCAAATTGGTTTTATTTTCATCTATTGCCCTTATTCCACGTTTATTTAATGTATTTTTAACGCAAACACTTTTTAACAATTTAGCGAGGTAAAAAATGTTTGTTTGAACTTTTATCAGGCAAATTTTGAGGTTTTCCGTCTTTGACAAAGATTACAGGTGTAATCGAAACGTCAGACTATTAGCTTTTTGTCAGTGTTTTCAAGAGACAGCGATCTATCCGACAAAATATTATCTTAAATAGCTTGTTATTCCTCACACCCCGTGGAACCGCGGATAAGTTCACTGTTAATACGCCCTACGGAGATATCCTGCCTGTGGAGGATGTTGGGTTCCTTGGATTGAACATTGACTGCCATCTGCAATGGTCGTCACATATTATAAACTTGAATAGCAAGTTGTCATCCGCTGTATATGTGTTATATGTTTTACGAAATTTAGTTCACATGAGCACTTTGATCACAGTTTATTTGGCATATTTTCAGAGTCTCTTGCAATATGGCATTGAATTTTGGGGTAACAGTAGAGATATTTCTGCAATTTTGAAAACGCAAAAAAGCTATTCGTGCTTGTGCCGATTGAAGCAAACGGATACTTGCAGGCAAGCTTATAAGAATCTCAATATCTTCACTGTTACTGACATTTATATTTACAGAGTAAGTCAAATTGTATTTTCAATGAAGTCAGTTTTACCTATTCACAAGGACTTTCATGTACAATACGGAATTTCGATTACCAAAATTTAACAGGTCGGCGTCACAAAATTACGAGGCATGTTTTCTAAGTAAGTACCGTTTTGGAATTAAAAAAAAGACGTGCAAAGAAAAGATATTTTATCTTACATGAAAGCCTGTACCTTAATCTACTTTTCTACATATTTTCCGTGAATCTTGAGGCACTTGTCATAACGTGGCACCAGTTTTTGAATACCCTCCTCATAAAATTCTGCCGCCTGACTTGTTAATTACTGTATCACAAATGTTTCGACTTCGTTATCGTCTTGAAGACGCTGACCACCCAGGCGTTTCTTCAAGTGCAGGAACAAATGGTAGTCGCTGGGCGCCAGATCAGGGCTGTATGGAGGATGATCTAGAGTTTCCCATTTAAAAGATTTGATGAGATCTTTGGTCCGATTAGCCACATGTGGACGGGCATTGTCATGCAGCAAAACGATACCCTTACTCAACTTGCCACGTCTTTTGTTCTGGATTGCACGACGCAGATTATTCAGTGTCTTACAATAAGACGCTGCATTGATTGTCTCATTACGAGGCAGAAACTCCACTAGCAATACTCCTTTTCTATCCCAAAAAACTGTGCACATGATTTTCCGGACAGAAATTGTTTGCTTAAACTTCACTTTTTTGGGTGATGATGAATGTCGCCATTCCATGGATTGTTGTTTCGATTCTGGTGTGACGTAGGCCACCCATGTCACCAGTAACAATTTGGTCTAAAAAATCTTCACCTTCATTGTGGTACCGCTCAAGGAAAGTCAATGCACTGCCTAAACGTTGGGTTTTGTGCAAATCCGTCAACATTTTCGGAACCCAACGTGAACACAATTTCCGATAATTCGAGTTCTCGGTCACAATGCGATACAAAACACTACGAGAATATTAAGGAAAGCAGTCGCACAATGATGAAATTGTAAAGCGTCTGTTTTCTCTCACCTTTTCGTTCACTTTCTGTACCAAATCGTCATTAACAACCGAAGGACGCCCACTCCGTTCTTCGTCATGCACATTGAACGGCCATCTTTAAATGCTCTCACCCATTTCCTTACCATTCCATCACTCATAATGTTTTGTGCGTAAACTTCACAGATCTCACGATGAATATCGATCGGTTTTACGCCTTTAGCACTAAGAAATCGTATAACAGCCCGTACTTCACAATCGGCGGGACTCACGATTGTCGGAGGCATCTTAAACACTCAGTAAACAACGTATACAATGAAGAATCAAACTGTAATGGCGTCAGTGCGTAGGCAAGAGATGTAGGTAACCAGCGCGCATGCGCGGAACGCCGACCGTAGCGCTGCGGCGGCGGAATKGCAAAACGGTACTTACWTAAAAAYCATGCCTCGTATTACCTATATATGGGAATTAAAATATTCAATAATCTGCCGGACACCATAAAAAGTAATGTACCAACCAAGTTAATATTTAAAAGAAACCTAAAACGTTGGTTATCCGGATAAGCATTTTATGACTTCAGTGAGTTTTTTGAGTTGACTAATAGGTAGTTCTAAAAAAAGAAAAATTCAATTTTTTTTCAAGCTGGTTTTCATTGTACTCATGCTCGTTGCAGTTTCTTACGATTGCTTCCAACGATTTTTATTTCCTATGTTAGTATGCTTACTTTTATTACTATTTCGGTATTCCGCTTTAAATTTTTTGTTTACTTGTGCTCCGCTGGTTGTGATTCCGCTGGGTTTGTGCGCGCCGGTGCAGTTTTCAGCTGTTAGGATTACCTACATGTTAATTTTGAATTAAATCCCACACGCCCACACTGGGCAAGGACCACAGTCATTTATAAACTCAAATTCTTGATATTAAATGTTTAACCTGTGTGTACTGGGAGAATAAAGAATAAAGTTCTGTGGTCGTCTTTAACACTAGTCCAACACTCTGGAACGCTTACTGAACTATCCACACATGATTCCTGGCACCGTGAATTTCGACAATTGTTTTTAATGTGCTACAGTGACACGTTCCATTGCATTAAACTACCTTGATTTAAGAATTTTTTACACATAAACTGAGTGAACTACACGCACTCTATATATAGCGAAAGGATATTTTAATGACCGACTTTTATAATTTGACCGCAGTTCACCAGTTCAACACCAGCTTGATTATGTACAGGAATGATGACATGGCCCACGTATTATAGCTTTTAGTCGTTTTCCTAGTATTTTACCTATAATTTGTGTCTTAACCATTGTTAAATGCTAGAAGTTTTACAATTTTTTTAAATATTTAACACTTTCCACTCTAAGTATCATCTTTACTAGCCTTTTTATTAAAATATGAAAGAAAAGACCCTAAATAACAACTATCTCACGGACAAGTCCAAAAAAATAGAGCTTTTAACTCCATCCTTTTTTTTCTAACGTAAATTTTTGAGTTTTACACAAAAAATAAGGTTCCATTGATTTTCAGAGTTTTCACGAGTATATGTACAAAATGGATTAAATTACTAACGACTGTCTGTAGTTGGTGGCTGTGCATAATGTCCGTTTTCACTTTTTTAAATTATGTTTCAGTATATTTCATCATTGCTTTAGCTCCACCCATAACTACGTGGAACATAAACATGTTTGCTTTTTTCAAGTTTGGCTAATATTTTCTACTTTTTTATACCTTCTGCTTACACTCCGTATAAGGGCAAACGCCCTATTTCCAGTAAATCCAAACCTGGACAAATTTCAGAGAAAATAAATTAACTACTGTTTCGTTACATGTCAAGGTGCATATGAAAAGCTGCATAAAAATGATTTTAAAGGCAATAGCAATAATATTTATTCCTTAATCTTTGTGTTGATTTAGGAGAAATAGATTTCACAAATGAAAATGCAATTTTTTATGTCGACGCGACGTTTTAGATAATTTATTTAGAAAAATTTTTGGTGTAAACTTGTTTTTCCGACACTCTAGTGAAAAATACTGATAGCTAGCTCTAACTAGTGGTCAACTAGTTTGTACTAACCAAACGAGCTTACACAAACATTTTTCAAATCAAAATTAGTGACCTATCATTAAAGAAAGCAAATAATTTCAAATCTGGAAACTTTTATTGCTAAAGTAGCACTAATACCATCGCTGAAGGGCTGTACGAGACAAAAAAATAAATATAGAAATCATTTACAACATGACTTGCACGTTAATTAGTACCTATTATATCAGTTATCAATATACATACAATAAAAATCAAGTACAACACAAAATTTTTGTCAACATGTGATTTATATGACTAGAGCAGCACCAGGAAAGATAGAAGTACGTCCAGGGAAAGTCACATGTATACGTTACCATTAATTTTAATTAAGAAATCCCGGTTGTGCAAACATGTATCGTAAGCACTTCATCAGTGTACAAGAGAAATTGCACAGATAGACAAGGATATACATTATTTATTGCAGAGTGTGATATTTGTTTAATGATTGCGTTAATTAGTATAATTATACGACAAATCAACCAGAATGAACATATCTCTCAGGTAGGCCATGCGCAAAAAGGGAGCACAACCTTTACTGTCAATTAAGTGAAATATTTGTTTCGAAAAACAGGTGCGTTGTACGAGAATATTACGCATAATTACGTAATTTGTAATTTTCTCGCAAAATCGCATGTAGAGCGCAAATTAGAAACAAATTCTGTATGCACTTATACAAGAAAAAGTCAAGAATTACTTGAATATTTTCATCATAGTAACAGACTATGAAGTTATGTCAAATAACATAATTTTGAAACATAACTTCTCGCTTGACCTGACCTGACCTGACCTGACCTTAGATACGTTTCTAACGTAACAGCTTGAAAACATCAGTAAAAAATTACAGACAAAAAATAACAACCTGCATAAGTTTGGTGGTACAATTTGGAATGTAAACCCATGTGTACTCCGTACTTCTGCAACTGCCTTGCTTTATAGCACTGCTGAGTAGTTGTATGAAAAAATAATCATGACACAGGAAAAATTGACATTCAACTAAATACTGCTATGCGACTAATCACTGGAAAATTATATAAAGCTTGGCAAAAATATCAATCAGCTCCTAATGAGTTTCTGATTTCTCGAGATCTACAAGAGCTACCTACAACTCTGCTAACTTCCAGAAAACCTCTGTGGACAGAAGATTTGCTTCGCGCTCCTCACACCATTGAAGATGGATGGTGTGGCAACTTAAGAAACGTGATATATTCAGTCACCAGCTTATAGACGATCCTACAGAAAAGGTGGCCGGAACTGACCTAAGAATGTCTTGGGTCACTCTGAATCGCATTCGCACTGGTCATGGCAAATGCAACTTCCTTCTTAATAAATGMGATCCATCTATCAAGTCTTCTTATGAATGCGGAGGCCCCTTCCAAACAATTGATCATACGGTCAACAGATGCCCCCATAAAACATGGCCTGGTGGTTTTGAATCTATCCATCGTGTTGATGAAGGTGTTGAAGACAATTGAGAGTTTTTCTATGGCTTTTCTTCAATACTCTATCCAGAAGATACATACATATATGTATCTATTCTGGATAGAACGCAAATGCGAGATCTCTTGTCGTTGCTTGAAAAGATTTTTTTCTTTGAACGTTTTTATAAAAGTCAACCGTAGTCGCATGGAATTAACAGTACTGTGTAATGTATTAATGATTTTCATATACACTGCTCTGTTTTAATCATCTCAAAATAAATCTCTTCTTAAATTAGCTGTTTTTTGGCGCTTTTTTCCGATTTTCTAAATTACAATTTGAATATTATGCGTTACCTTATCTACTCTGTAATAATCAGTGTAATAACGTTACCGATTACGTCCCTGTTGATATGTAATGTAATTCATTAATTTTGACTGAAAAGCGACCACTTAAACCGTACAATTAACAGAGTTTATTTCTTCCAGTATCACCCTCTATCAAAGTCTGAAAATACATAACGGGAATAATCCAGCGAAGACTATTATGCGTCAAGGTGACCGCAAATGTCATTTTTTCGTAAATGTGCTCGCTCACGTTCATATTTGCTCGGTGTTCCGCAGCGTGCCATTTTGTTTGTGTAACAGTGTGCCGTCGGAAACAAAAATAATTAATTACCCTTTCAAGAGCCATTTATCTCTGTATTATTTTGCATAATAAAGCCGTCTTTTTCCAGGCTGAGAAAATTTTAAAATGTGTACACGCGGAGTTAACGTAAAAATTTATAATAGATGCTGAGAGTTAGAGGCGACCGCGTTGTCGGACAACATAAACGACCATCGATAACCGTAGACAAAGAAAATTATTTTTTCAGAGCTCACCCACTCTGGTTACGGTTAAATCAACAGAGAACGGTATACGACTAAGTATATTCCATTTTTGTGTATCTATTCTCAAAATCTGCGCCAATTCAGATCCGTTCTGCCCTTCTGACTATAATATTTTATACAGATGTTTTACAATATGTGATGAAAATAATAAAATAATAAGTAATATACCAATGTCAGTACCAAAACTTATCTAAATCATGTGAAAAATGAAGATTTGGGATACACACGTTTTGTGTTTACGAACAAAATTCACCTACGAGATTTTTTTTTTAAGGAACGGATGATATCTTGTCAGGTCATCTTCAAGTATATACGTTACATGTGGCTGAACCACAGGAAGTGATATGTTTATTTTATTAAAAGTCGTTTTTCATCTACGCCCGAGTCACGAAAGCATTTTCTGCACTATACCGCAATGATTTCCACGCTGACAGAATAACATTAGTCTTTGCTATAGAGTATAGAGGATACAGTTAAAGGGAAACAGAGCGATAAATGCTGAAGTCAAATCTTTAATATGAGTTGTGATTTTTTTCAATCCATTGTCACAAAACAATTGACCACCCAGAAAAATATTTGAAGCCTCAAGGCTGTTTAAAAAAAATTATTACGGAGTATACTTGTTTTAGAATTTGGCATTCCTCGAAGAAATTTAAGACTGCATTTTCCCTAGATCGATATGCCTATATTTTAGGTCTAACGCTAGTTCAAAGCTTTGTGCTTACAATTTATTAATACCTGGTTATCATTTTATTTATGATTTCATTTCATATTTTTTTTATCTAATGCACTTCTATGTATGTCCTTTCATTCGATTCTTCTTTCTTCCGCTGTCTGCATCAGTTTCTCTTCCCATTTCCTTATTGTCGTTTTCACTCTTTTATTCTTGCTTAGGTATCTCATTTGCAATTCTTTCCTTTCCCATTCTGCACAGATATTCTAGCCATTCTAATTGCTTCTTTTCAACTACTGCCAGTATAAGTTTTAGTTTCTCTACCACTGCTTCGTTCCTAATTCTTTCCTGGTTATTTATTATATCTAACTTAAAATCAAATTTTCCCATAGATCAAAGAAATTGATTTTCTAGCATAATCTATTTCCTCCTGTGTTTGTTATTCTCTTATTTATCTCTCTATCTATTTTCCGTCTTTTTTTCAATGATCGCGGCTAGGAAGGCCTACTTGTTTCACTAATTTTCTCTCTAGTTTAATTCTATGGTTTAGTTTTTCAGCGCTTCCTTGTATATTAGTAAATACTTTTGCAACTTTTCTTGGGAACTTTTAGTCTGCAAATAGTAGTTCTTGCAGTGTCACTCCTTTCATCTTTTCATCTATGTTTGACTCCTCCCGTTCCAAATTGCACTTTATTATTCTTATACAGAGTCTTTTAAGGGTTTCCACCATTCCTCTTCCTAGTCCTCTCTTTTCCACACACTTCCAAATGTTACTGTTCTTAATTGTGTCAAAAGCCAATAAAGCAAATTCCACTTTTCTTATTGCAAATACTAAATCTTATGCACTCTCTTCGGTTATGAACTTATGCTGTGATTCCTGTAGTGTTTTCGTTTTAGTCTAGTTTCTAGTATTCTTGTTAGTACTTGTATGGTACACTTGCCCCCTTGACAGTGTTATCATGAATATATTACCATTAGCCCAATTCTCCCTACCTTCCAATCTTCTGTTAGCTTGTTTTCTTGTATAGCAAATATTGTTTAATAATTCTGTAAATTAATTTTTGACGTAGTTAACCATATATATACTTCAGCATTTCCGCAGTTATTTCATCCCTTCCCAGGGGAATTTTGAATTTAATTTTTTTATTACTACTTCAACCCCATTTTCTGTTATTATTTAGCCTCCATCTTATAATTTCTTCTTCTTCTTCCTTATTTTCATTTTTTTTCGTCAATTCCCCAAAGTACTGATTTTGTCTAATACCTTGCATTCTCCTTTGAATTTTTTGTTCTCTTTCCCTTTTCCTGCTCCTTTCATGTTTTTATTGTCCTTGTAGCATTATCCTTCCACCTTCTGCCTATTTGTTTCATTTATTCTTCTTTGTTGTTCATAGTTGTTTTGTTTAACAAGTCTAAGGGCTACTACTTAGTTTTGTTTTTATATTCCATCTTCATTCCATTCCATTAATAGATGGACCCTTTTTATTTTATCGTTTTGAGAAGATTTCGTAAAATATTTATTTGCTCCCGAATGGTGAGTTACGAATTCTGTTACTTATTTCGGATACATTATGTCGTAATATGATTTTAATTCATTCCAATAATGAATAATGCAAATGATGACTAAAAAAACTGACTATCGCGACAACGGTTAAAAATCTGCTCGCTTATTGTCGACTCTTTTTAATCGGCACTAAATTAGGACCGAAAGTCGAAAAACCTCGGATGGTCCGTTTATCTCAGCGATTCGTTCCGGACATTCGATTTATCGAAACAAATTGACCACGAACGTATACCTCGGACGGGGACGAGAAGATTGCTGTTGGACGTGTTTCCGGTGAGACGTTACGTGCGTTTTATGATTCCCATCGTCGTCCGCCGAAGAATTTTACACGGAACGACGACACCGTTGGCGTCACCAATTAATGGTTTCGAATTCGAACGAGGCGTTAACGCCCGTGAGTTTGGAAAATGATTTGCGTAATTTTAGGGAAGTTACAAATACACTGGGGATCTTACATTCTTCCAGTACGGTTTAAACCAATTCTTAATGATTACCTGCAAAATCAACTACATAATTTGACTTTTGATATTCTAGTCTGTAATAATGTAGATGTGGAAAATGACGAGAAATGAAAAAATGAAAACAGTTCGCTAAAAGAGTTGTGCACTATTATTTCAATTACGCCGACCAGAAATGAGTCTTACTGTTCAGCATCTTGTTCGGGAAGGAAAAGCTCGATCTACCATATACACCATATTACAACTGTGTATAAAGCAATTCCTGGTAAGCAGCTGCATCTACCAAAATCCACTCTGACCGATATAAAAGTGGCCTGAACGGAAGAGTGGTGAATAAGTGCGTGAGCTTGGAGCACGTAAGTAAAAAGGACATCCTGGAAGCTGGTAGAAAGTTGAAGAACAAACAAACGGCAGGGATATACTTAGTTCCAAGTTTTCTTGCTAAGGACTGCTTAAATGTGCTTGTTGACCCACTGTATATTTTGTTCACTCTAATGCTCAATAAGTGTACATTTCCAGAAATGTGGAAAATGTGTCATGTCTGTCCTGTATTCAAGACTGGCGACAGAGGGGATGTGCGCAACTATAGACCAATTACGATTTTATGCAATTTTGCAAATTTATTTGAGGCTGTTGTTCATAAATACATTTATTGCGAATTGCGACCACGTCTGTCAGAAAATCAGCATGGTTTTGTGAAACATAGGTCCACTGTAAGAAATCTTGCCACGCTCTTCCAATTCACAGCCGAAACTTTGGACGGTCGTGGCCAGGTTGACACTATTTACACAGATTTCAGTAAGAAGTTTGGTCAAATAGATCACGACATCTAGTTGAGGAAACTAGACATGGTGGGGGTTAGTGCACCGTTATAATCGCTCTTCAAGTCGTATTTGCTGAACAGGGTGAACTATGTTTGTTACGGTGGCTTTCACGCTAATTCATTTGTCCCTTCCTCTGGTGTACCGCAGGGGTCTAACTTGGGGCCCCTGCTGTTTTCAATATTTGTTAACGGCTTACCACCGATCATAAGATGGCCTTAATGTTTGCAGATGATCTTAAACTGTATACAAATGTTAGTACTTTAGATTACTGTGTATTATTACAAAATCTAATTGATAATTTATATAACTGGTGTGTAAGTAACGACCTAAACTTGAAGGTTTGTAAATACAAAGTAATTTCCTACACTCCACTAGTGTATGAATATGTGACGAACGGCCAAATCTTAACAAGAGTAGAATCTGTAAAAGACTTAGGTATAATATAGGATATTTCATGTACATACATTTAGTGATCATATTATTACTCTGGTTTTGGAGTGTTATAAAACGTTGGGATTTGTTATTCGTAACACCAAGAATCTTAGTAATATCTATCACATAATAGCAMTGATCGTTCTTTGTTACTGTCTAAAATTAATTTCTGTATTCCGCGTATTTCTAGCAGACATACACCGCTTTTCTGTTGTACTGTGGGTAAGAGTAGTATTATGACGAAGGCTGCCGTMAYTCTCATGTGCAATAATTTTAATTTATATGGAAGCTTTTGTATCACGTAGACAGTTGTTGGGCGGGGTTTGCTTTCTAGGCTAATTTTATAMTGTGTGTTTGTCTGGACTTATAAAATAATTGTCCTGTAATTGGTGTATACCGTTGGACAATAAAGAGTATTATTAAAAGTAAAAAAAACTGGGCATTAAATCACGTGTGAAACCAAGGGCGCCTAAATGCGTAAAAAACCAAAAAGCACGAGCAAAAACAGCGTGCCGAAAAATTTACAAATCTGGTCTTCGTAAAGCTCTTGTTCTTGATGATGAAACAAACGTGCCAGCTGATCCATTGGATATTCCTAAACGAGAATTTTATCATGCATCTGATTCTAGTAAAATAAAATATGATGATAAAATTAAACATACTCCAAAATTTTCTAAGAAATATCTCGTCTGGGTCGCTATCAGTGAAAATGGTGAAATTTTGGGACTCTTTCATAACGGATCATAGTGTCACAAGTATAAATGAGTACATCAAACCCAGACTAGTTCCTTTCATTCAGGGCACTGGTAGAGACAATGTGTTATTTTGGCGTGACTTCGCAACGGTTCACTATGGATATATTGTGATATCACATATGAAAACTGAAAATATCGATTTTGTTCTGAAAAATGAAAACGCATAAAATATTCCTCAAGCACGCGGAATTGAACTATTTAGGGCATTGTGTAAAATAGAATATTCTAAAAAAAAGTCCAGCACAAAATTTATACCTATGGTTTTAAAAGCATTTTAAAAAAAATACGAAAACTGCAAGGTCAGGAAAAGTAAGGGGCAGAGTTTGGAAGAAGCTTTGAGAAATCGGATACTATGGCATTGATGCTGCAGGAAGTAGTAAAAATTGACGTAATACTATGTTTTGAAAGTTATAATAGCTGTTTCTTCTCTTATTGTTTGTGTAAATAAAATATTTCCCTTTAAAACGTATGCCTATTAACCGGACATACTCTAAATATAATGCCCAAGGCGATTCCCCTAAGAATTAACCCCTATAAGGCTCCCGCCGACCTTCACCCTTGCAATGGGTCACGAGCCGTCACTGGCACAAAACCATCAATGTTAACGATTATTACATCATTCTGCACTGCTGAGGGCTATAGGAAATTCTCAGACCACCCAATGGCCCAATMTTTCTAGCATATGACCCAAACCCGCCACTGGCTTTCCAGCATAACAACGTAATTTGTTAAAGCGCTCCATAAACTTTTTCAACCACGCATGATTGAGCAATCAGACTTAATTCAACATCGAGTTTTTCTTAATTGCAGGAATAAGATGATGTGGTTGGATGACCAGCAGAAGAATGGCCTGAACGACAGCGAGGACAGCGACAGCAGCGGCGAGGAGCTGCCCATATGGGTGAGGGGGGAGCAAAGATGGGTTTCCGGCGTCGCACCGGACACCACTTGTCAGGATATCATAGACGTCCTCCTAAAGGACGAAGAGGCGAGAGTGAGTCAATTCGACGCAGAATTTTGTGTGGATTCTAATCTGGTGGGGTTTCTAGGGAAAACACGTCGGTGGTGCAGAGAATTACCATATTACGGAGAGGTGGAGGGGGGTGGAGCAGCCTCTGGATCCGCACTCGGCTATTCTGGATATCTGGAATGCTTGGGGAACAGCGCAACCAGAAGTGAGTCACTATATTGCATGCCCAGCCCTCTTTTCTTTGACGATAGTTCTTCGTTCTCGCTTGCGTCTCGTGGGAAGGATCAGTTTCTTCTTCTGCATTTTCCCATGGGCGAAACGTGTTGAAGAAAGAAATTCACTTCGAATTAGCACAAAAATGTCATAAGCACAATTTTCACGTAAGACGATCGGTTGTCAACTAAATAAATTAAAGCATTAAGTTATTAAGTTTACGTGGACATTATTTGGAGACTCAGCTATCCTCAGTTTTAGAAACAAGGGATTATGGTTGCAGTGACGGTTCAACTTGGATACGACCACTCATTTTATTGAGGTGATAAACAAGTACCTGCAAATATGCCCACGTGAATGTTATTCAAATCAATATCTAAAACGGCTCCAAATGGTGGCACATTTCTAATTAGGATGATAATTGGGTATTATCACTTTTTCTTTAAAATTACGTAAAATGAATCTTGAAGTGCATATATATCGTACGCCATATTAAAAAAAAATATTTGTAGGTAGAGAATTTCAGGTCTGAAATTCGAATCTTAGGAGTCACCGCCAAAACGCTTCTATCCAAGGTTATTCAACTCGTGACGTCAAGTGTCATGTAAACATTACCGAGGAGTGTACCGTTTAATGGTGTAGTATCATTCTTGTATTGGAAAAGATTTTGTGTGGTGTTTATTGAAAGGACGGTGTAAGAGGTCACACCAAAAAGTGGTTTGTGTAGTTTTACAAGCATCTATTATGTATGGAAAACCAAACAAGTGTTGTTTTGTACATGGTTATAAAAGTAGTTCAGTCAGTACAGCTAAGAAAATTTTTGTAACGATTCCTTGAAATTATTAACGTATGAAAAAGTTGTTTAAGGCCCCTAGACGTTATATACCGAGATCGCAAAGTTTGTTTTTCTGTTGTGAAGATCTTAATTCTTACTGTATGTTTTATTATTCTTTTTGGGCTTATAAGTGTTTACCATTCAGTTTCCATTTTGTTATAGCTTGAAGAGGATATGAAAAATTATATGCGTTTTAAGTTGACAGAGGGAAATGTTATAATAAAGAACGACGTTGTTCCCCATATATTAGATTGCTAGCCAGACCGGAAACGAGCAGCAACAGCCCCGAAAATAAATGGCACTTTATATTTATTCTGACCTCTAAAATAAATGTCAAGTTTGGGGTACATTTTTGATTCTTACATTTTTATGTTAACAAATAGTATGTTTCCAACAACCCACTGTGATCAAATTATCAATGCTACGTTAATTTGATAAAGAGTTCACTTATGCTGTTGCTTTTACGTTCCTCATCTCCGCCGCGTTGAGCCGCTCGTCGCTGTACACAAATTCCATAACAATGAACATGCCTTCAGAAGTCATAACTGATAAGTATTTCACTTCTTCTTGGCGTATTTTAATTCGCTTGTCACAAAATGAACGCAAACAACAAACTGGTAAATTGACGGGCTGAGCAGTGATGGTAACCTAAAAAACAGAATGTCCCTACCTAGGGGAAAAATTTTCCCTACAATTTCCCTACACTTTTTTTAAACCAACTGTGTATGCTTATTGCCATCTGTGAATTCAGCTTTTTTAATATTCTCAATGTTTTACTACTTTTCGATCACCTTTAGCATCTTCTTGCCCAATAAAGCTTACTAACTAGGTGGTCATGTCATATTACTATTATTTTAGTGTACCTAGCAACCAAAAAAACTAACAAACTAACAGGTTAAAAACCAACTGAAAAAGGATGAGCAATAGTAACACAAATACAGAAATTTATTTAATGTAATTACATTACATTAAAACCATAAAATCACATAACAATAAAGAGTACCATTATTACCAGTTTGAACAATAATAACTAAGAAACAGTGACATCATATTATAGACATATTGACACCTACGACGCAAGGAAGCAGACGACGAGGTAACAACCACAGAATTATATTGAAACATATAAAGGTAATAAAGACCGAATTGCTACGTTGCCACCACTCACAGACAACTTAAATAGCTTAATAGAACTTTTTTTATTATTATATGGTGATTAATAATGAACTCTTTCCGAATATTAATAGTGGTATTTGCTATTTGTTGTGAAACGACACGAAGTGCCAAAATTTCCCTACAAAATAAAGTTTCTGTCCCTTTTCCCTACACCCGCAATTTTTGTATTCTTTTCCCCTACATGTAGGGAAATTCCCTACGAGTTACCATCACTGGGGCTGAGGCTGACGCGTGACGCGCTGACCCCAGATGTAAACAAGCTGTCATTTACCTGACGTCACGGCCAGTATGTTTGCGTTTTGGCGGTCCCTTTAAATATTCACATTTTTAATATTAAGAATATACCTTGCGATCCATTTTTTCGAATTTATAAGCTGCCACAGCTGTTTTGTGGATTAGATGGTACCTATTAATATGCAATTTAATAAAATATAAATACATGGCAAATACCCAATTGTCAATACGACTCTGGAACGCTTTGCGGGAAATGAAAAAAATGTAAATTTATGGTCACGACACGGGTCTGTCGTAAACCCATTTTGAAGCGATTGATTTGTTCACAAAAGGACCCTCCATATAGCCTTATTCCAATGACAAAAGTGTACGTAGTCAACACCATATTCCATAATTCACAAATTCTTTTTATTTTTCTCATTAGATCTCTTTAACCTCTATTACTCTTCGGATATTAGCTCAGAAAAGAGGTATGCCGGTCCATATTTTGTGACCAAAACTCCTTTATAACAAAACAGTGGCGTAAATGTACTTTATCCGCTATATATCCATTGAAGAAACTTTTATGCTGGTATTCTGGTTGTTTTAACGAATTATAATTTTTTATAATGACGACAAGAATGTTTCTTATTTCTTGTTAATGACAATAATGCTTAACTTTAAGAAAAATCAAAACATACTGCGTATGTGTAATGAAATGACCCAGTTTTGGGAGTACAGCGTTTTAAAATTCTTACGCCTGTTTAAAATAAAAGGGAGGCAAACCACAAAAATCACCTGTCGGTAAAATCCAGCGTAATTGTTTAATAAGAAAAACAATAATACAAGTGATAATTCGGCTAGGTAATCCGAAATACACAAATGCTTTTTTTTAGTTCAACCCTCTCACCTCAAAAAAAGCCTTTTCAAACGTACTTTTTTGCATTTTTATTATATGGTTTACAATCAACGAACTACATATATCATTTGCTTGGCCCTTTTGCAAAATCACCCCTTAACTGCTTAAATACATATCTTTGGGTGCAGATTCGTAAAATATTTTTTGTTTGCCATTTGTCGCACATGTATGTATGGTTTGTAGTGTCATAGCTCTGCAGCAATGTAGTATTACAATACAGAATCTACCCCTAAAGAACAAAACGCTTGGAGTTTTATGTATTTAAGATAACCTAGTCAATCTACATCACGCAAAATTTTCTTACTCCTGCGAAATACGGGATTTTACATATTAGCGAGTTTTGAGAAGGGCCACCCCTCTATTTTAAACATTTTAAAATACACGGTGGATTGGACCATTTATCATTAACATTATCGGCGTCAACTGTTTCGAATCGAATTTTCTTGTTATGTGGCAAACGCCAAATACGACTCTAAGCTGTCAAGAATTTTGAAAAAACTACTGTATCTTGGAACATTTGAAATTTAGGTATAATATATGCCATATAAAGTCACTCTAGGATATAAKGCAGACTCCAAAAATGTAAAAATATACAGACTGTCCTGTTTTCTTCCTATATAACCAGAAGTTGTTTTGAGCTGCTGTTATTTACTGCAAAATTTTGGAATTCTTCTGAATATTCACTTCTCTGAAATCATCTTATAATACTATATTCTTGAGTTCAAATTGGTTCACCGGTTATCTAATGGCAAAACAGTAGGGTTAAATATTTCAGCTCCATATTATGTAACGCTTAGGTGCTCTGAATAATGTCAAAACCAGGATAATTTCAGAAATACAGAGTACATTATCACGTCCTATTATTTTGAGTACGACTAAACCGCAGTCCCAAAATATTTTAAAAGAATTCCCACGATACAATACCAGATCAATGGGCTTAGAAAACACAGTAAACCGCAAAGCTACTGAAGTAATTCATGAAAATTATCCCGATAACTCGACGGTAACACTATTCGACTTCAAATTTACAAGCACGCATATGAATGTAAGTATGCATCCTAGAAAAATATTTCTCATGGTTACATTAAAAGCACTTTTATTCATAGAAAAGACCAAATTGGATTCTCATCGTCTACGTTAGTTACATACTGTGTTTCAGGCATACTTCAAATGATTCAGTAGTATTTCCTTTTCTATTGTACAGCAGCTGCATTTCTGGTTTTGTTTATGAGAACATGATAACAATGACAGAAATGCCATCTCATTTAGTATCGTAAAACTTTTTCTTCCTTTTCTACCTAGTGTACAGTAATTATAGGTATGGTTGCTTTTCTAATTACAGGTAAAAATATCCCTAAGACGAATAAAAAATGACAGAAGAAGAACCAGATGCAAGTCAGATTCTAGTACCAGGTCAGAGAAAAGCGCTTGGAAAACCATTCACCCAAAGAGACTGCATGCCCTACAAAATGAAAAACAACCATCCAGTACAGAAGAACTGCTAAAGCTAGTGTTGGCTCAAGGGGAAGTTATACGAAGGCAACTAAAAAAGTTGAGGTGTGCATCAATAATGTTTAGTACTTTTCGAAGTAGATACAAAATATTATTGATCTATAATCACAGGTTTGAAACCAAAAAGTATTTCTCTAAAGCATTCATTCATTCATGGCTTTCTATTTCTAATTCAGGCCTTGAGAAGTCAGAAGATTGAGCATTATTTTGTTTTTCATTTTAATAAATGTGCTATCTTTAGAAGTACGTCATATTGGCTTCAATAAGATATTATAAAATAAAAGTATGTCAATAAAGAATCCCAAAAATGTGTCTGCCTTGATCATTATTCACTTATACAGCTATAGCTTCTAAAAAAATTGCTGTTACTGTTGACATTGCTAATATCAAAACACATGTTAGTGTGTGAGCAGCATTTGTTTGTAACATCATGAAGAAAAAGTTGAAAGAAAAGACGCACAAAGCCAACTGGTACCAGTATAATGTTATAGACCAGTATTAACTATACCACAGGTTGTCTTATTAGTGAGGCATTCTTCTGAAGACTTATTATGAATTTTATAA
The DNA here is from genome assembly GCA_025024175.1 of Rhyzopertha dominica. Classification (NCBI taxonomy): domain Eukaryota; kingdom Metazoa; phylum Arthropoda; class Insecta; order Coleoptera; family Bostrichidae; genus Rhyzopertha; species Rhyzopertha dominica. Next base: position 49,129,656 of record QCXZ01000041.1, read on the forward strand.
AAATAATACACAAACACACTCTTATTTTTAAAATGAAACTGTATTTCCAGCTTATTTGATGTTTTTTTGTTTCAAAAATTTGACGTTTGCAGCATATTAAAAATGACGAATAACTCGGAAAGTAAAATAATAGCGATATGAGGTTTGTGCCATTTGTCAGGATATGAAAAATTTTATCAAAATTATCAAAAACTTGATTCTTTAAATATATTTTTACGTGTGCGTAAATTATTTTCTTTTGATTTTATTATTCACATATAGACCTATCCTTAAATGTTTTTGGTGTATTGGCAAATTTCTATTGTGATTTATTTTTTTTCGCCGCAGTAGCCGTGTAGCAGAAAAACAATCAAAAGGGCCCAAAACAATTTTTCTGTCGGTTTTGTTGCGTTTGATTCATATTTTGTTTCCGCATTTTTTTTTAATCAATAATACGAAAGGAAATTGCGAATGACGAAAGGATAAAGTATGATCTACTATATCGGCGAAGGTAGTGGGAATTGCGTGTTAGGATTACGCGCAAAAATATTCAACGAGACGACATCCAGATTTTTGAACACTTCAAAGATTAAAATTTACATTTGGGAAAGTGGAAGTGTTGTTTATACAAAATTTGAAAGACTGGCGAACTGCCACAAAAGAAGAAAATTCATTTGATGTAATGTAACAATGTAGCAAAAGCATAAGATAGTTAGGGAAGTTACTGGACATCAGCAGCAGTACTATTTGAAGAATTACGAAAAAATAAATGGTGCCCATACCACAAGAACTCTTACAAGAACTGGAAGAAGAAGATTATGTCCTAAGAATGCAGTTTTATGAATGGGCTGTGAATGCTTTTAGAGAATATTCACACCTCCGTAATTACGTTCTTTTTAGTGATGAAGCGACATTCTATAAAAATGGTTCTGTTAAGGGATTCAATCATCATCATTATTATTCTCCCTCAAAATCCCAATTTTATTTGAATTGTTTACAGTCAACACAGATTGTTGTCAACGACTGGGGTGGAACTATACAAGATTTTATAATATTTATTCGAAGATAACACCCGACAGGTAATGTCACTGCGACAACTTTATTACTCTCGAATACGAAATTCTTTATACCAAAGATACGAACACAATTGTATCGGTAGAGGTGAATCAATAAACTGTCCACCCAGGTCGCCAGTTTTAACAACATTAGACTTTTATGTGGGGAAGCATAACACCACAGTGGATGATAAGGGTAGCATTTAGAGAAATAAATTTTGTGCATCTAAGAAACGATAATAATACCTATTTTCACAATAGACTGAGGGCTTATTGTATTTTACAAAATAAAATAATACAGAAATTGTTAAAATTGCTAGTACGTGCAGCAAAGTGAATTTTTATAGATTTTCTTCTTTCCACTAACGATTATTTTTTACTTTCCGAGTATATATTTGCCATTTTTTTAAAGACTACAAATGTCAATTTAAAAAAAAGATCATCAAATAAGGCCTTCTGTAGGCAACGTATATGATAACTAAATTTCATTATTATACTTTTTTTCACAAAACTCATAATGTAGCTACTACAAAAGAATGCCGCACTGTAGATTGTATGTGGTTATGACTAACGTTTCGCGACCTTCTGTTTTTTAGGCACAGCGAACACCAAATTGGTTATTTAGAGGACAAAACTCACCGAGCCAGAGTGCGGAAACACGGAAGCAACTACCTCTTGGAAACGTACTTGAAAGGGTTGTCGGAAGCGGTGGACCCAGAAGATGAACGACATCCTGGAGTAGACAAGAATAGCGACAGTGGAGTCGTAACGGAAGGTGACAGCGAACATACCAACAAACCTTCGTGTTCTACCGAGGTGAGAGGTTGCACTATATAACAGAAACAAACTCCCAAACGTTTTATTAGTTCTTATATGTTTCGGTATGTATCAAGTATTGGGTTTCTCACGTATCTGGTTCGTTACCTCATTATTTCAAATATTATTTGGCTAGCAAAATGTTCTAGTAGAGAAGTGTTCATTCCTTCAGTCTTTGACGATTTAATACTGTTAGTTGTTGCTAAATGCAAATACTAAATGCTATAGGAATAAGAAGTTCTACAAAATATGAAATCTGCGGTATAATGTGCAGGTAGAGTTTGAATGTTTACACAAGCTTTATCAGTGATGAAAGGTTAACTAAGCTACTGCTCCAGGTAAGTGTAAAATGACCTGCTGGAATATCCCTCGAGATCATCGAAATCATACTGCCTTCACAGCAACGATTGATAACTTTAGGACGCATTTTCGTCTCAATAAAGTCTACCCAAATATATACTATATTTACAAGCTTTTGCAGGTTCGATTCTTTATTAAGTCTAATGCCTCTCAATATAATCCCCTTGCATATCCAAAACATGTTGTCATCGCTCGGCAGTATTGTAATGTCGTTAAATACGCCATTTTTGTCAAGATGTTTCAGCAGTTGCTTTTATCTTTCTAAGTCAACAAACTGGACTTCACGAAATTCTCCTTTCCACTGGAAGAACAGAACGAAATCTGGAGGACTTATGTCAGGACTGCACGTGCCTGTGGYAAAATTTCACAGCAGTTCTTATCGCAAACTTTTTTTGCTGACAATCCGTGCAAGAGGACTACGCTGTCTTTTATATCTCGTCTACACTTTTGGAATCAAGCATTTACATTTTCTACAAAGAAGACATGTTTGTATTTTGTATTGCTTGTTTGTCCATGCGGTCTTCTTCCATTACTGTAGCCACAATAGCAGCAAAAGTGATGTCGGTAGCAGTATGAGGTCTCCAACTTCTGTGATCGTCTGTAACACTAGTCCAACGCTCTGGAACGCGTACTCCATCACGTTACTGTTAAAGCTGTTCATACGTTTTGGGCCAAGCAAAATTTTTAGGGCGGTAACATAATTAGTCCACGTGGACGTGACAAAGCCTGTCACTATATTGCAGCTGCTCTATTGGTCTGCAAGATAAGTTATGACCGCCTAACCTGTCACTCTAGTATTGACAGCATATTGCACACAGACCAACCGTTTATGAGCACAGTAATTTACCATTTGGGCAAAAGTTACTTTTTCTGGTAAAAATCTTTTTTCAATTCAATTGAATTACGTGTAATTAATTTTACACCAAGTAAATTTATTACATTCTTACAACTCTTACTTGTACCCTTTACCCATAAGTGAAACATTTTTGACGAATAAATACTTTTATCAAAATTTAAAAAAAGTAAAGTAAGTAATAGTATGTTTTATTATAAAATACAATCAAGATAGATTTTGTTCGTGAATATATTTGAAAAACTCAGAAACGAGAATTTTTAGTATTAATAATACTAATCGCCGATTTTTATGTAAATAAAGAGAGAAGCTGGTTAAAATTTAAACTCAAAATCATAAAAAAAAATATTTTTGCTTCTGTAAAGTAATGTAGACAAATGACAATTACTGTTAATATATTTTGGTGATTGCAGTGCACAAATAAACCACAGTTTTTAATTTTAAATCCAGTAAAAGTTTCAAATTTTTTGCCAAAACTTCATTATCACTGCCAAAATGCATATATTTATTGCCTTTGAAGGGAGAATGAAGAAAACTATTAGCCAGAATGTCATAGGTATTGGGATTTCGGCGAAATACAACACGACCAACATCGGAAGCAGAAGATTGACCTGTGCTATCTTTTTCTATTTTATCAAGTCCTGTTGAAGTTCTTGAAAGCAGATCTCCCATTTGCTGCTCTTTATAGTCATCATCAATTACATCTTTTTTCTTTTCGCAGGTCTTCTACAAGCTTTATCTCGTTTCCGCTTAGGAATACGGCRCATATCTTTTTTTGTAAATTTTCCTGAGGTTCGTTTGGCTCTGTTGCGTTGCTAGTCATGTTTAATAAAAGGTTATGAACATTTTGCACTAATATTTTAAAGCATGTCAGTTAATCGCCAAGCAAACCACATTCGTCCATCTCAGAAATAAAGTTCTTTTCGTTTGGTTTTGGTGTGCTGTGCAAAAGTAATTTTCACAATTTTTATAATCACCAAATACATGCCTTGGGCAATTTTCAGTGTCTCAAGAAAATCGTGCCAATTGTTCATTAAACGAAACATCCCCTGTTTTCCTGAAATTTAGGGCTTTCTTTATTGCTCCTCTCAGTCGCTCTATGTTAGATTTCAAACTTTTCCGCAGCTTCGCAGGTAAACCTTATTTTTTGTCGAACTTAAACGACTTTTTGCCATTTGATGCAATTCTGAGACAGTTTCTCAGTAGATGGTTAGTGCTTTTGGCGAACTAGTTGTGGTCCGTAAGGTTTTGCGGTCAGAAGTCTATCGCCGTCACCTATCAGTTTTACATACTTCAGTCCGTGTATGTATATCAATACTTTGAAACTTTCAACAATTATATCGGATTCCATTCAAGTAGATATTCCTTTTCAATTTTTTGTGCATCTGTGCTCTGCACTGGGATTGTTCTCTGTCCTTGCACAGTGGATGCAAAATTTATTCCACACACCTATGTATAGCAATTTTCCTGTTTTAACCCCCAATTTTGACAGCACTTTTTTTTACCATCGCCAGTTCAGCGTCAGGTTGATATGTGCAGGAATTATGACATCACCTTCGTATAAAGAGACATTGTTTCTGTCATCCCATTTTAACGGCAACTCCTACTAACTATAAATTTACATACTTTATTAGAAAAAATATATATTTTAATATCCCATTTTTCCTTTTCAACCGTAGATTGTGTAGCTTTTCAATTATTAGTCCCTAATAAAGACAATTTGAGGCGTGTTCCAGTTCATTTAATTCTGTAATAATTATAAAATCAATTTGACTGCTATTTTCCTTTTATATTTTGATCATCACGCCAGCCACAAACCTTTTGTTTGTGCAGAAATATACCTGCTCCATGGTGTAAGATAACTTATCTTACGCCATGATCTGCCCCTAGTAGCATCCTATGAACACGGTACCTAATTCGAGGAAGGCTGGAAATCTTTTCTGAAAGCATTAAGGCATTAAGCTCCGAATTTGTTTGCATTTGGGTTAAGATTCGACATAAAAGGTGTAGGCTGCACAAGATGCTTTCAGTTGCTCGACTGTTCTCTGCGATTGCGTTGCATTTCAGAATTTCGACCGTCCGTCGGTTTGTTAAGCTTTGAGTGAAGAGGTTAACTTAGGTGATTTGATAGTTTAAAAATTAGTGTTTCTTAAAATATAAAGAACAGGTAAGTCCATTTTTATTTCTACTTTTTTTTCAAAGCATTTGATGATATGTTACTTGTCTAATTTCGTTGCTATACTTGCTTCATTCCAGTTGATTCAATTTTATTATTACATTGCATTGATCAAAGCTCATAGAACGGGAGGTAGAGGTCCATTGTGATAATTGTTTCTGCACAATTAGACTATTATTGTTGTTTTCATTTGATACTATAATCTACCAAACAATTTAAGGTTTTCCCCGAAGAAGCTCAACTCAATATTGGATTAAATCCTGCTATACTTGTTTTCAAACTTTGTTTAAACTTTTTCTTTGTCTAAGTATCACTCCTTTATGAGATAAGACATATCTGGAAACCAGAATACATTATCCGTTTTAGTTTTGCAGTAACGGATAATAAATCCAGTTAAGTAATAAAGGTAATAAACTTTTTTATGGTCTTCCTCGAGCATATAGAGTACGTTGATCGTATTATCTCATTTGATCTTATCTGACAACATATTTAAGAAATATCTATATTTGCCTACGGTTGTCACTAATCTGTTTTTGTGTCATTCACGTTTGTTACTAGTTTTTGTTCCCTGCCGGCTAATTCTAATATTGGAAAAAACCGATGTTTTAGTACCTATTTACTGTTATTATTTTATTCATATCTACAAGCTTCGTGAACAGCAGTTATTTATCATCAGGTATCTCAAAAACAAATCACTGTAAGGTAGTGATACCTTAGTACTTTTTTGTTTAATTTGACGACTTTAATCGAATGCGATGGAAAAAAATGGGGTCGTTCTGTTCAAAATAACACGCTCGTAGTAGATATCTCGATCAGCCGATAAACACCACAGAATTCTTCTCAAAAATTCAGGAAACTTCCCCATCTAAACTACTAGACTACGATGTCTTTTTGACAACAAAACGTAACCTGACAATAATTTACATACTTTTATTATTTTAGTAAATTTAAAAATGGACCCTACCTTTCTCTAATCTATGAGATTTCCCCCTTTTGATAATGAACGACTCAAAACAAATTAAATTAATAAATTTTTTGCAGGATGGCTGGTCTCAACGAACGGATACGTTCGGATTTGGAGTGCAAAGTCTGCCTCCTAGAGATGCGTCCTCCAATTAAGCTGTGTGCCGTGGGTCATTCTTTTTGCGGGCCCTGTTATTCCCGCCTTCTAGAATGCCCACTGTGTCGGAACCGTATGCCGAGAACGCGGTGTTTTAAGTTAGAACGCATCCACGACAAATTAACATTTTCGTGTAAAAACGCCAGCAAGGGGTGCAAGGAAAGGGTGCCAGGCCACGCCATCCAGGAGCACGAAAGCAGGTGCCCAGTTACGTGGGTGACATGTTTGCTGAAGAAAGCAGATGGCTGCAAATGGAGGGGAGCTAAGATTGACTTTTATCAGCATTGTTGGTAAGTATTTTACTTGGTCATGAAATCAATTAAGAAATTTCCCGTCTTTTTTTTCCCGTCCCGATTTTCGTCAATCATTTCCGATACTCTAATTTCATTGTCAGGGCCTGTTGCTGTTCTTTCTCTTGACTTTTTCAGTGGTGGCCAGTCTGTCCTTAAAGTTAATTCAAGTCTCTTGAAAATTGTATCGGCAGGAGCTCTTCTATTTGGAAAACGTTGTCTGTATAAACGGGCAGCAGCGGAAGCATTTTTCTTGCACTCACCACAAATCAAAATCATATCTGTTTTTTCATCATTTGAGTACATATTGACTTTTAATAAATACAGTGACAGGAACCATAGCGCATAGCCGTCATGGATTCCCAATTTATTTTGAAAATAATACCATTATGTAAAATAACCACATTGGCTATGGGAATGTGTTTTGGGTTGCATTTTTAATTTCCTCAGGGTCATTATCATTCGTGAAACATTCTGTATATTCGGCATCTGATGATTACAGGTCTTATTATATTTTCTCCTTCTCATATTGTCTTCTCTTGACGTATGTCTTCTATTTTACATAGATGTTCCAACCGCTGCTGTTGTCTATCTTTCAAACTTCTCAATAAATCTTCCATCTTCAGATCGTTTCTAATATCTGCCTTTTCTCGTAGATAGTTAAATCTAAATGTTTGGATTCAATTCAAAATTCATTAGATGTCGTTTCTAAACTTCTTCATATCAATTTGCTATATAAGCTTAGTAAAAATATGAACTTTACATACAGCAAAAACATTACCGTGTTTAATACTTTGTTTCCAATAATAGACCAAGCAAGTTTGTACCTGTATTTACTTCTTTATTTTAGGTGTGCCGGATTTTCACCATTTTTTCAAAATATCAGCGATTATCTCTAAAATTATTATTTTTTCAGATAGAAAATCTAAAAATGCAATAAAAAATTTAGGATTCAGTTTCCTTTTTTACCCATTGAGTGTAAAGATATGCAGTGTTTCTCACTCGTTTACTATATTTTGCACTATTTTCTTCCACTTAGTCCTGTCGCTATCCTTCTAGCGTCCCAGGTGTTCTGTTCTTCATGTCTTCTGCGGTCTTCCTCTTCTATTTTCCTTGTACTTTTGCCTCCCATATTAGTTTTGCTGGCCTTTTCTCATTCATTCTCATCAGGTGCCCATAGTTTGTTTAATCGACTCTATCTCCAGTTCTTCTCTGACTTCGTCGTTTCTTATTCGGTCCATTATATATTGGTCTACAAATGGTCTTGTATACCGTCATTTTTTGTATTCTCACTTATTTCCGTTTTGCTTATTAACGTCCTATTTAGTGAGTGGTGCATCTTTATCGCACTAGTGATTCTTTCATTTATTTCTTCGTCCATACTCTATTGCTTTGTATTGTAACTCCTAGGTACTTTAAACTTTTACGTTGTTCTATTTGTTTCCCATTTATTGTTACGACTATCCTTTCGTCCTCCTTTCCTGTGACCATTGTTTTAGTCTTGCTCGTATTTAATAACATGTTACGTTTTGTTAGTTTTTTCTCCCACAGAGCTACATTTTATTGTAACTTCTCTTCGATTTCTGCACAGACTATCTAGCTGCTAACTTTACCACCTCAAATTTTCTATACCCTAATTTAAATTTGTTGACCTTGTTGTATAATTCCCACAATATATCATCATCTATTGCCGTGATAAACAGTTTGGGCTTAACACCCCTCGTTGCCTTAATGCATCCACTACCTGGAGATCCCGTTATTCCATGTTACTTGTTCTGATGTAATTTTTTGTGTTAATATATAAACCCTCTATGCTTTTTCTGATGTTGCTAATTATACCCTTTTTCTTCATACTTTCCCAGACGAATGCTAAACAGATTCCTTTTTCTTTGCCTATCTTTTCAGCCATTTGTTTAATCGTTAATATATAGTCCTGCGTACTACTTCGACCCCTTCTAAACCCGCTTTGTGCTTCGTGTAACTGTGGTTCAAGCTTTTCTCTTAACCTTGCTTCGATCAGTCTTTCATAAACCTTTGCTACTACATTTAACAATGTAATTGCTCTATAACTGCCACATTCTTTCGTGTCTCTTTTTTATGTATTGGTACAATTATTCCCATTTTCCAATCGTCTAGTACAGCTCCTTTATTACATGCCATATTAAATATTTTTGTCAGAATTTAACAGCCTTCTGGTCCAATACTTTTCAACATTTGTTCCTCTTCACCTCCTATAATTCGTTTCACTGTTTTTTTACTTTCTGGGTTAAGTAGCTCTTGGAAATATTCTTTCCATCGGTTCATTATTTTACTGCCTTCTGTCAGTATTTTCCCTTGTTTGTTTTTTTATCTGATCCACAATGTACTTCTGTCTGTTCTGACTTTCTTGTATTTTATAAAATATCTCCTGGTTTGCTTTGCTGTTTTTCTTCATTTTCGTCCCACATTCTTTCTCCGCCATTGACTGTTATTGTCTGCTCTTTGTATCTTGTGCAAATCTATATCGTTCGTTTTGGAATATGTTGTTTCCATACGTCTTTTTTCCTTGCTGCTTAGATTCTTATCTTCTCATTCCACCAACGCGTCTGTTTTTTCCTTTTATCTACTTTTACACACACTTCCCTTGCTGTGCTTACTAATATTTCCTTAAATTTCATCCAGATTAGTTTTATATCATCTTAATTGTCTACGCAATTTATTATTCAGAATTTTTTCTACACAAGCTCTTTGTACTTGTTTATTGTATGCCGGATCGACACCATTTTCCAAGATATCAGCGATTATCTTTAAAACGGTTATTTTTTTTCAAAAGTTTTTTGTATACAAAGTGGCCTTTGTTTCAGATAGAAAATCCAAAATTGCATTAAAAATATAGAATATATATATTGACGTTTAAATTTGTCTTTAGACAAAATAAAAGCAGGCTTTCGATTAAATCATATTTATTGACTTCATTCAGACGTTTTAGTTTTTGTTAAAACGTTCTTCCGTGAACTTCAATCTGATTGGGTTTGAAGCCATTTGTAAATTGCACAACAATCATACATATTTTGATACCAAGTTGATCTTGCGGCTCATTATAAGGAGACGTTGTGCTTTAAGAATAAATACAGAAAATTAACGATAGGACTTTGAGTTGTCTGTCTTCATATGGTATCCAAATAACTGCAATTTACAAATGGCTTCAAACCAAAGTAGATTGATGTTGCCTGAGGAAAGCTTTAACCATAATTGAAACGTCGGAATAAAGTCAATAAATCTGGTTTAAATAAAAGCATGCTTTTATGTGACCAGCTAAAAAATCCTTCTAAAATTATAGGTTCTCATTAAAAAAATAGTTACTGTTAGCTCAAGCTAGTTGGTACACCATGTGTAGTTTCCCATATTATTTGTTGTGGACCTTTAAAAATGAATTATGGTTACATTCCGTCCAAATAATGCACTATATAATAATGGAGAGCAGCTCCATACGGTTGAAAGAAAGGTTGATTTTCTTGGAAATGTACCTAGGTACATCGTCTTCCAGCGATTGGCTAATTAAAGGGGCAAGAAATTTCCTTTGGAAAAGTAGATGACAATTACTTATCAGGTAAACTTTTTTGTCAAAGATTGCGTAAGTTCATTTAATAAACAAGAGCCCGTATAATACCTCCCCCCTAGCTTATTTCCAAAGCCTTCCTGTACATTGGCGTAGAATAAAAAATACAAAAAATCTTGGGAACAACAAAAATATAGCGAAAATGAGCAAACTTATTGTCTGTATTCTTACATGTTTATACTATCCCGTAAGTTTTCCAAATACTAATCACGTGCCAATTTCAGCGCATCCCATGAGCAGTATGTCACGACAAGAAAATCCCGCCTGACAGATCCTTGCCCAAACGAACAAGTACCCGAGAGTAAAGTCGTCCAGTACTTTTTAATACATCAGAATTCGCTACAGTTTATCTCAGCCTGGATGTTCGTCCCGCAAATGGGAAACCTATACCACACGGTATTCTACTTAGGCCAACCTGAACTAAGCGGAAGATACTGCTATCGATTAAAGATCAGCAAATGGAACGAGAGGGAGCACGGTACCCAAGGAAACAGACATACTTGTCGATCACTGAAAGAAGATTGGTCAGTCGTTGCAGACGACATTTTGGCTGGCAACTGCTTTCCGTATGACATCGTGCAAGATTTTTTTAAACCAAATGGCATGGAGTTTACTATAGATATTTATCCGCAGGGGCTAGTAAGTAGTTCATGGGTGGAATCTGACTGGTAATCTGCCATGAAATGACTGAATCACTCACTCAGCGAACATTTGAAAATATCAAAAGCTCTACACTACTCTACGCTGATGGTCTGGATTCTTCCCTGTCTCTATTATGTTATGGACTTTGGATGGTGTGACCCACCTTTGAGGATGTATAATTATTGTACCACTGTCTTGTAAATTAATAATAATAATATAAATTAAATTCTGTATTACAAACAAGTATTTTTTATTTTATTTATAAACCGCTTTCGAAATGGGTTTAATAAATTACTTTCACCTGCAGTAGATTTCTCGGTAAAAAATTCGCTAGTTTATTAAAAAATTAAAAACATTAAACTTGAGGAGGGTGAGCTACTCGTTTCTTTTGATATAACATTCTTATTTTCCAGTGTACCCATAGAAGCAACGTTAAACAAAGAGTTTTTCGAACAACACGAAGGAACGAGTGCCATGGGAAATAGTCTTTCCCCCTTTCTGGCAAATTTATTTATGGGCGGTTTTGAAACCGACCTTAAAAACGAAAACCAATATTTTCCCCAGACACAGCTACGTTACGAGGATGATGTTTTTGCTGCATTTGACACCAGATTATGTAATATCGATCATTTTTTGGAAACTTTAAATTCTCGTTTCACAAACATTAATTTTACAGTGGAAAAGGAAAAAAGGAGGTCTTCATTTTCTGGATGTTCTGGTGTCAAGGGAAAACAACTACAAAATATAATTTGACGTATACTGGAAAGATACAAATACAAATAGGTTTATACTCAATGAATCACAACATTCTCACGAACAAAAACTTTCGGCTTTGAATTTTTTAGTTAACAGATTAGTCAATTTTTTTTATCAAAATCTAACTTTGAAAAAGAACTTAAATATATTAATAATATTGCTATTAATAATGGGTAATAGTAAATAACTTACTTAGGAATATTCAACATAAGAAACATGTTTTAAACGCCACCACATTGTCTTTTCCGCCTACCTTAGAACATAAATTCATTAAAATTCCTTTTGACTTTAGACAAAAGGATTGCCTAACATTCTAAAACCATTTCATTTATAACTGGCTTTTACAGCCTATAATAGGAAACCCAAAAGATAAGGTAGATAAAGAAGACAAGTCTGATCCACAATTTCATAAAGAAAATTTGAATTTATAAAAAAGACCTTGATGTACTGAGTCATACATAGATGGTAGTCAAGCACATGATACAGGGAAATCTCCGTAAATCAAAATTTGGTAGATCCCTCAGTAAATTTGTAACTATTCCGTTTGATAGAAGTCTATGTAATGTGATAAAATCTACCTTCAAGAAAATTCACCTCTTTCCTGCTTTGAGAACCTACAATACAACTAGCAAAATAATCTTAACACCAACAAAAGGATTAGAGGCTCTAGGGATTTCATGAATGACTTAGTGTATTCCAGGTCTATCTAAGAGGATGAAATTGCATCAATGCGACATTAAGAAAATGAACCCAGGTTGTTCAGCCTTAGGCAACATGCTATAGAAAACTTTCAAGAATTCGATGTTTCTGATACCGAAATTTTATATAAGAGACTCGTTTTGGTTATTTAGTATTTATAACAATATCAACCAAAAAACCAATTTTGAAGGTGTAAGCACAATTTATAGAAAATGTTAGTTGCTGATGCATTGCAGGCAGAATAAAATAACGGTTAGTATTCTTCTGGTAAGATTTACTTTTTATTGCTATTTTGACTAATATCACCTTTATTTTGTAGCTTTTCTGTTACTTTTAACTTGAAAGAGACCCATACTGTGGTGTCGAAATTGTTGGCTCGAGGAAATTTTATTTTGTTGTAGCATAAGCCAAGGAATCCTTTTGCATTATGTTTGAATTAGTAAAAAATGGTATCTATAAATTGTATAAGACTTCAAAAGAACTTACCTACCCGTATAACAACTGAAAAAAGCAGATTATTCCTTCAAGAAGCGGAATTGCGGAAAAACATATACACTGTGATTTTTTGAAAACTTCACACCTTAAATAACTTTAAATAGAGGCAAAATTTAAAATTTTGCAAAAACAGGTAAACTTTTGTTTGCAGGGGGACAACTTTTGAGATAAGTTTTTAATGGATAGCGCTTACCCTTTTAGCGGGGTAGATACCCCTTCAAAAATTTTAAATGAAACTACCCATCTTACGATACATCATTTAAAAGCTTATTACACAAGGAGTCTTGCCATGTAATTAGTTTTACTATTTTTACCCATTAACGGGGTAGTGGGTCAAAAAGTGCATTGTAGCAAGTGGCTTATAAAATGGAATATTTTGGACTTTTTTTAACAAAATTTATTGTCTTGCAGTTACAATAAAAATTGTCCTTACTTAAGCCTAAAAAACTTGTTAAAAATAATTGTTACACCTAAGCAAAATGCCAAAAATACTTAAAATTTTCTTTCGACATTACTTGATATTGCAACTCGACAGTTTATACTGAATTGGCTAAATAATTATCTACTTTGTGTTTCCAATTTTTCGTGGACATGGACTTTCTAAAAAATTACATGATAAATACTTTAATGTTAATAATAATGTTAAAAGAAAATTTTCAGTATTCTGGGAGTTTTTTTTAAGTGTCATATTTTTTACAAGTTGTTTTTTTAAATTTTGGGTTCTCGTAAGGACAAATTTTATTTCCGCTCTAAAATAAAATACATTTTGTTGAAAAGAGTCCAAAATATTCAATTTAATAAGCAACCTGTTTCGTAGGCATTATTAATCTATTACCCCGTCAATAAGTTAAACGTGGTAAAACTAATTACATGGCCAAGACTCTTTGTGAAATAAGCTTTCAAATGATGTATCACAAGATGGATAGTTCCATTTAAAATTTTTAAAGGGGTGTCTACCCTGCTCAGAGAGTAAGCGCTATCCATTAAAAACTTATCTCAAAAGTGGTCCCCCTGCAAACAAAAGTTTACCTGTTTTTGCAAATTTTTAAATTTTTGCTATATTTAAAGTTATTTAAGGTGTGAAGTTTTCAAAAAATCACCCAGTAGAGCCCAGCACTATCCATGGTCTTATCTAGGCCGTTAAGTTATTAATGAAGAAAAACGTAAAAAAACGAAACGCTTTCTAAATAAACGACGTTTAACCAAACTAACATTGCTTGTATGTGTTCTATCGATTTCCAAGATTTAAGCGGATAAGGTAAATACCAGTTAGCCAAACCAAATAGATATAGAACATTAAATTAATAGCGCCATACGTATCTCAAAATGTGTGCCAGAAAACATAAACAATGGGCGGATTTCTCTTCCCTACTTTAAGCTAAAATCAACTCTGTATTAAAAATCTAAACCAATCACAATCACACACCTCAATTCAAGGTGTTGTCATGGTTATATGGTTAATTTTAGCTAACATCGACATTGACAATGAGAAGAGAAACCAGCCCAATATGTCCATCCTCCAACCGAAGGCTACGTTGAAAAAATAATTTTCACATTAAAATAAACGCACTGCATAAACCATACTAACGAACCAGTTACATGAACAACCCCGTACACTCACCAATTAAATTCTCACCCCCTAAAATTATCGTCTGCTTAATTTTGCAGTCACCAATCGAACGACTATCGCCCTCATCCGAAGATTTCAGCAAAGACCTGAAAGACGACGACACGAGCTCGACGGTGAGCGAGACGGTCATCCGAGAGCAGGTCGAGCTTTTCGAGATGATCTCGAAAATCAACAAACGCCTGCTGAAGGAAGAAGAGTGTCTGGTGAGGCTGCAGGCCAACCTGCGCAAATACGACAAAACCAGAGCGGAGACCGAAGAAGTGGGCAAACAACTGACAGACCTGAGGGCGGAAATGGCGAAGAGCGCCTGCGAGATGCAGCACAACAACATAGTCCTCGAGGAGACCATGGAGTCGCTGAACAGGCGGCGAGCCTACTTGGAGAACCTCCACAAGGATCTGGCGAACGAGGACCAAGAGTACGAGATGCTGCAGGCGCTGCTGTATTCGCACGGCCAACCGAAAGAGACCAGGACGAATGGATACAGTTGCTACCAACCACAATATACCAAAGAGTTGCTAGATACCTTAGTTTAGTAGTGTTTTCTTTGTATGAGTTAAAGTATACCAAATACTGCGTACCTAACACAAATCGTTTAATATAGTTGTACGTTGTACATAGATACTTTTATGTATATGATAAAAGGTTATAAAACGTTGCTGTTTTAAACACGTTTCTTTTTTTAATTCCCCTACAAAGCACTCAGAAGAACCAGTGGCGTCGCCAGGGGTGGGCCAGGGTGGGCACAGGTCCACCCAGAAAAAGTCCAGGCCCACCCTGGTGTCCACCCATAAAAATCGACATTTGAAACTGCAACGTCATACCTATAAAGATACAAAATGAACTGATTCGGGAGTGACGACAAAATTTTAAAATTTCTTAGAGCATTAAAGTAAGAATTTAGGATGGCAATGCCATCTGTCAGCATTACACTGACATGATGATAAAGCCACCTAGCTGCCTTAACGGGAACTACTTCCTAAAGGAAGTGACCTGTAGCCTGACAAATTGGCATGCTCCTGCATACTTCAATTCGACAGCAGGCCCCCACGGCTTTGGTATATAAGCAAAACCAGTTCTATGCCGTGTTGTCTACACTAGACCTAAACTGCACTGATGAGCTGTAATGACAGCGAAATAGTACTATCTGCAGTTGGTTGAGGTGTAGACAGCACAGCATAGACATGCATTTTAATTTCTAGAGCATTCTTCAAAAATCACCAATAAGGTTATTTTTTAAGTACTAATAGATCGGTCAAGACAAACTTTCAATACCTCTTTCAGTTTTCGAATAGAACTTTCTACAAAATTTGCAGAAAATCACCAAGGGGCTTAGTTTTAAAGGACTGGATCGATCAGTGAAGACATATTTTCAATATTATTTTTAGTTTCGAATAATGGAACTATCTAGAACAATCTAGAAAAATCACTTAGGGTAAATTGATTATCAAAATTATATTTTCAATACATTTTATAGTTTCTAATTCTTAGGAAAAATTATATTTTTATATCATTTTCGGTTTCCAAATAGAACTTTTGTAGAACACTTTTGAAAAATTACCAGCAAGGTACTTTCGGTCGAGCTTTGGGTTCACAAAGTTAAAGAGGGGTAATTCTATGTTTTCAAACTAAAAGTTTTCAAATCAAGTTAATGGTAATATAGAGATCAGCTGTTGAAATTTTACCAGATGACATCAAAAGAAAATAAAACTCAAGGACCTTGTATGATACTATTGGTACTCGTGAGGAACTATACAGTCCTTAATAACTGGAATTTTCTTTTTTTTTTATTTAGATTTTCCAGGAAAAACTCCTGTACAAATTAACTCAAAAGGACAACTTTTATTTAAAGTACAAATCTTTATGCAAATCGCTAGGAATGTTCTTGAGATAGCAAAGCACATATTTCTATACAAGAATTGCTCGTTTATAAGATATAATCATAGCCTTTTTATCAATGTTACGGGTACAGAACACATAACACCCAAGTTCAATCGACATAATAACCCTTGATAGAGTGTTGTTTTAAGATGGCGTTGATAGTAGTCGATTTTACGCGAATAAAAATTCATAACTCAGGTCGTAAAATTCATAGACGTCTCATATGAGGAGCTCCAAATCAACACGCACTTTTCGACCAAAACTCAGTTTTTGAGTTATATATGGCACTCAATACTTGCACATGATTGTAAGCAGATGGTACTTGTGTTTGAACTGAAAACGCTGTATTTCCCTTTAAAAGTACACTCGTTGTAGGACGTTCGAATCAAACGAAGCCTTTGGAATAATTAATTTGTTTCAAAATGCAATATTTTACTTAAAAAAGATGGAATCTAATGTATTGGTATCTGTAAGCAGTACGGGAAGAAAACGTATCCATACATCCCAACTTCCTAATATTCTTTGAGGCATTTTTGAAAAAAATTATTGACATTCAAAAGAAAGAAAATTTGAATTAGTTGGATTATACGTGGGGGTTACCTTGCACCACTGTACAAAAAACCCGATAGTTTTCACTTGTTCTGCTATATGATAATTTTAGATGAAAACGGAGCAATTATTTTTATCAGATTCATACCGAACAACCAAGCACGATATCGGAAAATGTTAAGAGAGAAAAAGTATAACATTACAAATATGGGTGGTTATCGTTATACCTGAAATGAAATTAGATTTAAAAATTAGTTGCTTGATTTCTGTTCACGTGCCAGTTCAGCGAAAATAGTTAGGTACGCTATCGGTAAGTACAGTAATTATCTAACTTTTGCGGAAAAATATCGTAACGTGGACATTTAAACGCTAAGCTTGTTAGGGCATTAAATTTACTATAAACACAAATTATACATGGTGCATAAAACGCCCGCTTACTTAAATATGCTAAAATAACAAAAAATTCGTTCGAAACACGCTTCTTTCTTTACTGGGTTTTTCCATTTTTCAACTTGTAAAGTTGTAGACGTAAAATTGAATTTTGGGGAATCCAAGACGCCAAAGAAGAGTCTGGTCACAATAAGCTCAAAAAAACTCCCTAAAAACCGGCATCTTCTGAATTACAGTCCTAATTTCAGCCCTAAACAAATTTAAACAATATAAAGAACCACAAAACGGTAATTAGTTTACCTACATGCTGATATCTGTATTTCTACTAATTAAGTTAATGTTTTTTTATCTAATCTGTGATAAAGTGACTGGAGACTTTACGTTATCTTGTAGTTCAACCTGCGAAAGTACAAATTTGACAGTTCGTAAATCATACGTGCAGGTTAGGAAGACCTGTCAGGTGCGGTGAATGTGACTGTTACCATCAGTTTAGGTCATGTACGACAAACACAATTATAGAGAAGTGGCGTGATATACAATTAGTCAGTAAAAAAAAACCTACAACAATGGACCTTCACGAACCGGTCGTTTTGCTCAACAGGGTAAATAGAAATGCAAAAAAACAGTTACTTGTAACCCAAAATTCTTATGCATTCCTTTCAGAGCATAGAAGATCTCAACCCAGCAGAAAGACGAAGGTAAGACAAGTGTCAGTTTTAACTCAGATTCGTTATAATCGATTTTCAGGTACGAACATCAACAAATACACGAAAAGCACAAGGGACACGAATCGATGCATGCGGAAATGGCGTTCATTTTAGTTATCACACTGTTCGTAGCTCAGATCGTGCTTATAGAGTGGAAGAAACGACATTACAAATCATATTCCGTGAGTAACATAATAACGCAGAAAGTGGTAAAATGAGAAAGGATTTAAGCATTGTGAGGACGCAGGATGTGACTGCAGGTTAGCAGGATTGTAACTAACTAGGGTTGGCAGATTGTATTTTGCATAGCTTGATACACCTATTAAAAAAATATGATTTCTTAAATCCAGTTTTACTTTATTGCAAATTCTTGAACTGTAATGATCTAAAAATAATTTCTTCTTTATTAGAGTTCTCGCAGAGAAAAATACATTAATTGAGTTTTATTTTCATTTAAAAGTAATCTATTAGTAGAGAACCAAGCAATAACTCACTTTGAGAGTGAATAAGAACTTCTTGTAATTTGCCCATACTGCTATGACTATTAGACAATGTGTTGTCATCATCAAAAATGATAGAATTGGACACTGTAGACAAAGACAAGTCATTAAAAGAAATGAGAACAATATAGGGCCAAAACAGAGCCCTGGGGAACCCCAACTTCCAGCTTATTACAATGTTGTCAAAAGCTCCTGCAATTATATCATTTTACTTATTGATAGCCATAGTGGTAGAGCGTTTATTTCTAAATCCGAACCGAGTATTATTAAACAAAGTATAATTATCACAATAGCTACAAATTTGCCTTTTCAGAACAGCTTCTATTTTATATCATTTTCTTACATAAATTTAAATTACATGGTTTTGATAATTCATGGATACATACAGGTTTTCATGTTTAGAAAACGCATTGATGAAACCATATCTTTCATTTTTCACATCATTCATTTTACATAAATGACCTTTTTGATTTACATTCAGATCTTTTAATTGTACTCCATCAATTTGTGCATCATCAAATAATAATGGAATATTTAACACAAACATTTAAAGAATTTTATGATTTATACACAAAATTGGAAATTTGTGTCAGAAGTATCAAACCCATCACTTATATGGTTTGAAAGCAGAAATTTTTGTTATTTAAAATTTAACAAAGTGTTTTGGCAGTTTTTTTTTAATTTTAAGAATTTGAACTTTAGTTAGAAACTTTTTACTTTCTTACAAATGCTGGAAGCGTTGACTCTCACCAACATGGGTTAAGTATATCTAAACTTGTGGGAGCTATGCACCATTTGCATTTGATACAGAATTTATTTCATCCATATTCAGAGAGAAATCTTGTAACATTGCAATCTTCAGATAGTAATGGATGGACTTTGGAAAAGTTTGTTGTAAATAGGATCAAGTATAGTTTTGGAGACTAAAAAGTGTTAGAATATTTATTAAAAACTCAGGTGCCATGTACAAAAAACATTTCTCATAATTTGCAATTTTATGAAATAAAATAAACAAAATTTAATAGCTAATAAACCATTTACTTATATTTAGTATAAAAACAAGCTGTTTTATTTTCTCAGCTTTACAGAATAAAATTGCTGTACATCCAGTAGTTAGCAATGAGATATCTGGCAACCCTAATACTAACACAAATTACTTTTCTCATTTTCCTCTGAATTAACACAGTTTGAAACTTTTTTAATACTTAATTTACATTAATAAATTCACAGCTAATTACGCTAATAGGCATGTGGGTCATTCCTGTAGGCATAAGCTTGAGACAACACTGGTGGAGATTCGTCTTTATCTGGCTCTTGTTCTCATGTATAACGGGTCTCATAGTCAGAAAAGCTTTACAGAGACCCGTCGATGGTACGACTCCAAGGTAACACCTGAAAAAAATATATTAATGAAACTAATTAAATGTTTTCGTTGTCCAGATTGGTGTATAAATGGTTCCTCCTACTTTATAAACTGAGCTACGTACTAGGCATTATTGGGTACATTATAGTCATGGCCGCCCTTTTTGGCCTTCACATGATATTCAACGCCGAAGTCTCGACTTGGGCGGACTGTGGACTTCTCTTTATATTTTATGGCTTGTATTATGGAGTGTTAGGCAGGGATATATCTGAAATATGCACTGATAAAATGGCGTCACATATTGGGGTAAATGATACCTTCCTTTCGCAGAATCTTTTTTAACAATTTTTTTTAAAGTATTATACAGATCAGGGCATGCCTACGAGAAATTTGGACCAAGATATTTGCGCAGTATGTGGGAACAAACTGCTCGTTGCCGTAAATGAAGAAGGAGTGATAGAAAATACGTATAAGCTAAGCTGTCAACACACGTTAGTTATCTCTCGGGTAAAATATCCAGAAATCTTGAAATTTTGTTTGCTTCAGGTTTCACGAATTCTGTATAAGAGGATGGTGTATAATCGGGAAGAAACAAACCTGCCCTTATTGTAAGGAAAAAGTTGATCTCAAGAAAATGTTCCATAATCCGTAAGTATTGGTTCATTAACCAGCATGTATTTTGACTCAATTCTCTTTCTACAGTTGGGAAAAACCCCATGTTCTTTATGGTCAACTGTTAGACTGGATCAGATGGTTGGTTGCCTGGCAACCAATGATATTCTTTTTGGTGCAAGGCATTAACTGGGTGTTGGGCCTTGAGTGACAGTAAAAGTTACCAATGTGTATATGTGCGGGCATTATGATTCACGATGATGAACGGTGACTGCTGTTGTTTTATTTATTTTCATTTATTGTTGTGATGATGTCATGTGAAATACAATCTAATTGTTTTCGGTGGTGTGTTATTTCACTGAATGTGGTGTAAAATGTAAAGCATATTTCTGATTAAAGCATCGTCTTTGTTAGTCTATTGACATTTTGCAGTTTCTTGGAATTATTATTTTTTTTAATGAACTTTATTATTTTTTTTTAAATGAGCTATGTTTAATAATAATTTTCAAATAATCCTTATGTTTAATATTATGTGTTGCTTTATCGACATTATACAGCATCTCATACTTTAAATTATTGCAATACTCCATATTTTCAATATATTTGATATTTTCGACTTTGAATATTTCGATACTTCGATAGTTTAATACCACGACAAGGTGGAATCAATTTAATATGCATCCCGGCAAAACTAACAATACTTTGAGTAAGTATTGGTACTTTGTCCTCTTTGATCCTGCCTATATCAATATTAATGCTTTGATATTTTCAATACATTTGAGACATTCGGTACTTCAAATGCTTTTGAATACTTTCGATACTTTTAAAGACACCGAACTCTATAAAATATTTTATAGAATTGGGTGCGAAAAGATGGTATCAATACTTTGCCTAGTCCTGGGGCTGGTTTAGGGGAGTTTGTTCATTCATATAAAAGGGTAGTTTTTGTCCGGCCATGACAATGTTGGTGCCACTGTTTGTATAATGACATTTCACGGAAGACAGAAGAATTTGAGGTTAGCCAACCTACAAAAGAAAAGTTAACATGACGTTTGATGAGATACATACACGTAAGCTGAACCTGTTAACAAAAATTTAAGAGCAGTAAATAAGTTTGTTGTTTAAAAGTGCAAGATGACAACCTTACGCCAAAGACAAATAAGTACGTTTATTGTAAAGTCGCCATTGCAAATCCTCTAATATCTATTAAACATATTTTTTAGATGCAATCAAACAAATGTTAAACTTTAACCAAGTCCAGACCAAGCTCTCTTCAGCAGAACCAGTTTGGAAAATATTAATATACGACAAAGTAGGACAGGACATAATATCACCGCTCATTTCGGTAAAGGAACTGAGAGAATTAGGCGTTACGTTGTTTGTGTAAGAAGCAGTCTTTCTTAATGCTCGTTCAGCTCTTATCACAGACGATCTTTCAGACAGTTACATTCCGACAGAGATCCTATTCCAGAAGTGCCCGCGATATATTTTTGTACACCGTCTGAGGAAAACTTGGGAAGAATATGCCAGGATTTTCAAAATAGTTTGTACGACGTTTATCATTTGAATTTTATATCGCCCATATCTAGGAGCAAGTTGGAGGACTTGGCTTCTGCCGCTTTACAAGCGAATTGTGTAGCTAATATACATAAAGTGAGTTCCTGAGATTTTTATTAATAATGATTTCTATATGAGTTTAGAAAATGTATAAGTAATTGAATGATTCTACATTCCATGGACAACTGATTATGTACAATGGGTATTAATAGGACTATAGAGGGGGGGTAACTTTTATCGAATTTGAATTATTTTTTTTAATAACTAGGTGGAACTAGAGAGTGGAATATGTGTATGTGGCTCTGATTACAAAATTTTTAATTTTTTTAACTCTGTACAAAGCGTGCTCAAAATTATGAATCCTGACAATAGAGCAAAGTAACTTCTTTCAGGTTTACGACCAGTATGTAAATTTCATTTCGTTAGAAGATGACATGTTCATTTTAAAACACCGGCAGAGTGATTCACTCTCGTATTACTCGATAAACAAGGGTGACATAAAGGATACAGAAATGGAAAACATAATGGACACGATAGTCAACAGTTTATTTTCAGTATTCGTGACACTAGGTAAAAACCTAAACAACTTGGTATCCACTAGTTTGTAATCGAGCTCATCATTTTAGGCAATGTCCCGATAATTCGTAGTCCCAAAGGCAATGCCGCCGAAATGGTGGCCAAAAAGCTAGACAAGAAGCTTCGAGAAAACCTGTTCGATGCCCGAAATAACCTTTTCCAGTCAGATACCCAATCGGGAAATTTCAATTTCCAAAGACCACTGCTGATAATTTTGGACAGAAATGTCGATATGGCGACCCCATTACATCACACTTGGACATACCAAGCCCTAGCGCATGACCTTCTGGATCTGGCCCTAAACCGGGTTGTCGTGGAAGAAAAGACACCCGTAGGTGGTGCCAGAGCCAAGAGTAAATCTTGCGATTTGGACACCAAAGACAAATTTTGGATGACACACAAGGGTTCACCGTTTCCAACTGTTGCCGAGGCGATACAGGAAGAATTGGAGCAGTATAAGTCTTCTGAGGAAGAAGTGAAGAAATTAAAGAGTTCGATGGGGATTGATAATGAAAGTGACATGGCTTTATCTATGGTGTCCGATAATACGGCTAAGATCACGTCCGCTGTGAATTCTTTACCGCAGTTGCTGGAAAAAAAGAGGTTGATTGATATGCATACTACAGTTGCGACTGGTAAGTAATAGAATTTTTAAACAACTTTTAAAATCATATGAGTTTACTGAAGTGGGAAAAATGCTGTAGTAAATATAGAGATATTAATGAAATGAAAATATATCAAATTATATATTAAAATATAAATCAATAAGATGTTTATTTTGCAAACATTTTCGATCCTGTAATAGTTCAGGATATACCAGAATTGAATATTAATTTTCTAATTTTAAATAGAGCATCCTATGTAATATATAATATTACCATATAGTATTATATTTCGATATGAAAATACATATAATCAAAGGCATTACATCTTTTTAATTTCTTACCCAATTTTAACATTCTTTTGTGTAAGCAAGTAGTACCTTTTCCTTTTAAGCATGGCACTGCAGTACTTCGAAAATCATATCTATATTGATCGTTGATTAACATAAAGCAATGAAGTTTGATATTGCTTATAGTTAAAAAATATGCCCATCACCATACCAGAATAGCACTTTAAAATATCTACAAGGTGCACAAAAATTTTTATTGAAACTTAAATAAACTTTTTTTTAAATGAAAACATACTAATCATAAGGAATTAATCTAATTTTTGGTACATTTTGTATAGCCTTGGCTATAGAGATACTTATCAACTATAAATATAATTAATTTTTATTATTAGTAAAGATATGCATAATGCTTGAAGTAATGTGGAGCTTTTTCATTGGATACATATAAAAAAATATTTAAATATTTATTCTTTATTTTTTATTACAAATGAGCAATATTATCAAAGAGAACATTTTATTTTTAATCGATTAACAAAATGTGCAATTAATATTATTTGGAAAATAGTCACTTTAAACAAGAAATAGATTTTCAGTTTGGAGCACATTGTTCAGAATATTTAAACAATCAAGAGATGTGAGCTAGATATGTGTAACATCTTGCAAACAATTGTCTAAAGCTTAAAAAATTTACAACTACAATGTGAATGCATAATGTTCGATAGGAAATTTTCAAGTGATATAAAATATAATTAAATCTACTTATATCTAGTTTGTGAAATATGAATAAAAATGAGTTTGTCAATCAAAAACCACAACATGAGCCAGTGTGTTTACACAATACAGCTTTAGAAATGCCAAACAATAACAGTATAGTGTAAAAAGCTGGACCATGCGCTCTGTTAATTCCAATAATTTTAATTCACAGCAATCTTGAACTACATCAAACAGAGGAAGCTCGACACATTCTTCGAGCTGGAAGAAAAAATAATGAGCAAGGCCACCATGGACAAGAGCATCCTAGAAATAATAATGGACCCCGATACGGGTACCCCAGAAGACAAGCTGCGTCTCTTCCTAATTTTCTACATGTGTTCTCCTCAAATGCCGGATGCTGAACTGAAAAAGTACGAAAAAGCTCTAGCAGAAGCGGGTTGTGATCTCTCCCCCTTGGTATACATAAAGAGATGGAAGAGCTACACGAAAATGGTGGCTGCACCTAATCAGTATGAGGGTGCAGGAACTAAGACAGTCAGTATGTTTTCTAAACTTGTCTCGCAAGGTTCTTCTTTTGTTATGGAAGGAGTGAAGAATTTGGTCATCAAAAGACATGTGTGTATTATTTTACGCTGAATCGATTGCGATTTATCAATATTTTTTTTTATATTATAGAATCTCCCTGTTACACGAATAGTAGATCACTTAATGGAATTCAAAAACAGTCAGGAAATGGAAGAGTATCACTATTTGGATCCAAAACAGTTAAAGTTTGCTGAGATTCCTAGAAATCGATCGCCGTTCCAAGATGCGATTGTTTTTATTGTTGGTGGGGGCAATTATATAGAATACCAGAATTTGGTGGATTACGCTAAGGTGAGTAACAGTTCAAACTTCTTCTTCCTCTAAATATATTTTTATTGTAGCAAAAAACTACGGCAGGTAATGTCAAACGAATCATATATGGTGCTACAACTCTAAATAATGCCAACCAGTTTTTAAAACAACTTGCTTTACTTGGGCAAGAGATTTAGGTGTTATTTATAAATCTGTAATATTCTCACTACCAATAAAAAATATATTTTGATTTTGCAATGTACATTTTTTAAATAAATACCTACAGTTAGAGAAACAATTTCAGATTAAATAGTCATTAATTGCAAAGAATTATTCAGTTCTTTGCAATTAATGCCAGTTTTCTTCATTGGCTCGATAACAAAATTGTTATCTTAACAGAGGACGCCGGTGATCCACATTTTAGGTAAATAACATTTTGGACATTGATGGATCACACACGTGTAGGCTGAAGACGGAAAAGCTTCTAAAATATCTAAAGAAACTTTACCTTTTCCTCCTTTTTATCATTGTCCTTTATTTAGTCAATATATATATATATATATATATATATTCTTATGAACATCATTAATACATTACACAGTTCTGTTAATTTCAATAATGTACATGCAAAGAGTTGAATACCACTTGCGCTTATAGAACATGGACTGAGGTAAGTATAAGAACACTATGAATTTGTAATTTAGTAACGAGACAAAATATTAGGTAATAAATGAAGGGATAGGACAAATCTCTAGAAAGCTTGTCATTCTTAATGATAAAATATCTTCAGAAAATGGATAAAATATTACAAAAGTAAAAACTTGTGGCAACAATTAACATTGTACGAGTATAGCTAGAGCATCCACATATAGATTAAATACGACTACATCTTGATAAATTAGCGAAGCTAGTCCCAATTTTTCTCGAGTGCAGTGTTCCAAAATTTGACTCGACCAAATCGGCATTAATAATTTTAGACAAAAGAACTCGGGCACTTGTCAATGTATTAATGCCAGATTAGTCCCGTCAAATTGACAGTCACACACTCTCGAAAAATGATGAAAATGTAAATAGTCGACTACTTATCAAGTATATTACTGTTGATTATGTCATCAATCACATCACACTTTATTCAAATGTACTATACATGTTAGTCAAATTAATATTGTTTTAATTATTAATGACATTAAGTTTAGTTAGTCAAAACAAAAAAATGACATTATTTGAAGAATATATTAAGTACTAGAGTAAGTAAAAGATTAAATAGGATTAAAAAGACATCAGGAATATAGTGGACGGAAAAGTACAGGAAATTAAATCAAGTGAATGAGATTCGAACACATTAGAAACTAACAGCAAATTATTCTG
This sequence comes from Rhyzopertha dominica, assembly GCA_025024175.1. Lineage (NCBI taxonomy): Eukaryota > Metazoa > Arthropoda > Insecta > Coleoptera > Bostrichidae > Rhyzopertha > Rhyzopertha dominica. The sequence goes on from QCXZ01000041.1 coordinate 49,156,071, forward strand.
ACACTGTTTTTTGAGGCATTACACAATATAAGCATTGCAGAGACCAAAATGTGATCAAACAAATCACCTATAAAAGTGGAATGTTATTTTATAGACAGCATAAATAATGAATTAACAAAAGAACACTAAATATATATTTTATATTCAGAGGTATGCAGTGCGTAGATATCTAAAATGTGTTCTCTCACGTACTAGCAAAAAAATTGAAACAAAATAAATACACAAAAATACCAGCAACTTTTTATTTCAAGATGGAAACATACAAATTAAAGTTAAAATTACTGAGGTCGTCCTCTTCCAAAACCTCCTCTCTGCAACAAAAAAAAAAACATCTCAAATGAGTCAAGACACATCACGAGAAAGACATTTCCATTAACTTGCAAAACAAAACTGTACTTACGAATTCTAAATCAGCTGTACCAGCACCGACATCAGCCTTCTTATCAGCGCCCGGTCCACCGGCAGTACCAGGTATCCTCCTGTAACCAGCACGGTCTTCAGAAGGCTTTGACGTCTCGGAACGTGTAGCTGTCGGCCTGGCCCTGGTGGGTTCTGGCCTAACCTGTCTCTTCAAGGTAGCGGGAACAATTTCGGGAGGTAAATGGAGGTAATTCCTGATGTATTCGATACCCTCGTTCGTCAAGTACCTACAAAGCAGGAATAAAATTTGTTCTTTCTCACTCGATCACTAACCGCACCAATAGAAATGCCTCCAGGCGAACTGTTCCTTAACGTATCCCCTCGATTTCAAGGACTGCAGGGCCTTAATTACTTCTAAATTGGGGATCGTCTCGAGTTCTGGGTGTTTTGGGGCATGGTAGTCTTTCTTTGCTACCATAACACCCTCCTTGAAAAGGTATTCGTAGATAGCGACTCTGTTCTTCTTGGGCATCAACATTCTGAAAGAAAATCACTGAATTAAGCTGAAAAACACGAGACGAATTCGATTTTGGAAGCAGCCATCGCGTTTTAGGTTAGAAAACAAAAAACCTCCACTGGTCGAACTCTGGCACCAAAACCATGAAAATATTGCTTGGAATGGTTCATCGTTACCGTATACGGGCCAATAATTACTATAAGTTCATTTTTGGGGGATCGATGGCTGCGAAATTTACGATTTATTCAGAATTTTACATACTTTACGTGTTTCTTGACACTCCAGTTATGAAAGGAACACACGTGAAGACAGCGGCAAACTCCTAACCTCAACACGTCGAACACTAAATGTCACTAAAACGCAACACGACAAACTTTTCAATGTTAAATATTCCCAAACGCCTTTCCACAGAGAGCAATACAGGATGTCGAAAAAAAAACGAAACGAAAAAGACTAAATTTGGAGCTCTATAATAAAATTTTACATAATTTCTAGCACAAACTCGGAATTTTTAAATTTATATATACTGGGACACCAGTATTTTTGATAAAACAGATCGTGTAACTTTAAAAACACCTCTCACCAGAAATTCAGCACATCTATCCGTTTTTCTTGGGAAATATTAACGATCGATTGAGGCTTGAGGCTAACCTGCTGAATGAAATATAACGGTTAAGAAACTTATTACACGCAAAACCCTTTCTTTTAATTTTGAAAAATAATACAATTTTTTTCCCAATTCCTATTTAGAGGTAAATAGTTTTAACTGTACACATAGTTCCGCTATCCATGTCAGTATGCCGATTTTGAGCCAAAAATAATTTCCACCGAAAACTGCAAAAGAGCAAAGGCAAACCCCTTTGTTGCTTTTTCACCTTGAAACTTGATGGTCTCCGATTACATTAATTTTATGTTCATTTACTTATATGGACCTGCTTTATTTCGGAGTGGTGTCAGTTGGTCTCTAGCTGCAAGGGTTCGTCTGAAAAGTGACCTAGAGTAGAAGGGTCAATTTGCGAAAAATAAATTTCCGGACGTCCTAGCTCATTTCTAACTGCATTTTTGGAATCTGCAGCTCAAAATACATCAGTATGCCGATTTTGAGCCAAAAATAATTTCCACCGAAAACGGCAAAAGAGCAAAGGCTAACAACCCCTTTGTTGTTTTTTCACCTTGAAACTTGATGGTCTCCGATTACGCTAATTTTATGTTCATTTATTAATGTGGACCTGCTTTATTTCGGAGTGGTGTCAGTGGTCTCTAGCTGCAAGGGTTCGTCTGAAAAGTGACCTAGAGTAGAAGGGTCAATTTGCGAAAAATAAATTTCCGGACGTCCTAGCTCATTTCTGACTGCATTTTTGGAATCTAGAGCTCAAAATACATCAGTATTCGAGGACATTTTCAAACTATCTACTTTACCAAAATGGAACTTTACAAGTAAGACAAGATCTATGGTTCCAACAAGATGGGGCACCTGCACATTATCATAGAATAGTGCGAAATCATCTTGATTTGGTTTTGCCTAACCGATGGATAGGAAGAGGTTCAATTAATCCTTGGCCATCGAAAGCCCGGACCTTACTCCTTTGGATTTTTTTTCTGTGGTGAATTGTAAAAGAGCAAGTATACCAAACACCAATTGAAAGCGTAGAACATTTACAAAATAAAATACGTGATACATGTAGATCCATCACTCCAGAAATGTTAATGCGTGTTAAAAGATCGTTTTGGGCACGAATTTAAGCTTGTGAAAACAGCGGAGGGCGACATTTTGAGCAATTGTTATATTAATGTTATTGAATGAACATTTTGCAAAAATAAAATTTGTTTTATAATATCGAATTTACTTAAAGCAAATGATTGAAGTTTATGTCAAAATTTACGAATTTATACAGCTCTCTACGTTTTATACTTTTTTAAACGATGAACAGTTATCAATGTTACCTCTGCAAATGTATTTTGGGTTGCATTTTTAATTTCGTTAGGGTCATTATCATACGAGGAACATTCTGTATATCTTTGCTACGGTACTTAACAAGGTAATTCCACGACAGATCTCGCAGCTCATTTTATCACCCTTCTTTATAAATAGATACCGATTTCCCAGTCTTTAGGTATTATTCCCCATTCCCATGCTTAATTGATCAGATTCGACATCGTCTTCATTCCTCAGGTCCCATGCTTTTTATCATTTCTGCAGTTATTCGAATCTGCTGTTTCTAAAATTTCTTTTAAAATATTGTAAAGTTTTATATGTGTTGGAACCAAAGCTTTGAATATTTCACTTGTCCTCTTTTAAGGCTGTCATAGATACACCTTATTTAGTATAAATGAATTGCATGTCATTAACATTTTAATGTAAATGGTTTTCTGAATAGAGTTGATTATAAAATCATGTTGATGCGGGTTTCCTTGCTCCAATATTAAGTGTATGATCCATCAACGATACGGTAGACCAATAACATATCAATATAATACCCTCATAAAACCATGGAAAATAAACACCAGCTTAGTCTTGTATGACATATCTTATTCCTTTTTATATCTATCAGACTTAAAAGTATTTATAAAAATTGTACTGATATTACTTTTTGGGAGTTATACTAGCGTTAGTGGGCATTTTTTTTATAAATTACTTACGATAATTCATATAAATGAATTCATCAGAAACGCCAGTTGTCAGATACCATAATTTTTTCCAACGTTTGTTGAGGTAAATCAAGACTATCGCGGAGTAAGAATAGCAATCTAAAATAATTATTTTTTCTTGTTGCTGCAATCCTATGCCACGCAGTGACGACTGTTGCAGCAAGCAAGCTAAAAATACGATATTAATTCACTTTGAAGTTATTATTGATATTTTCGGTAACGGTAAATATCTCTGCTATTTTAGTAAGCTTCTTGTAATCATGGGGTCTTGCAAACAATGACGAACGCACGCTTTTAGCATTTATTAGTAAACAGAAAAACGGTAAATAACATTCCTTTTCGCATATCTGCTTTGTTTATCTTTTTCATGATCACTTTAAATAAAACACAATTGGCATTCCTTATTCGCTAGATTCCTTAAGAATTTCGTAAATTCGAAGCTTACTGATCTTTTTCACTTCGTTTATACCAGTTTGGAGTTCGTCATTCTTCTCATTATCCAATCTTTGATCCAGAGCAGCTAGGATGGTAGCAGCCTTATTTTCTCTCGCACAAATCACGAATGGAAAACCGAATTTCGTTTTATACCTGAAATACAGATTTATTTTAGTAGTTCACCCCCAGCGTTTTTTTTATACATACTGTTCATTCAAACTGTTTAATTTTTGCTTTTCCTCGCTTGTGAGCTTATCCAATCCTGCAGAGATTTGCTCTTGGGAAGATTCTTTAGTAAGTTTACCCAAATCGGCTAATTTTCCAGCTAAATCTGGGTGTAACTGCAGTATTTTCTCTTTCTCTGGAAAACCACACGTTTTAAAAAAAGCATACAGAGGGAAATATTTAAAAAAAGGCACCACTCAGAGGTAGAGAGTCTAGATAATTCCCAACAGTCAAGGCTATGTCTTCAGCACTTTCAAATGGCCTGTTCTTCAAGATTCCAATTGCAGCCGCCGGATAATGTTCCACAACGTTCCCGAATATTTTAATAAAGTTGTCACTGGCCATGGAATTCACATCTTTGATTGAGATACTAGACGAAGGCATCTTGCTGCTGCTGGTCGGTTGAACGCACGAGTATAAGGTAAATTTTAAATGTGTATGCGTTAATCAGTGGACTCGGGTCATTGTCGATAACACCGCCACTGTATTTGTMGTTAGTAAAGCGGCTGTTAGCCTTAGTTTAAATATAAATAATCGTMTACGAACCAGAACAGCGCTCGATAGTCGCTTGGGTAATAGATCGACAGATGGCGGTGGGTTCACAGAGCTGTTGGTTGCCCACACAACAAGGCGTTTTCTTATACAAATCGACACACCTGCAAGGTAGAAACGTGTTATAAACAGACACATTGGACTCCACCTCAAATCTTATATAGCACCGCCTTTCGGATATTTAGCGTTGCCCCATCGGTCCAATTTTTTTATCCCAACACGCCCGCCATTTTAGATAAAACTGTTTGCCCAAGCCGCTTAATCCGTGAAAGCGTTAAAAATTAAGTTGTGTAAGTCACCTGTTTCGGATAATAATTATTCGATACGTTTCGTGATAAGATACCAACTAAACTTGTTTTTCTGTAAATTTACATAGGGCTGGTTCATTTGCTTTGGTAACAAAACGTTAGGGTAAACTTTAAACAGCGTGAAACGAATTCGTTTTGTGTTATTAACAGGAGGCAATAAATTGCCTTAAAGGACATTATCTGTATTGTGTGTTTTGTAGACACAGAGGGACCCTTCTACTTGGAGCCATATCTTTACATTGTTGTACGTTGTTTAATTAACAAAGATATGTAAATATCTTTTGGATTTCTGTTACACCAGACACAATTCTTGGTTAATATTCAAATGAAAAAGTTGAATAACTTACCTAATTAATAAATCTACAAGAGCCGAGAAAATTATATTTTTAATCAAAACTTTTTATCTTTTTCGGTTTTAACTACAAACTTTACTTTTTTAATGAAAAAACGTAATGTTGTGTTATGTCTCTAAGGTACACCGGATTTAAGAATGAACGATTCATTTTTTTGTATTTGACGTGTTTATAAAATTCAAGTTGCAACCGATTAATCGATAATTATATTACATTATAATATAATTAACTATTTATCTATTTCGCTTAGAAAACAAGAAAACCATGATTTCAGATAATTTATTCATTATGTAAAACCAAGGTTTTTTATTTTTGTTTTTGTCTTTTTCGGTCAAAACGTTTCAAAATAAGCATTTTCATTAATTACTTACTTCTACATATAAGGAACCAGTACCAACAAAAATAAAAACCCCTAGCAGATAGTGAAAATTAACATCAAAACCTTCTGTCTCCAAGCACAAATGAATTTTTTTATTTAAAATTCTTTCAAAAATACCCCTAATATTTCTAAATTCATTACAGGCTTGTTGAACTCTGATGACTCAAATCTGTTTGCGAGTTTACATTATTGGTCCTCATGAGCGCTATCCAAAAAGTGACGAACATTTATGTTAAAATATGCAGGACATCTCTCGTCCACAGACCATAAAGTCTAGCTTATTTTTAAGCGAATACCTTTCTATAAATAATGTGGCAATTTTAATTTTATCAGGTCAAGTGCTGTCATCAGCATAACGAAAGATCTGTATTGCATGAAGCTTTCGCTTGGCCGAATAGAAATTCAACAGCAAAACGAAACTAAACTCAATAATATGCAGATCTTATGTACATGACAATCTGTACCTAAATAATATAACACAATTAAAAATAGTGACCCATAAGACACGATAAATCGGTCTATAGTTCTCACATGAAATCGGAAATTTAGGGATAAGTTTGGAAGTTGTCTTCTCGTTCTAATTTGTATGTTATTACTCAAATAATATAATATAAAACAAAACGATATTTTTACCAATTTATGATCAAGTATTCGTGCAAAATTGACTTCGTAAATCAAATTTGAATACTAAAAACAAATATACGTGCTTCCACATATTTTGAAAATTTGCTTTGTGTCATGCTATGGGTAAGTTATTTATTACTATATTTGTGATGACTGAGGGATATACTTTTATAACCAACAAAATGATGAATTTTAAAATTAAAGCATTCAGTGGTTCTAGAAAATTTGCAAAAATTTGCTCTTGAACTTAGGAAAAGGATATATTTAAAAATGGATATTTGGACTAGCCCTAGAAAAAAATTGGGCCAAATCTACATATAAATAATGGTGCATTTCTCATATAAAAAATTGCAGTTAAAATAAAAGATAATTCAAAGCTAATAATGTTTAAGAAATTTAATATATCACTTTACAAATATTACAACAAATAAACGATTATTCAAATGTTTGTATAGATGTGTCATATCCCTTAAGAATTTTAATATGTTCCCGTCCTTTTCCAATTATTTTTGTAGCTGCTTCTAGTTGGTTATCTAGCTAGATACGCTTTTCCCCGCTTTGGCTATTTCCGTACTCCAGCTGCATTATCTTTCAGTTTTTATATCAAGCCAATTGTCGCATAAACGGAGAAAAAGTATACTGCCACACAACATATTTTTCACCTTGCCAAAGTCTTCGAATCTTTAATGCATAAGAACATCGTCAAATGTATTAATAATTTTATATCACCATTTCAGCATGGCTTTATGCCCAAGAGGTCCACTGTGACGAACTTGACCTGCTTCAGCCAATTTGTTTCTGAAGTACTTGACTCCCAAAGTCAAATTGACGTCATATTTACTGCACTTATTCAACTGATTAAATCATAAATCATCTTATTGAGAGAGAAAATAGGGTTCGCTATGCTAACTTTGCCTCTAACCCATTTTGGCCAAACTCTGGTGATCCTCAAGGATCCAATTTACGTCCCCTTTTGTTTCTTCAATTTATCAACGACCTACCAGACTTATTAAATTGTTATAAATTATTGTTTGCAGTCGACCTTAAATTATTCACTAACATTTCTTCTTCAGACAACTGTTTGATCCTTCAAAACGACTTAAATTCTTTAACAACGTGGTGTGATCTGAATAGGTTAGATTTATATATTCCAAAATGCAATGTGCTTTCGTTCACTCGTAGACATAATACATTACTTTATCAATATCAAATCAATAATGAAGTCCTAAATAGAATCAATAAGTTTAAGGATCTCGGGGTCGTATTTGATAAAAAGTTTACGTTTAACGATCATATCTTAGATATAATTGTAAAATCATACAATTCTTATGGTTTCATTTATAGAAWTTGTAAGGAATTCACTAATTTATGCACTTTGCAATTATTATATTGTTCTCTTATTCGTACTAGGCTAGAATACGCGGCGTTAATATGGTTTCCTATTTATAGATGTTATACAGATCAACTCGAATATGTACAAAGAAAATTTCTTAAATTTTTGTCATTTTTACCCGATGGTTTTTATCAGCCGAAAGGTAGTGATCAGCAAATTCTTTTAAGCAGGTTTAATTTTGCTTCACTGGATATTCGCCGTACTTGTATTATTGTCGCATTTCTTTAAAATCTAGTTAACCATAATTTAGATTTTAGTTGGTTGCTTGAAAAGATTAACTATGCTGTGCCCCGTGTCAGTTCTCGTCAAAACCTAACCTTTTCCTATTTCCCTGGTCGATTGAATGTGTTTCTAAGATCGCCAATAGTGCTCATGTGCCGCCATTTTAACTGAATTTGTAGTTCTTGCGATATACATTATAACTTTAAATGCGTTATTTTAAACCAAATTGTTAAATATGTTAATTCTTAGTACGGTTTCATTTACCCTGTATATTATGCTTATTTTGTAGGGTTAAAGATATTATTAATATTTTAAGATGTATTTACTTAGTTTATTTTGTTAGCATAACAAGGTGTTACACTTCATGTTATTTATCTAACTGTAATTTTCCTGTTATTGGGTGCTAAAGATGTAGGAAAATAATAATAATAATAATAATAATAATAATAATAATAATTATTATTATTATTATTATTATTATTATACTATGCAGAATGCGCATACTTATATTTATTGCTCTTACCAATTCTGCCGATCTTTTCTCCTGAAATTACTAGAGTACTCAGTTAACTGCTTTTTTAAAGAATTTACAGATAGCATTATGAGGTGCTTGCTATTGCTATACCTGACGCTTCGTGTATAAAGAGCCGTTTGCCATTATACTTATTTAAGTACTGAAATAAATTCTTAACATTATTATACTGAAAATTAGATGCACGCGCCGTTTTAATACAAGAAATAAGCGTAGAGCTTTGTTCTCAATTTGTAATTACAAATTCTTTCAATACGTGCGTGTGCGCCCTTTTGTAGTTCTAATCGTGATTTTCTCAACCTACAGCTAATCTAACCGTAATCTATTAAATTCCGTCTTTATACAATAGCAAATGCAATGTAAGGTCTATTCTACTGCCAGAGAAAAGTAGACCTTAGATGTAACCCACTCATAAACAATTACTTTTACTGTTGTTTGTGTTTGTGGTCACCCCGAATTACCACAATTTGTAGTTAAAAGTGAAAAAATGCCTGTTGACTGAAAAAAATTATTAAATGCATCAGCGTTGATACTAACATTGATATTGCAAGGAGAATGAATGTTCATGGCTTCTTAAATGTGCTGAAAGAAGAGCTGCTAATAGAAGTTCCAGCAGCATATAAAAATTTTCTACAAATGAGCGATGCTTCATTTGAAAAATTGTTTGAACTTGTCCATAACAAAATAGGGAAACAAGGTACACAATTCTGTGAAAGTATTCCTTCCGTTTCATTTACAAAAGCATGACAACACATCACGTTCATGGGGTTGTCAAAAGATTACTCACACCAATATACATATTTTAAGAGGCCTAAAACTGCATTTCATGTTGATGTATTAATTAGCTAGTAGGTATGTAGTCAGCCCAAAATAACAGATAGCCCCTATTCAAAAGTTTATTTCGCAGATATCGGTACAGAAGCTACCTAATCTCACAACTCTGCATATTGCTTAGGTTCGAAAAGTAGGTTCTATGAACGTTTTGTTTATAAACGGTAAAACAGGTTAGTGCACATCGCTCTGCGCAGTTTTAATACGAAGTATGGAAATTGGGTATTTGCCATGTATTTATATTTTATTAAATTGCATATTAATAGGTAGCATCTAATCCACACAACAGCTGTGACAGCTCATAAATTCGAAAAAATTGATCGCAKGGTGTATTTTTAATATTAAAAATGTGAATATTTAAAGGGACCGCCAAAACGCGAACATATTGGCCGTGACGTCAGGTGTCTTGTAAATGGCCGCTTGTTTACATCTGGGGTCAGCGCGTCACGCGTCCGCCTCAGCCCGTCAATTTATCAATTTGTTGTTTGCGTTCATTTTGTGACAAGCGAATTAAAATACGCCAAGAAAAAGTGAAATACTTAAGAGTTATGACATCTGAAGGCATGTTCATTGTTATGGAATTTGTATACAGCGACGAGCAGTTCAACGCGACGGAGATGAGGAACGTAAAAACAACAGCATAAGTGAACTGTTTATCAAATTAACGTGGCATTGATAATTTGATCGCAGTGGGTTGTTGGAAACATACTATTTGTAAACATAAAAATGTAAGAATCAAAAATGCACCCTAAACTTGACATTTACTTTAGAGGTCAGAATAAATACAAATTGCCATTTATTTTCGGGGCTCTTGCGGCTCTTTTCCGGTCTGGCTAACGGTCGAATATATGGGGAACAACGTCGTTCTTTATTATAACATTTCCCTCTATCAACTTAAAACGCATATAATTTTTCATATCCTCTGCAACTATAAAAAAAGAAACTGAATGGTAAACACTTATAACCCCAAAAAGAATAATTAAACTTACAGTTACAATTAAGATGATCTTCACAATAGAAAAACAAACTTTGCGATTTCGGCATATCACGTCTAGGAGCCTTAAACAAATTTTTCATACGTTGATAATCTCAAGGAACGGTTACAAAAATTTTGTTAGCTGTACTGACTGAAGTACTTTTATAACCATGTACAAAACAACACTTGTTTTGTTTTCCATACATGATAGATGCTTGTAAAACTACACAAATAACTTTTTGGTGCGACCTCTTACACCGTCCTTTCAATAAACACCACACAAAAGCTTTTCCAATACAAGAATGATACTACACCATTAAACAGCACGCTCCTCGGTAATGTTTACATGACACTTGACGTCACGAGTTAATAACCTTGGATGGAAGCGTTTTGGCGGTGACTCCTAAGATTCGAATTTCAGACCTGAAATTCTCTACCTACAAATATTTTTTGTTTTTTTTTAACACGGCGTGCGATATATATGCACTTCAAGATTCATTTTACGTAATTTTCAAAAAAAGTGATAATACCCAATTCAGTACAATTAAGAATGTCTTTTCGAGTAGTAGTGTTTTTTAATTGGGCCATGAAGATCCACGTCCTTTTTCGACCGCACCAATCTCTCATTGCCTTTTCCGTCATTTTTGAACTTGCTAATTCAACATTTCCACCATTCAGCATCTTGTCGGCGCGTCGTTCATTTCAAACCAGAAATTTGAATAAAACCCCGTCGTCCCGACTGCTTTTAAGCGATTTACAACGGTCCGTTCTTTCGTGTTCGTCCCGAAATCGGAGACATTTTACGACACGGACGACTCTCATGGCATTCTGCACAGGCGAAAATTTTTATTGGACCCGAGCCGCCCCATTGTGCGTAACACGGTGCCGTAAAATGGGGACCCCCCGCCCGTTAACCTGTCCACACCTGACCGGCACGTCAAATATTTGTAAACAAGTACAAATTTGAAGAAATCATTCGAGCTTCGGGAACAAGATTAATGGGAGCTCATGGTTTGACGTCTCAATTACGGTTTAAAAGCGGTTTATATGAAAAGGAAGAACGTTCAATATCTTCGACATATTTTTTTTATAGGTATTTATAGCAAAACAAAAGAGATCCTAAATACGTATTTCGGCCGGTCACAAGAACTCAATTAATTATTATTTATGTAAAAGATATTTCGTTTCTAAAATAAATGCAAACACCAGAAAGTCTTTCGAAAATTTATTAATTGAAAAAAAAATTGAATTCATTCCCTTCACGCTTTCAACATCAGTTAATGCATGCGCGAAACATAAAATATATGTATGCAAAAGTAGCCGAGGTGAATTAGACAAGTATCAATTTCGTTACGTTATTTTTCATAAAATATCATTGGCATATATGGCAAAAAATTAAAGCATTGCTTCCTCCTGCATTTGCGGTTAAAGACGATCCAATCCAATAGAATATACTTAGTAATCAATCTTTCGACACATTTGGTGAAAAAGAAATTGCATTTCTTAATAAAGGTTTGAAATTTAATTTACTAGTATCCCAAAACATAGCTAGTATTGAAAGCGTCATCAGAAATTTTGAAGATTCCGACAGTCTTTATTAGAAATGCATGCAAAATTCAAACAGACAATAATTTTAGTAATAACATAAAACTTTGGAATAAAGAAAATCGTCAAATCATTAGAAAACCCAAAGATAAGAATTGCTTTTATCTGAAACCCGACAAGAGAAATAAAATTGTGATACTGGAAACAAAAAACAAAAACATCAAAACTGAAAGAGTGCAGGCAGGAAGTAGGAACACATGAATTTGGAAAAATGTCTAAAAAACGTGTCCTTATATTTTTATAAATACGGAAATAACATTTCATAACATTATAAAAACAGTTTCCTAACAGTTACATTTGATTACCTAGTAATGACTCGATGCTTGAAAACTTTTCCAGAAATTTTGGACGAAATTTTAATATTCTTGAAAAATTTGACGAGAAAAAATACTAAGGGTGTGCAAACAAAAAATCGTACAAATGAAATAAGTTTATTTTTTAAACTACTGGTTAGAAAACTGATTAAAAATAACATTCACAAAAAGATTAATAATTTTAGAACATACGCCGCACCATTATGGGTGCGTCAAGTTAGCCCCCGACCTTCAAATTTTTTGTTTAACACAGAAGATTAAATTGTGCTAAAGTTGTGCTGAACTGTGCTGGCACTTTTTACAATAATGTTGACTCTTAAAAGAATTAAAAAAAAATAACGCCCAGCCCCCGATTGTTGTGCCAATTATATCGTTAAAATACTTTACAATTAGGGGCAAATATAAATGAGATAAATCGGGGAATTATGGTCAGCGCCCTATATTTTCGATTTTCTAATCTTTGTTCTCTGTAATAGACTATGCTGGATTGTATAATTGATTCAGTAATAATACTTTACGATTAAGGCCAAGATTGACGGCCAACACCGGAAATTTTTGATGTTTTGATGCATATTAAAAATATTTCTTTCATTTTTAGTAGTGGCGCAAAATGACACGATTTAGTATTAGGATATGAAGCTCATAAAAAGAAAAATACTTATTTATATAGTTTTAAAGGTGAATGCCAAAAATAGCGGCTATGGAGTTGTCACTTATAATGACGCTTTTATAATAGAGCAAACCTGCTGCAACTTTTATAAAAATCTGTAACGAAAAATGTTTTAAAACATCACGATCTAGAACAGGGCTGGATGTCAACTTAACCCCGGATTTGTTTATCATCTACTTGCCCTTAAACGTACAGTACTTTTTACGAAATCATCGACACAATCTAGCACAACCGTAGCTAGTTCGAATCAGTTTGTTAATATAACATATAACATAATACAAAAAGAAATCATTTATTTTACAGATTTACGATCCTGCTGTGCATGTTATTTCGGCTTTATGGCAAGTGGAGATAAACCATCAACAAGGACACACCTCCTTAAAAAGGATGTGTTCTCGTCACAATCACATTTGATAACGCATATTTCTTATTCCTCAGCATAAAACAAACTAAAACTTTAATCTCGTACAGGATTAAGCGCGGTTTATATTTGTTTGTACTATAATTTCATTCCTGAAAATGAGATAAAGAAAGCGCAAGCCGTCTTTGAAAACGAAATATTTTGCTGGTCATCATTCAACCGCGGAGATAAACGCATAATAAACTTGAAATAGTTATATTCTGATTCAAGTGTAATAGAAGGTAACAAAAAAAGACAGTTGTAATTTCTCTGACAAAACCTAAAAATACGTTATCAACGGGTGTATTTATAATATAGCATGTAAAAAGTGATGCTCACGTTATGAATGGTTAGTTATTAATAATTATAAAGCCGTCAAAATGTAATGAAATACAACTTACACCACACTGCCATTCATAAGTTACATAATATCTTATCGTAAAACGCCTCCAATTTATATAAGTCATGGATAAGCTTAACTGCAGATGAACTGTATTGAAGTTTAATGACGTGGTGAAAAATGACGTAACGGAAACTGCATTGCCAAAAATGTAGCCACAAAGTAAAAGCTGGATTTGTTTGTGACACTTCACTGCAGTTTTTTATATGTCGTTAGCCAGGAAAATGTTCTTGTTTTAATATACTGGATGTGTGCTCTAACATAACAAACAATAAGCTAGGCTATTTGTTCTGGGGGATTTTATTGTTATATGAACTCGCTGCGAGTCTTCGAGTTCATAAGCGAAGCCAACGGTATTGTATATCATAATGACACGCAAAACTTTTACTTCTTCTTTGTCATACTGGTTGGAGGGGTTTGCTCCATGTATCGTTTTCTTTGTGTATCAAGGTTATACCAAAAACCCAATCTCAATGCATTTTTTGGGAGTGTACTAGATTTAGGCAATTGTGGAACTTAAAGTTAGTAGATTGTTCTTAAACCACTTTTCTTAGATAAAACACTGAAGGAACTGGTCAGTAAGAAATAGTCGTATATTGAGTGTATGTGTTTTTATAGTAGCTACAAAAATTGCTTAGTGACAGATAAACAAACCAAAATTGTACAAGAAGTGGGAGCAAAAACTATGAATCGGTGAATATTGTCATTTTAAAGATGGTTATAAGAGGAAGCAACTATAAATCTGCTTCCTAAAAACAATTTAACGATTGGAGGAAAAGTATAACAACTCAATGTTCTTTAAAAGCTATTTCTATTTTTATTAATGCAGTCTGAAGGTCTTTAGGCATTAACTTTTTGGTCCACTTAAAACCTTATGGAGATGATGAGAGAGCAAAGTGGAGAATACGAACCCAAAAAATAGACAGTTGAAGAACAAACAATGAAAGAGCGAGTGTTCACTGTTCACATCCGAATCGGATGGAATTAAACTGTATAAAAAGCATTGCAAATTAAAACCAAAATATAGGTGGGTTATCGCAGATTAAAAAAATACTGTCTTATGCGAGTATACACGTCTCTGTGTGTATAAACATCAGCTTCGTTGGTTAATATTAAGATAGTCACGGCGAACTATGGTGTCAATCTGTGGCGAAGAACATTACCTATCTTATAAGTTTTGATCTGAACAAGAAATGCTTCCTCCCAGATGGTTTCATTTTTAAAGTTGATGGTACTTACAAGTGAATTCGATTTCTTTATATCAACTTCAGTTTGCCTTCGAAAGTAGCAATTTAGTAAACAATCTAGTGTTTTGTCAATAGATCCTTAATACTCTGTGCCATTGAGGCAAAAAATCGCTTCATCAAAAAAGATAATCCAATTTAAAATGTTTCTATCTTCTTCTGTCATGTTCATAGCAGTTTTGCAAAATTCTGTCCTACGATCGAAATCATCCTTGTTCAGTTCTTGTAATAAGTGTGAATATTGCATGGAAAACCTCTTTTTTTAATATTCTAACAGATCTTCTGCTAATATGGTGAGTGAGAGCACGCTGTTGTACGGAACACTTGGGATTCTCTTGCATATCTAAAAGGACATGCAAGCTACTTTCCTCACCTTGAACGTCCTGGTTTTTGACGATTTTTAACACCGCCGGTTTCGTCAAATGTTGCAATGTTTTAATAACTGTTGATCTGGTAATTGGTTCACGATCTTATGAATTGCATTGTACAGTGCAACTACTTCCGAATAACTGTGCCTTCTATCTCCATAATCAATCAACATCAAAAATGCGATGCGATCATGTTCAGTTAACTGAGGCATTGCGATTGCAAATAACAAAGCGAATGAAAATTATCACCAGTCACGAGAAAACGGAGACACCTGGAGTTTTTGTTCTTACTTAGCGATAACGAATATGGCTTTTAACCAGAAGTTTTTTGCAAGACCCAAGTTCGTTATTGCACTTTTCTCAACTCAGAAGGTAAAGTGTGATACATTTTTGAAATCAGGCAAAAATATCCTTTTCAATGATGTGCCCTTTGACTCCCTTCCCATTAAAAAATGGAACTTGCGGCCATATCTCGCAAAACGAGAGCTGACACGAAGTTGAAAAAATCCAGAAAATGTATGCAGAACCTCAAATATCCTGTTGGTTCCATACTTTGTAACACCCTTTGTACCCTGTATATTTAGGCTGGGACAGAATTCATGATAGTACGCGCGGGATTCCGCAGGGCAGCATACTTCGCCCTGTATTGTTTTCCCTGTCTGTATTTGACTTACCAACCTCCTAAAAATTGGAAAAATTCATCTATATGCAAATGATGTACAGTTTTCTATATGTCTTGGTAATTATATATACTGTAAGTTATCATTTAGTTTTACTACCGACACTACAAAGAAATGGATAATAACAAAATATAACAGAAAAAGAAAGAAAAAGGATGGGTCTTAACAGAGAACACTGATACACGCCACAGACAACTAGTACAGACATCGAAGGTATTATATCTCATTAAGAAAAACAGTGAGTAAGTGTAGTTAATTAATTTAACAGAAAAATTTACGACACCAAAAGCGAAGCTGATACAGAATATGTGATCTATTGTACATAGCAAAGACACGTCTGGTAATGAACTAATTATTTCTATTTATTAAAAACAAGTACACACAAAACAAAGACGTCCCATATTATTTCGTGAGCAGAACAACGCAATAGCGAAAATACACGAAAACTAAGTCGAAAACATGACATAGCACCATCTGTGGAATGCAACCCGAATCGCTCTTCAAGTCAGTTTTAATCGCCTTTGATAATCCCATAAACGGAAACCGACCGATTTTCGAGCCGGGCCTAACAGTTTTATACTCAATTAGAGGATGCTGCCGCAGCCTACTCTCGGGGGGCAATAAAACCTAACCCTCCAAGGGTTGGAAAACACAGCCCCGGACACCGGCCGGTGTCGGTAACCGGTGTAATAAAACTTTTCAATACGCGCACCACCATAAAGTTTATAGAATGGCAGATAAGAAGAACGCCGCCGGAGCATCTTTTGATTTTATTGTCGGCCTCCATCATGCGACCGTGCGTGAGACGAACTCGAAAAAGGCGGCCGTTTGAAACGTTCCGGCTTGCGGTTGGAATTTCGAGAAGAGAGTTTGCTTTGTGAATAAAAATCGTGGGCGTCGAGTTTTTTTTTAACGGAGGCGCTAAGCGATGGATGAAGGAAAGGATGATTAAATGTTTGCCGAAATATTCACCCAAAAAACGTCTCAGCAGTCGATTCATTGTGTATTTACACTGGGTGAATTTATTAATGCTCATTCATCTTCGACTACTAAACGTATATTTCGTACTCTAGTCTTTGGACTACCGGTACAATAATTAAAGTGTCTTATTAAATGCGTATACTTGGTCCATTATGGCGTTCCTATGAAGGTTCTTTATTATTATGTTCTATTCAATAAACTAAGGCTATTAGGAACAAAAATACAAAAAAGCAATAACAGATATTTGAATTCAAAGGTGTTCACACTACCATCTATTTAGTTCCAAATACTACTCAAGTTTACCCGCAGAGATTGACGCACAGTGGAAGATTTCTGAGTTTATCCATTCACAAATTGGTTAATAGTCCGGTCAAAATAAACATTCTCCCTTGCATAAATTCCCAACCAGCTGAAAATTTACATGAACGTTAATGATACCATTATAATGAAATTGTGAAGAGTCCTCATCGATTCCATTTATGCAAGATCAAAGTTCGCAAAATGGGTTTTTGTTTTCTTTTAGCGAGACGTGTAATTTATAATAAAAACAGACCAGATAAAATTGTAGATTATGCAATTATCTATAAAAATTGTCTTTACACTTTTTTCCTAAGATGCACCATTTCTGAGAAAAAAAGTTACTTAAATTTACCATAGTTGTATTGTCCATAATAGGTATGCATGACTACGCTGCCTATCTACATCATTAGACGCATAATATAGTAAATTTAATTACATGCGTTTTTGAAATTTTTGCGGATATGAAGTCAGCTCCAGAAACTCCAATAACCAATGGAATTCGCTTTCTTCTGCCTGTATATGGAGCTCCAAAAATTACTTGAATAGATATGTTACGTTACTTAACTTTTTGTAAAACATGCATGTACTAAAAAAACCGCGTGCAATTAGCTTGGTAATTGGATAAAGAAATTCACTAAAAATATTTTGAAGTTCCTAAATTTTCCGCTAGGTGGCGTATTTGATATCACGTTACAAATAAACCCAAATAAATAAAAAATTTGCCCATAAAATCTAGGTGGAAATAGATTTTTTAGAATCTCTGTTTAATTACCTAAATATTTTGTTCAAATATTTTTTTCTCTGGTTACCGGGGTAACGTGACGATATAACAAAATAGCCTCAAATCTTCTATACTCCGATCACCAAATAGATGGAGTGATTCCGTGAATTGTATGCATCTTGCATGTTATCGGATTTGATGCTGTTTATTCAAGTCCGATTTAATCGTTATAACATTTTTTTGCTACTGAACAATTAATTAAAAAATTATGAAAAAAAAATTATGGTTTAAAAATTACGTGAAGAACACGCATCATGATCACTTCATCTGGAGTATAGACGATATATCTTCTAAACGCTTCAACCAATTTTAATGAAGCAGGACTCATTTTAGAGCGAATTTGATGGTAAATTATTCCAAAATTGGTTTATCATTAATAAAAACCCCGAGGCGTGTCATTTTCCTTTTTGAAGTTATAGTAGAACATAAAATAAACAAAAGGAATTTTCTCCTTGAATTTTGAAAAAAATGAACATGGTGGCAAGGTTTTTTCACTTTGTTTTGTAGATTATTATTTAAGGAAAATTATAGTAAAAACTTGAGATTAGAAGTTTTTCTCGTTTAGAAGTATATGCCAAAAAGTGTACAAACAACATATAACCGAGCTATTTGTTTTATTATTAACAATGTATTTTTAGTAGTTAAAATTAGACATCGCATCAATGTCATGTTCAGAGTGTTATATCATGTTAATTTGGTTTAGGTAGGCCATGCGCTGTGAAAATCGAGACACAAATAATAGCCTTCAAAACTTCAAAACAAAATGGAAAAAAGTATGTTGTTCTATCAATTCTTTAAAAATTAATGAGAATAATATATTTTCGTGCTAGGGTATATTATTTTGGCAATAACTTCAAAAGGAAAAATGACATATGTCTCGGGTTTTCACTAAACTCTTCCTTACATAATAGTCTACAAAACGGAGCCAAAAATATACCGTTCCAAATAAGTTTTTGAGAAAACGAGAAAAGTATGAGAGTTTTTCAAATAGCGCCCTCTGCAGCTATTCCCAAAAATAAATTTTGTAATAATTTTCGTTAAATCTGATTGGGGCGTTTAAAAAATATACCGTCTATAAGTTTCACCGTTATTTTACTTCGTAGTAACATTACCATGGCAACCGAAGAAAAAACGTAACGAAACTTAACGCAATGTCAAATACGCCTCCTAGCGGGAAAATTTCAAGACCCTTAGTGGATCACCCTGTATATACCAAGTGTATACCTGCAATACCTAAACTATTTCAATGTTAAACATTTAAGCCTCTCAAATCCTGCCACTCAACCCGTTTTTATGCATAACTTTAAAAATGCAAAATTTTGTTTTGTTTGTTAGAAAGTAGAATCTGATCTGAAAATTTAACTGCTGAATTAATGTTATTTTTAATAAGTTCCTCTTAAAAGGAAGTTACATTACTAAGGCATTAGCAGTACACAACAGTACAGTACACGCAGTACCTACAAAAGTAGTATCTATGATGCCTCATTTACTCGGAAATCAATTTTTTTCTGTTGTGCATATGGAGAAAAATGTAACGCTATGGAACTTCTTTTACTCGAATCTTACATTTACGTTAGTCATTCTACGACCATAAATAAAGATTTGTCGCATGTCAACTGCATCAGCACTCATGAAAAGGTGTATATTGCATCAATGAAAGTTTAAAGATATACACACAGATAATAATGTGCTGCAATCGCAATCGTTTTATTTCATTGTACTAGTGCAGTAATAGCAGTAGGTGTACATTAATAACACAATCGAATCTAACACACAAATCACGATTATGCATGAATAGAATTAGAAAACTGAGTTAGAAATTGACGCTTATGATTACTGAATGGACTTAATAATATCTACTTGTTCCTGAAAACTGTCACTATTGGTGGCATTCTTGGATCGTGTAGGAGTGAGGGATAGGATACGAATTAGTGATTTTCGAAGGAAAGATACAGTTCTGTTAAAAATACAAGGGAGCGATAATATTCAACAATTGATTGCGGCCACATACTTTTTCTATTAAGCCCCGTTAGTCATTGCTTAGTTATCTTCAATAAACGTGCTATAAAGACCTTATTTCGAACGCGTCTTGGCTGAATAATTTAAGATTGTCATGCAAGCAAACTAAAAAAGTTAAATCGTTTCATTTCTAAAGGAAATGTCATACACATTGTTGCTGCTTATGTTCAATTATTAATTGATAATTGCATGCCTTACGTCATAGGAACACAATACAGTTAACCCTGAAACTGTAGCGAAATGCATCGTAGAGAACTCTGTATGTCATTTATGCTATTAAAAAGCTTTTCCCAGGCTACCTGATCTGAACAGCAAAATCATTTGAAGCTTGATAAATAAACGAACGTGATTTTACGAAAAAAAATTTATTTTTCAGCTTAAGTGGGTCTAATTCGATACAATTGGTTTATCTGTCCTCGTAATAAATTCTTATAACTTGGTCGTTTTTGCTCATTCGTATTTTCTGAACATTGTCAAGTTGTCGCTTTATAAATCGACAAAATTTGCGTGGTGCTATTATCGCTAAAAACGTAGAAAATTGATTAGAAAGTAGGCTCGGTTTTGAGCGACTGTTCTTTACAGAAGGTTACTGAATACTTGTATCAAATAAATAGTTATTTTTCTAACAAGTGCTGAAAGTGATACTTTCTCGCACGCGACGGGAAGGACGCGAAGCACTAGTGCCGGAGGGTGACAATTTCCAAACTAAAATATATGCAGGGAATTATGTGACAATTTTAGGAAATTTTTCGCATAAACGTAGATATAATTAGCAAGCAAATTGCGCTGTGAATCCTACGGTTATGTTATAAGTGGTCATTAATTTGTTTCATTGTCGCCGCCGTTTGTTTTCCTCGTGTGTATAAGGCGCAATCTCAAAACGACAACTCAAACAAGTGGATAATGACAGCCTGGCATCATGATTTTGCGCCTTTATTGCAGAATAAATATGTATTTCAATGTTGTCTGTCAATTACTGCTCAAAAATAAAAAGATTTAGATAACACCTCTGCTGTCAATTAAGAAAAATCCAGCGGTCGTATAACACAATTTATTGCCATTTATGGCATCGTACGAGTGTCATTCGCAGATAAATGCAACTACGTAATAATTGCTTAATTAGTGGTGGCTTCTTGAAGAGTGCGGCACCTATCTTGGATGAGCACATCAATTGGCATAAATCCAAGACGGACGCCATGATTTTGGAGTTACTTATCGATGTAATATTCACCAGACTTTTAGTCCTATATTACAGCGGCAATAATTTTTGTTTGGTTGATAAAAATATAGAATTATTTTAAATTTAAACATGAAAGCTTGCTCTTTGCTTTATTTCCTTTGAGTCTCTATCAGCTTTCACATTTTTTTAATCACTAATACAAATGGGTATGAAACCGAATCGATCTTAGATGAGCTTATCTGGGCCAAATATCAGTTTTACAGTAGAAACAAAAACCGTATTTTAATTAAACAGGTAAAAATTTGAAAACACAAATGCACATAATGTTTATAAAGCATTTAGAGCAGCATTTCTTGTAAAAAATATAATGCAACATAAAGTACAATACAAAAAATGGTCCGTTTTCTTCTAAGCTACGCGGCTGTCCCAAACAAAAACACAGTAAGTGCAAAAAAATGTAAGAATAAGAGTATACAGATACTGTGTTGGATTTTGGGAACAACCCAGCTAGATTGTAAGTGCTGTGTTTGTGTATGGGTCTAAAACAGTTAGTAGAAACGATAAAACTGCTACTGCCAACGCAAAAGTTGCGCATAAACACAGTATGCATATGTGCATAAAGCTCAATTTTGCTAGCAATGTTGGTTACTGTGTTTTTGCTTGGAGCTGCCGTACGGTCTAGAGATAAATATAAAACTAATACAAGGTAACAGCTTTGAACAAAATATTCATGTTTATAAGAACATAATTAATTCAAAATATTTATCAATTAAACTTATCCAGATTGTTTTTATTGAATTTTAATGTAAATTAAATGATCTAACATTCGCGATACTTAAGGAACTCGTTAATAAGCTCGAAACTAGAAAAGGTAAACTGGTGCGATTTTCGCTATTCTGCATATTGCTTTTTATTATTTCGTCGAATCTAAACAAATTCAAATATGGATATAAGATAATATTTTGTCGGATAGATCGCTTTCTCTTGAAAACACTGACAAAAAGTTAATAGTCTGAAGTTTCGATTATACCTGTAATCTTTGTCAAAGATGAAGAACCTCAAAATTTGTGTTTTCAAGAGACAGCGATCTATCCGACAAAATATTATCTTATATTATGGACGCTGAAAGCATTCACCCTCAAATATGGATAACTTGATTTTTTAAATAGAACGCCATAATTATCTCTACGTGGTTAGCTGCAAAATTAAATTCCCTTCCAGAGGATATATATGTGCGTGTGTTGTAGCTATATCCTACTTACGGTTTTGATAAAATTTTGCAAAAAAATACAGTTTTTGTTTTTTCAATACTTATCAAGTTATGGCAGTATTTAGCAGCAAGTTGTTGTTATTAAGAACTGCCATTGCTAGGACAAGTCAGTCTGACCTACCGCCCTAATTTCGTTCTTTTGGGACTCATCAGCGCAGCCAAAGCAGACTACAAGCGCCTAATGCGATTGGTTAGTACGGCTGGTTGCTTAGAGTCGAACAGCATTACAGTGCCCTTTGCTTATCTCACTGACAAAAGGACTGCCAATAACCTAATTCTTAAATTATACATTGCGAATTACGTTAGCCTTAACAAGAACATACTTGGCACCTATACAGCATTCTGTTGCAATCTGATGGCAAATTGCGACATGTTGTAAGGTTTCAAAAATTTTTTGAGCTTTTGTAAATCGTATTTGTTTTGGTATTTGTTTCCAGAAACATTTCTATTGCAGAGTTTTCCTCGCCTGTCGCTTCACATGGAAGCTAAAAGCTTAAATGTCCAATAATTCGGAAAAAAATCCTTTATGTGGTCTTTTCAGCCCTTGGTTTATTTTAATAAGTCTTTGTATGTAAACATTCTGGGCCGAGTGATATCCAATATCATCGAAGATATCCTTCGAAGCAAAAAATTATGCTAAACATTTACTTTGGCAACTAATGGAAACAAAATAAACCAGAATCATTCTTAAAATCCTAAACTACATTCACATCACACCAGTTACTCTAACCTCTTGTTTTTCTTTGAACTGTATACCAATCCTTTTGCGTTCAGTTTTCCAGTCTACTACATTCCTTTTTCTTTTTAGCTTGATAACGTTTTTTATCATCAGTGTCATTTATTTTTGCAAACAAGGAACACATATACGTTATTTAAGACAAAATTCACAAACTCTTGCGAAATCAGTTAGAGCATCTTGAGCATCAGGTAAGTCATTGTTTTGTCAAGAGAAATAGATATATATACAGTTGACATAAACCACTAAAGGAGGCACATGATGCTTCATTTTTGTGCTCAGACACGGAATGTAAATTCGTTGAAAACGATAGTGTTTGCGGTTGCTGTGCAGTTCCTTATTTTGAAAGATCACCTTATTCCCAACGAAATAATGTCCGAATTAACATATTTAGCTAAATAACGAAATTTCCTAAGATAAAATAAATTTACTATAAAAATAATATGTTAGTAACCGGCGTTCATTTTTAGTTTTGTTTGATATGTAGAATATGTAGAACAAAACCGCGTCCTCATTAATTTCAACCGTACGGAACAAAAATACAGCAACAAAACGAATAAAAGAACCGAAACTGCTTTCGGATGGAGGTTTATATTTACTGTGGTGGTGCGGTAAGAGGCAATCTCCACTAAAGTTGTTCTAAATGTAAAAGAAACGACGACTGGCTGGCTGCGGAGGGCACTCCTTGGCACGTCCCACGGGSGTCGTTCCGGATAACGGGCCACGGGCATGCCGGAAAATCTCGCTTTCCCTGATATAATGCCCGACAAAAAGCGAAGTTTTAAAGGGTGCGGCTAAACACGGGATAATGGCGGTTGGTTTGGTAAACAAACGTGTGAGCTATACTTGTTATTGTCATATTTTTAGAATACGTCAAAAAAAGCTTATGGGCAGATTACTTCATTTCGAAAATAATAATAATAAATAATTGACTTTATTATAAACTGGTACACCATAGGCGAAATTTAACCTAAGGCTATTCTTACATTTAACCTATAAGGTACCACAGACCTGATATAAAAAAATTGAACAAATGAGATATAAAGACAAGTTTAAAAATTAAAATTTTAACAAAGCAAATTAAATTATTCAACAATGGAGGAATACGTTTACTTGATCGCGCTTAGTGAGTGGAGCTGAACGAAAAATTCCAAAACATGATGAAATTTCAGTCCTTMATCGCCATTTTGCTCAATTACACGGTTAGTTCTACTTAGTAATAAAAAAATATCCTGCATGCTGACTTGTCGTATGTAATTCGGACGGTTTAGTGGTCAGTTTTCTCACCAACAAGAATGGTGTGGTATGGTTCACCAGTGAACAAATTAATGTAGCATAAACGAGGGTGGATAATATGTATAATAAATATATGTCTCTTGAAAACACTGACAAAAAGTTATAAGTCTGGCGTTTCTATTACACCTGTAATCTTTGTCAAAGACGAAAAACCTCAAAATTTGCCTGACACAAGTTCAAACAAAATTTTGAAAGTAAATAAACAAATCACCAAGGAAGCGAGGCGTCATAGAAACAACGTGCCAACCTGATAAAAAAGAACCTGACGACTACCTACCTACTAGATATACACGAACTACTTGATAAAAGGTAACTACAAAATAGCCTTCCAAATGTCACTTAACTCATAATTTCCACAATCCCTATTAAAATTATTAGTATTCCTAAAAAATTATATAGCTTCTTTTATTAGACGTTTGTGATAATGTTTTTCTCTATGTAAAATTTTTGTTTTATCAAAGTCAATCATGTGTTTAGTCAAATATGAGTGTTCAGCTAGATTTATTTATTGATTTATCTATCTGTTGCAGCCTAGTAGCACGTATGTGTTCTTTTAAACGCGTTTGACGAGTTAGGTGACATTTGAAAGACTATTTTGTAGTTATCTTTTATCAAGCAATTCGTGTATATCTAATAGGTAGGTAGTTCCTTTTTCGTCGTCAGATTCTGTTTTATCAGGTTGGCACGTTGTTTCTATGACGTCTCGCTTCCTTGGTGATTTGTTTATTTACTTCCAAAATTTTGTTTGAACTTGTGTTAGGCAAAGTTTGAGGTTTTTCGTCTTTGATAAAGGTTACAGGTGTAATCGATACGTCAGACTTATATAACTTTTTGTCAGTGTTTTCAAGAGACAGCGATCTTTCCGAGAAAATATTATCTTATAATGTAGCAAAAATCTCAAGAAATTTTAGCAATGGAGAAAAAAACAGAAATGACATAAAAACTATCGGCGATACAATCATCACCCAAGCATCTAGCTTTACCGGAAAACAAGCATATAAGCGACTAGAAGCTTTTTTAAAGCCATTATCTAAATAATATATTAAAAACAAATCTGATATTTTAACAGCGGAAGGTATAATATTTTTCACAAAAACTTCAAGCAACATACCTGTACCTTTTATGAAATATATAAGTATTATTATAGCATAGTGGATGATATAATGTAACCTTCTTTATAGGCTGCCATTGTAACTGGCCGTTTCTGGAGGACCGGGAAGAGTATAAGCTTATGAGGTTAGCTATAAATGATATAGCTAACACAGAAGCGGTTGTGGTGGTCAAAATTTAAAACAAAAACAGGTACCTAGTCCAAAAAGTTTTGCGAATAAAATAAATACCTTGTTTTTCTAGCGAAAATGCGCATCTCTGAAAACAAACGAAATAACGAATCATGGTTTTTTGGGCTAGCTCAATGTTCGGTGTATTTCAAAACGGGTTGGTAAAAATCCTTTGAAAACAATCCGTCAAAAATTACCTAACATCTTAGTTATGTCTAGTTATTTCAATGCCGAATAATACACTAGCCACTGTTTAGTTGTTGAACATTGGCAACTTTTATTATGAATGTAGAGGCAGATACCCTATAACATTAAGTAGACAGGCAAAATGGAAAAGTTACGCAGTTGCAACAGGATATATTCACGACAGTTCCATAGCAATGAGTTGACACAAATGACAAGGTGTTATGCTTAGGTAAATTTAACGTAACAGAAACAAAGTTAAGTTAGTTTTATGACATTGCACCCGAAAACCATTTTATCTTTAAAATATATTGGCTAACTGCACAAGATGATATATCCATCAATCCCGCATTTTTAGCTAGTTCCGATGTCTCATGTAGAGTACTGTGTTCCCGCAAGACACAATAACGTAAACAAACGCTCTGTATATATACAGCACCAAAGCTTTCGTTAATTTAAGTTTAGAATTTTACATTCTGTTGTTAGTATATTCTTGAAACTGTATATTGTCCTTAGTTTTCGGAAAGGACTTTGTGAAACCAATAAAACATGACCTTAAAGGTTAGGAAACAATAAAAAGTAACACCCAAATTTTAAATAATCTAAACGTTTTGGATAACACTGCCCTCTAAATGAAGTCGAACTAAGTCCTCAAAAAATGCACATCTTTTTGATCTGAATGTAACCGAGAAAGATTTGCTTATGTTTTAATTTGAAACCATGACTTTTGTACCAGCTCACGATTCTATTCAAGTCGTCATTGTAAGACTTACTGCCTGCACAACAGCGGTAGGCTTATAAGATAAATACAACTGACAGTCATCAGCGTAACGATGGAGTTTACGTGCAACCTTTTCGAAATCTGTCATATGTAGCACAAGAGGGAAATTTTAATTTAACTAATAACATTTCATGATTCAAGCAAACAAAAGTCTTATAATGTAGTCGAGAAATACTGCTGTTGTAATTTTTTTTGTCTATTGCCCGCAAATAATCGTCAGGGACATATAACAAGGGAGTATACTTTGTATCCAAGATAAAAACAACAAATAATGATGAAGTAAAAAGCTTTTCTAGGCTCCTTGTTACACCCTTAACAACTTTTGTTTCCATGACCATTCACAGCGGAAATAGCTATTTATGTAACAAGGCAGTAAAGTGGCATTTTATCGAACAGTTTGGAGATTTAAAGCCGAGAAGAAGACGAGGCGAGCAACCAGATTTGCAGCAGAATTAGAAGATGTTTGAGGTTTTGTGTGTTACATTTGACATGTGCATTACGATTAATTTTTTACCAGGTTTTAGTGACGTCAAGTAAAGTATTTTACTGCCTATGTAGGTAAAGAGCCATTTTCTCGCGTTGGATGGGTAGGATAAAGCTATACGTTCGAATGCAGTAGCCGAGAAATTAAATTATCATCATTTGCAACAGTAATTGATTTTGGTAGACAATGTAAGTGCGATTAAAGATCACAAATAATCCAAGCTTCCATGATGTTTGAAGTGAATAACGGGCTACTGATGCTCTAAAGAAACCGGCCCAAGGAGCAGTAGTATTTCACAAATTTGAAGGAAAATGTTAGGATATATAACTTATAATTTTTCCTTAGCTTCACACTGATATCTACCGATAGTCAAAAGTAAAACTTGTTTGTTTCTAGCTTAGCATTAAATCTCTTTTAAAAAAAAGCGCGTTGATACAAGTATCGCAAGTTCCGATTTATTAACTATATTTCGTTTGCTGATAATTATGGTATCACGTATTACAAAAACGTAAGTATTATAAAAACAGAAAAGGAAACAAAAATGATTATTGAACTGCAAAAGAATTATACAGGTGTACACCGCTCACGCAATGGGCAAATACCACGACTAGCTGTAGGAGTGGGCTGGGTTCAAACTTTACAGCTAATTTCAAAATTAAAAAGAGAGCCAAGGCGCCAGATAATTTTAAGCCCAACAAAGTTTTTCGATAAGTCACTGACAAAAAATTATCAAAATAACAGCGACAGTAGGTTAGCGGAAATAACAAAGAAAACCTATTACTAAGCGTTTATTACAGAAGTAAAATTTAGTGACACACCTTGATTGAAATTAAATTTTTGTGAACTTTTGAACTTAAATTTATTAGATATAAAGCCGGATGTACTAAATCTAGTGAATCCCAGTGTTTACTGCAATTTCCAAACATATGAGTGCGCATTCATATTTACAATCGTTGGAAAACCAATAGCACAAGGCTTCGAAATAAAGTTAAAGTGTTATCAATTAGTACAAAAGCCACAAATATATATATCAAATGCAATATAAGCTATACAAAAAAAAACTACGTTACAAGGGATAATGAGAAAATACAAAATAATCAGGTAAGTAATAAATCAATCGATTCTTTTACAAATAATTTGACCGGTAACTGAAAGGTACGTATTATCTTAAAATGTAAGTACGCAATGCTATAAAACACGAAATGAATTCTCGATTCGGCGTGATCTCCACTATGGCAGTCAATACAAAATAGCAATACACACAAAAGTCTTAGCGATCACTTCAAATGAATGATGTGAGGTAAGTAAGACGACACAACGAAAATTTTGTACTCAGCCTAGGTCCAAAATAGAGACAGATACCACATCCTTCAGGGTAGAGATCAATGTACACTGGATGGTTACGTAAGTCAAGCCAGACTCAGATCTATCGCCGCTGCTTCGTCTCAGATTGGATACTCAACCAGACCAATCCCGGAAAACACTGAATTTTCCACAGGGCGTTGCGTAAGTCCAGTTGACCTCGCTCTGTTTTCTCTTTGATTTTCTTTGCCAGGTAAGTAGAAAAAAAAGCCTAACGAATGGATAGTTAGATATAAAGAAATTCCTAGGTTCGACACTTACCCTATATGGAGGCGGGCTTTTCACACTCGGATTTATTAAACTGAAGATTGTTAAGTCAGGAAATATGGCTGCTGTAGTGAATTGGGCGAATCCAGCGTCAGCTGATTGTTATTATCGACGAAGACTAAGGGTCTCGAAATATTACTAAATCTCACCCACGAAATCAAATACCAAAATGTCGACGATAACAATTTGTAGTAAAATATTAAATKCTGCTTTATGCAGTTGGAATTTTACCGAAATTTATTTTACTACGTCCCCGCTTTTCAGCGTTCACTCAGGCCCTCAGTTCAACTAGTGTACTGATACCTGACAGGTAAAAGAAGGCCACATTCAGGCGCAAGAAACCAAGGTGAAGATATTTTCGATGCAGAACCGGATGCAGCAATCGGATACTTATTTTGAATTAAACACCCGAATTAGCGTTTTAGCATTACGTTCCAATGTAAGCAAAATGACAACAAAAATATATTTGGAAAAATGCATCGTTAGTGAAACTTAATCACCTAAAAGACTGGTAATAGAAGAGCTTAGAAAAAAGAACATTACGAAATTAAAGACCGTTACAATGGGCGCAGAAAAGTTGTCGACTTAATAATGCTGTTTAGTGTTTTTACTCGAACTTGGTTTTTGTGGAACCTACTCCGAAGTTGTGCGGCGGTGCGGAGGCCGAACACTTGTCGTGCGACCCTACAGCGAATAAAACGTCCGTCATCTGTTGTACATAATTTCCAATAAAATCTTAGATACAGTCCACACATCGATTATTTAAGCCGTTTGTGTACCTACACCGAAGTGGTGTAAGACACATAGACGCTAACAAATGCAAACACCACAAAAACTATCACACAATTTAAAAAATGCACAAAAAGAACAAAATTAACTTTGATAGCACCGAGTCAATGCGTACTACATTCTGGATTCAGTTCTCGAACGATGAAATCCTCCCGTGTTCCATTTTCCGTCCTCTTGGCGTCGGAACTCGGCACCCACATCAAAAGATTGATAAATGATTTTATCTTAATCTGTAAGCGTTAGTCGGCATCAATTTAAAGGAATCGATATGTCGTAGGGAACGTACCCGAAACTTAAGCAGGGCTATCGTGTTTAGCATGTGTTGGTTTTGATAAAGCGACTTATTCTTGATCCGTGCTTAAGTGCCAAGTACTTTGTCGAGGAATAACGAAAATATTGTGGGCGGCAAACAGCTTCCCTTTGTTGGTTTCGTACGCATGGCCAGCTGCTGCTAGCCGAACGCAAGTTCAACGACGTTTTTACTATGTTTTACCGCAGTCAATAATGATAAAGATGCGATGGAAACTTTTGCTTGCTTAAGCACTGCTCTAATCTTTTGTGTGCATAGCTTTCGTGGATCGTGCACATTATGCGGAGTAATTCTTTAATTCCGAGATATGAACGAATGTTGAAAATGCGTTTCTCTTGTATCACAATGATTTTCAAATAATACAGAATAAAGTGGAAGGATAATACAGAATAAAGTGGAAGGATAATACAGAATAAAGTGTCCAAACAATGTGCAAAACTAAGACAATTGCCTAATGAGACTGGATCCTAACAATGATGCCAACATTTTTTATATATTTTTTTCGTTTGGTTTTAGTTGCTTACATTCTAGATTTGGTATGAGTAAAGAGAGTATAATTATGAGGATCAATCTGCAGCATATCTTAAAAGGAATTCTGAGATATCAGCCTTCAAAAGAGCCCTGCGGAACACCACGCCAACGGTTCGTTGTCAAGAAAATCTATTAGTAATATAATCAGTTACTGTTGTTGTTATATTTATTAGTTATTGTGCTTGCAATTAGAAGCTAATAATGCTGGTAGATCTTGAGACACCTCTAAACAGATCACTTTTATATGGTTTGCAATAGTATATAAGTAACTGGTCAACTGTTCGTTTCGTTTTTTTTTTTTATTTATTTAGGTCAAAGTACTTACCTATCATCCCACCAGAAATTGACTGCATGTTCAGATACGAATTATGCGAAGAAGGAATGTTATAAATAAAAGATCAACCAGATAGTTCTCGTAGATTTTTTTACAATAAATTCATTACAATACAATACATCTGCGGACAAAACTTTGTGCAAGTAAGCGACAATTATAAAACACAACCTACTTACCAAAGGCACGGAAATATCGTTTACATATATTAATTTCGGTTAAATACATTTAAGATACAACAAATATACACCACCGTGCTTTTCCAGCTAATTTCCTAGTGTCCATATAATATTAATACAGGTACGCAACTTATTTTCGTAGTCAACTACGTCTTTAAAAACCTCAGTTATGTTGCCTGACTTCTCAGATCTTGAAGGCTGCAGTTCGATATTGGTGTTGTATTTACAGTGAACGAATTTTGATTAAAAAAATTCATTGATCTACAAAAGAAAAAGATTAATTACAGCAGTACCTCACGCGTTTTTTGCCCAGTCAAAATAACTAACTTAAAAAAACATTTCAAGAGTTTTGAAAATTGATATCATTGTTCCTTTTTGAGGTGCAATTCAACATACTGAGAAATACTAGTTACTACTACTTAGGTAAAATCCATTCTCGTGCAAAAACACATCAGAAAAGGCCTCATTAATTTTTTCTTTCAGGTTATGGGGCAAACAAAACGAAGTTTTATTGGCATTTCTTAGGTAATGTTTGGCTTAACTTTGATGATAGGCTTCAGGAAAGCAATTGTTTAACTGCAAAAAAATCAGAGTATAGCACTCTCTCCATTAAGAGTGATTGAAAAAACATTTTTGTAAACATCTTTGCAACAAAGTTAAATTTGATTTTTGGCAATCCTGCATCAGACATATGCAGTTTTGGGCATTGGTCTTGTTTCTCATCTTTCTTGCTCAATGTTCATTGTCATCATATTGTAGTCCGCATTGCGCGAAAATCAGTGTCAACATCAAACGCGTTTGGGTCACCAGTAGGTATAGTATTTCCATTTGACTTTGAGTGATCAAGCAATAAAAGGGGGACGGCCTCTTAATACGAGCTTGTGATATATACGATACCCATTTTTAGATAAGCGTTTTCTGCGAAACTCTAATAGCCGCTGTCCAAGAAAGATCTACCGTAATATAATTTGTTATATTGTGCGAATGACCCTTAACGCACTTTAAATAAGGATCATTTTTGCAGTTCTTGTTCGGAGTTGGGTTTCGAGACAAGCGTTCGGATTCCTTTGAAACCAGCAAATCTACACCTGGTTATACTTGCGTTCGTGTTCATCTACTCGTATAACAGATTTCAAACACTCTAGAGGCTACTCGAAGTGTCAGAAAATACGGTCAGATAGAAGCAAATTTGTCTTAGTTTAGTCTTGTTCGAAATTATTATCTAACATTTACAACGAATTTACTTAGGATGAGAAAGTATCGATATTTTGATTGCAACTGATGTACATATATAACAAATATTTACGTATATATATTTTCATGTTTCTGGGAAGAAATAAATTTATCTGCACTACTGGATAGTCCTTCTAATCTATTTCTTATAATGCATGAATTTTGCTTAAACTATATTCATTTGATGAGGGGACCTATAAGAATAAAAACATCTCGTTTAATAAATGTTTTATGGCCAAAAAGCTTATACAAAAATTATAGTTTAACAGGATGATTTAAAGTTTCAATTCATGGCCTAGATACTTCCAAAGTCATTACCAGAAAACTTATTTGGGGAGATCCGAAAAAAGAGAAAAAGAGAAAAATATGGTTATATAAATTGCCATATCTTTGTTGGGTCGTAATGTGAAAATATTTAAATAATTACGCGTATATCATTAAATTTGCAATAATTGAAAGTAACAACAAAATTTCTCTTTGCTTTCAAATGTAATTGCCAGAAATGATTAAAAAACTTTTAAAAGATTTTAAAGTTACTGACTTTCATTGCTTGTATACATTCTCTAAATACTGTTTGTATACATTGTCTAAATCAGACATATTTATAAGTTAAAAGCTGAACAAGAACTAAGGTGAAATCAGGAATAGGTTTAGAGCCGCTGGTTTCAAAGGAACTTGAACGCTTATCTCGAAACCTAACCCCTAACGAGTAACTGCAAAATCGACTGTTATACATATATAAATGAACTTAAGGGGCATTGGAACAATATAGCAAATTATACTTATTATATTAGGGTAGACCTTTCTTGGATAACTTAAAAACGAATTTCTAACGGCACTACTTTTCCGCGTATCTAAAAATGTGCAGCGTACATTTTACGAGCTCGTATAAGAGGTCGTCTCCCTTTTATTGCTTGATCACACAGAGTCAAGTGAAAATACTGTAGCGCAGGCTACCAGTAAGAGGCATTTGCATTATTTGCTATTTATTTGAACCTGCTCATCAGTGATTAATGTCAGTGTAGAATAACCGGAACACTATCCAATACCTTTTCTGTAAAGATTTTCGTCTACTTTAATTTTGATTACGAATAATTTTCCGTAGGATTGATCTTTACAGCCACACAAAAAACAAGAAAAGCCCTCTGTACTGTGGTACTTACACCAATTTTCAAAACTCTCTGCAATTATTTCCTTACATTGGATCGTTACAATTAATTTGAGTAGTTTACTTTTACTTGCAAAATTTCGATCAAAGTCACCTAGTTTTTAATCGTTCCTTTTTTAGCCCTGTCCAGCAAGAGCCGCCAAAAGAAATATTATCTCATCTCTTTCTTCAAATACCAATACGACATGCACCCGCTGTTTTTAAAACAATCAACCAGCAGCAACAAAAACGCACTAACTCAACTGTCGGTTTATATACACAGAGATCGTAGTGTTTTAAGCTAATATTGCACTAAACATACATCGCGAATCCAGCGTTCAACCACAAACTTCAGTGAGCGTCCCATTCGCACTCGTAACTCCCATAATTACTTCCCTGTCACATAAGCGACAGCGGCGGCATCACGGGTGGTCTGTTGAGCTGGCCCTGGGTCTGTCCCAAGGTCTGCTGTTGGACCTGGTGGAGCCCCACCACCGTGGAGGAGGACGGTTCCTTGTGCGACAGTTCCTCCCGCTTTTTAACCTGTTTCCGTTCCTTCGCTCTTCGGTTCTGGAACCAGATCTTGACCTGGCGTTCGGACAGACCCAGGTTGGATGCCAGCTCGGCTTTTCGACGGATGGTGATGTATCTGCTGTAGTAGAACTCCTTTTCGAGTTCCACTCGTTGGTGGTCGGTGTACACTACTCGATATTTGTCTTTTGTTCGTGTTTTGCCTGGAAATTAAAGTTTTTGGTCATGCAGTTTTTGCAATGGAGGATACTGATCGGATTTTTGGAGTTTGCTTCATATTAGCATTAGAGAAATATAATTTCATCTCTGAAATGTCGACGTAAAAACACTCATAATGGTTTTATATACGTAATCACCCACCCAAGTTTCCACGAAGCAGAATTTTGCAAATATTAATATACTGGGACGAGAATTACTAGTGTTTCCATTGCTGGAAGGTTCCTCTGCAGTTGCATATGAACAGGCTTGTTCACCAAAATTTAATTTAATGCAAATTGTACATCATTGTATAGTATTTACGCCGCTGGTAAGCTTCCAGTAAACAGAACGTCACTGGCATTCGTACTTTTCACACTATGGCCATCTAATAAAGTTTAAGCGCGCCCAAAAAGCCCAAAACGCTATTCCTGTATGGAGGCTGGTAATACGTCACATGCACTCCTCTGACTGACCACGCCCTCCATTAGAGTACATGGCATTCCTGTGCTTTCAGCACTATGTATGGCAATAATTTGTTACTGAAATAACTTGTGACCTATTCGGCCGTCTAAGCGATTGAGTCACACTTACAAACGTTTAAAATAAATCCATTTTAAAAATTACGGGTGATACAAAACTAATGGCAACCTGTATTGCCGATGCGTTTGACAATGTGTCATCGTGAGGATTTGTTTTTGTCCGTGGTTTATGTAGTTTCTTGCAATTATTGTTCAGTATCAGTTGTGTTCTTAAGTTAGATAGGTATAAATGTTTGTTGCGGTAAGGGTCACATTATTTTTTCACCAGAAAATAAAACGGTATTTGAAAATATATCCATCATTATTGCAAAAAACTGCGTTCTTCTAGCAGGGCCATCTTTGTCAAGCCTATGGAGAAGGAAATTGCTTTTTTTAATATTCAAATTTGGAATAAACGAACGTTGACTAAGAAAGAAAGAAGTTGCATGTTTGAGTTATCCATATAACACTACGTAATACACCAACAGGTAGGTATTTTTAAAACAATAACGTATATTTTTGTCTCTTAATTTATTAATTACCTACATATTCCATATCAGAAGTAACCAGGTATGCCATCTTCAAATTTCTGTATTTTATTCATATTGCCTCTCAAAATGTTTAGTTTATCTTTCGTATCGGTTTTGGGAATGGGGCATATTTGCGACGTTCGAGGGGGTAGGTTCTTAAGTGGACGAGAAACAGATGCGCTTCTTCAGTTTCAGTGTGTTCCTTCAGCTGTTCACAGGTTAGTACTGTTTCAATTTTTATTTTTTATTGTTTGTGTTCCTATTTTATTAAACAAACACCATTGTCATCCAATCAACGCAGTTGTTTAACTTAAACTGTTCTGTTAATTAATTAATTAGGATACATGCTGTATTTGGAGTCAACGGTAACAACATTGCAAGCTATGATGCTGTTGTAGTCTTCTTTTTAAACCATTTATGTCATTTTCTTAACTGTGTGCTCGAATTCTTTGATTAGCTGTATCCACGCAGAAATTGTTGCTTGAATGCTTGAAAGTGTGATGTTAGAGCCTTGATGCATGAACTAATATTTTCTCCTGTGCTGGGCAAACATCTGGTAAAAGAAAAACCAAGATTTTTGCACGAAACCATTCAACTATATAGCTGAGTTGCCTCTAGCATGGGACCTCAGTCGGCTATGCTAACAAAAATCCCTTCAGTTTTGAATCTTGAGAGTGATATCGAACACAGATCTAGAACTGGCAGTTCATTCATTGTTTTAAATAACAATTTTCAGCAGCATTGCTATAATTTTTTAGCCCCCCCCCCCAAATTTGGCCTTGTTTAGTAATAAATTAGTTGTTTTGAGATTGTTTCGTATTATTTATGATTACATCAAATCTCCCTATTTACGTGTGAGTAACCAGTGCATCTAAAGTACGTTTAATTAAAATAACACAACGTAGGTAAATAGTACTGGATGATCACATTTCAATCTAAATCTCTTTGCCTTACCAATCCTCATTTTTTTCATAGGAATAGCAATATAAAAAACCGCTAGCGCGCCCAATATGTTAACAGATTTCAATCTTATTCACCATTTAAGAAGTTGGGGTAGTGTAAAAGATACAGGTTAAGTTATGCTTAATTAAATACTAACAAATATTACTAAAATTACTAATACTGGATTAAATTTGCAAAAAGAAAATGATGTATTAAAATATTTCTCAGGCTAATATATTAAACGTTCAAGCGACCATATCTCCCAATGTAATTTAAATATCAGATACTTACTCCCATAGCATATGGAGCAACAAATCTTCACTAAACTATCAGAGTAAGTGTCAAAATAGTTCTGATAGCCCGTGAAAATATACCTGATATAAGAGAAGAGTTCTTCCGGTAAGATACGAATTCTAATTGAATTGAAAAAATAAACAAATCCAGTAAGTAAATACGTTACGTTGTGACTGCGAAAATACAAACAAGATACCTTCGACAAAATGAGCGGGATTAAAAATTCAGAAAACTACTTTGAGATGTGTTTAGTCAAACACAAGTGCACTAGTGTGTTAGGTTTTTGGAAACGCCAGAAAACAATAATTACTTTCTATAAATCCCAACCGCTTGTTACAACTAAGAAAAAGTAACTAATTCAATATAACAAAACTGAAACTGCAGCTCTTCATAGTTTATAATATAATCTCCTGCCCAAAACCGGGCGGTCAAAAATATAAGAGAAACGCAAACAAAACAAAAACTCACTTATTATTTTGAAGTCCCAAAACGATTTCCTAATTAAGCAATGGTTCGTACTATTATTTGAATCTTACTATAAATATACATACGTACAAAGATACAATGAATCAAGGCCGAGTTTCAAATAATTAATGCATTGGCCAAACCAACAATCTTGTGTTACTGCAGCGAAATAATTACAAGGTGTGAATTATACTGTGAATTACTCTAATTAGTTGATATAAGATGATGCTAAATGTTCAGGTTAAGGATTTGCAATATAAATAAATAACGATTCAGTTTAAAGCTCTAGAATTATTTAATATGCAAATGAAATGTGAAGGTCGTAGATCTAATTAGTTATAATAAAATATAAATAATTATAGTTCCGGGTAGCCACTCGGCAATAATATCACAAGAGACTGAGAATAAATTGAAAATAATCTGACAAGGCGTTGTCCCAAATAGCAACCTCGTTGGAGAATTATTTTCAAATTAATCTAACTCTCGAGTGGTATTCATTATTTTTTGACGTAACAAACAGAAACACTGTTTCAATTTTATAACTTTGCTCACCTTAGTGTTTTTACATATATTTTCATTGATCTTGTCGATTTCAGACGTATTAAATCTTGTTCCACTCATTTTTAATAAAGTTGACAGACGTTAAGCCAACAATTTTTGTTGCTATGCAAAACCTACCTTAAATTATTCCAGCGTGAATTTGCTCTTGTGAAAATTCCCACTATAATTGTGTTTTGATTCGTTCAAAATGATATAATTGACCAAAATTGAATTTTTTGATTGGTACTCAAAAATAATCACTAGAATTGTCATTTCTTTGAAGTCCAATATCTATGGCGGCGAATACATAGGTCAGAAAACTTCATTTGCGTTCTAAGTTATGCAAATTTAGACACAATCTAAATTTAATTATGAAGTAAATGTAAAAGTTTATTATTCATGTAGATAATGAATGTTATTGTTCTAGTTATCGTAACATTATCTTGAAGTGCAGAAGTAAATAAATTTTAAACGTCAAATTTAATCAAAAAGTCAACTTGGCGAAACCAAGCAACATATTCATAAATAAGTGGCGAAAATGAGTAAAAATGCTTAAAATTTCCGAACATGAAATTCTAATAAGTAAATGTAATCTTACGTAAAATATGGGTCTCTAAATGAACCGTCTTCTAAAGATATTATTCATATTGTTAGGAAGAAACAGTCAACAACGGGATTCCCTAGCCCTCGCAGAATACGCACAAGCTGACAACGTTGCCATCCACCGCGGCAACTGACTAAATTTTGAACGAAGCCCGCAAATATTCGATTTAATTGTAAATGGTGGGTTTTAAAGTTATTGTCAGAAAAGCTTTTGCTGCAGTTGGTATAAAACTAACCCGAAAAATCGGGCAGTTTTGAATATTTTTAATTGGAGGGCCATATAATCCGTAATCTGCACTACATAACGCAATAATTTTCCTTTAAAATCCTCTAGTGCTTAATTTTATCAAAGTCAAGCGCGATACGATCACGCACTCGTTCATTTTCCGTTTCGAAACCCGGTTAATCCACGCTAGACGATAAAACACCGTTATCTGCGGTTTAATATAATTAGAACGTCATTGTTAGCACCTCGCGCTTTCCCGTATAACAACCAAGAAATAAGAACATCCTTGTACAAAACAAATATATTTATTAAAACAACATATTTACAACGTTGGAGATCAACTCCCGGGGACTTCACATAAATAAAATCTCATGAGACGAAACGCACAGCAGCGAAGACAGACGCATTCTTAAAAGTAAAAAAAAAACCTTAACGCTAAGTAAAATACCTATGAACGGATTGCACTTAAAATTGCACTAGTGAACTGGACGGTCCAAAACAACAACATACACTAACCAATACTCCCCTAGCTCCTTTTTTACTTTCTCTTCACCCTTACACAGGTCTATATTGTCTATAAGTAAAAATTCATATTACTTTTTCGATTGTCCTAGGTTTGTTTGCTTGTTTGTTATTATTTAATCTTCTATAGATTTCGTTTAGTTCCTACACTAATCACGAGCAAGGTATCCCTTAGACAATAACTTCAATTGAGGACTACACACCTCACTTTTTAAAGTTTAACCAAAGATTCATTGTATATAAAAATGTAAGAATAAAAATATACAAGTCTGTAAATTTGTAAATATTAAAATCGTTAATAAACCAGGTAATCCAAAACATGGGAGAGTCCTTATGGTTTCTCTACAAAATACCACGTAAATTATAATTCTCTTTTGTTACCCTCTACAAGAGTATTCAAATTTTTGAAAAATTGGGAAAACGTTTGTTAGAAATCTTCCAAGCAAGGCACCTTCTCATCGGGGTTCTTTTTAAAATTAAATTATTGGGCTTACAAGCTCTGATTCAGAAGAATTTAGATTTTGTTTGAATATTTGCCAATAAATGCTCAACAATTATCTGTTTTTGTTTTTATGTTACTGAAATTAATGTTAAAACGCCAGAATAATAAATAATTTGAACCAGAGATCAAGCACGTTACGGCTGTACGTATACTCATCTAAAAACATAGTTATATCTATCAAAAGGTTTGATAAAGATGTGGTGGAACAACTGTGACAAGCAAGTGCAAAAACCAGTATAAACTAAACGGCTGAAGATGTAAATGTAGATGAACTGATGAAGGCATAAACAAATGCAGGGTATTCTTGTTTTGGTCTTCTAAAATATATTGTTTCGGAAAATTTCAGGCAAATTACCTCGGAAGAATTTCAAATATTTTTGAGAAACTAAAACTAATGGCTTAGCTGAAAATGCAGTAAAGACTAAAAGCC
The DNA here is from genome assembly GCA_025024175.1 of Rhyzopertha dominica. Taxonomy (NCBI): domain Eukaryota; kingdom Metazoa; phylum Arthropoda; class Insecta; order Coleoptera; family Bostrichidae; genus Rhyzopertha; species Rhyzopertha dominica. Next base: position 49,195,849 of record QCXZ01000041.1, read on the forward strand.
ATTTTTATATAAAAATACATGTTTAAGCTTTTTTTGTCAAATTACAGAAGTACTCTGTTTCGCACTGCGGGTTAACATCTTGCCAAATTATTGATAGGACGAAATCTGACGAAATCAAAATGACAAGAATAATAGGAACGAAAATTTTTAATTACAAACTGTTTAGGGTGGGATCGTAGTGTTTTCTGACATAATGAATGAGTTACTAAGTCTACAATGTGCAATGAAATTTACACCAAGAAGGTAGCGGTGCAAAACTTTTAGAATTGAATGGTTTTCGGCATAAAGATCGTTAGACACTAAAAAATAAAAAAAATACGGCCGGTATTTTTGCTTAAGACCGATATGATCGGTTTTGAGTTAAGTATTTTTATTGTTGATGGAATATGAATGAAAACGTTGGATAGTGTAAGGAATGACAACAATGACGAACATTTCTATATACAAGAATTTGGCATTGCTATCTCTTCTCTATCAGAAACAAAATTAATTGTTTAATAAATCCCCAAAAAAATGCCAAGAATTACCAAAAACATGAATTTAAAATGCTGTTAAAATATGTCAGTATTTTGTGACAACAAATCACCAAGTTACTCACTTGCAGGGCAGCGAGTTTGCGCAGTAACTCGCAAGTGTGACGACTACGTGCGATTGGCGAGATGTTGTCACGTGGCTACGACATTCCCATATAATCTTTACTGCGCATGCGTCTGGCCCTACATGAGCAGAGATCATTTATCACAAAATCTTATCATTGCTTTAAACTTCTAGGTAACTATATATTTATGTGGTCGTTCGAAACAGCTCGTGATCAATTAGAGAACTAAACGTAACTTACGGTTTTGCCAATCTAACGAAGAATGAATAATCTATGGATCAAGTATGAATAATGCAAATGATAAGGAATAGTGTCTTTTGCATTAATATTTGTGGTTGTCTGGTAAATAGATAAAGAATCTTGATCTGAGCTCGCGTGGTCATTGCCTACATCTTCTAGGCTTATTGGATTGATATGCATCTTTTTCCAGAAAGCCAAGTAGATTAAAATATGCACTTACACCTTTTTAATATGTAAATTGAAATAGGTAAGTACAGGCAACATACCTAATCTTAATATATGAAAGAAAAACACATTTATCAGGGCATCAAAGATTTTTTGATAATAAAATCATTTCCATTTCGCCAGCGTATCAGAAAATCCTGAGCTCCCTGATATTTATTAATGTTAAAAACATCAAACGCACTACACAGTCTGCTTTAACTCAATAAATATTCACATTGTTAGTCAGACTGTAAAATAAACTACCAAAACAAACGCAGAACAACACGGCGGGAAACCCGAACAAAAAAAATCGCAAGCCCGAGAAAAGGAGCCAGGGTCGCATCAGCAGATCTAGATGAGGAATCGCGAAACGCGGCTGAACCCTAAATCGCCTTCGGCCATTCCTCCTCCAGCTTTATCAACCCCTTAACCTGAGGGTATCCGAGGATGCGCCCCGGCAGGTTGTGGTGGATCACGGAGTTCTGGAACTGATTGACGCTGTGGTCCGTGGAAGTGGCCGCCTGCAGGGCCTGCTGCTTCTCCTCCGCCCTCTTCTTGTTCTGCTTCCTATCCTTCGCCCTCCGGTTCTGGAACCAAATCTTGATCTGGCGCVCGGAGAGGCCAAGGGAAGCCGCCAGCTCTGCTTTGCGCCGGATGGTGATGTAGCGGTTGGCGAAGGTGAACTCCTTTTCCAGCTCGATCCTCTGGTGGTCGGTGTAGACGACGCGGTACTTGTCTTTCGTGCGGGTTTTGCCTGGAAAAAAGAGTATGTTAGATTGAAGATGGCTCGAGGTGGAGTCTTCTAGTTAGTTGCTGATGGTGTGTGGTATAAGGAATTACTAAAAGTGGTTGTTTTCTCAGGATATGCAGACTTTATTAACTTCAAACAAGAGATTTTGTAAGTTTCAAGGAGCTGCATCAATTTTCTGTATTTCACGAGTAGATGGAAGCGGAGCGTCCTCAGAAACACAGCATTGTTCACCTACAGACATAATTCGAAGATCAACATTCTTAATAGTGAAGTTTTTTCGTAACTGTCAGCTTCTAGTGTGTTAAATACAGTTGCTTTTGATGATGCCTTTTCGCTAAATGTCAAAGCAAAAGAAAAATTTAGGAGCTATTTTCTAAAGGTGTTAATTGAACCTCAGAAATATCCAACTTGACAATATTATATCTCCTAATTAGATTATTCCATTGTTACTCTAATAATATAGTTTCGATKTTAAAGCTATCTATTTCTATTAAAAAAAACGTGGCMTTGATCCACAACAAAAATTTTGAAGACGTTTGATAATACAAAGCGAGAAGTTCTAGAAAACACAAWAGGTACTTCGATGAAACATCCAAATGTGTTACTAAAAAAGGATTCTTCCGCTACAAATAAGAAGAAACCATTGTATTAAAAAACAGATAGATTTTGTATGAACTTGTTCACATCGTGACGAAATGATATAAAAATATGGTATGTAGGTAAATATGGAAAGCAAACAAAAGTCAAAAGTAAAAGATTTGTGTCAAATTTGTCAAGATCAATGAGACGTGGAAATTTACAAGAATTTGGCGAAATCCTTTTCTGAAGATTTACAAAACCCGTTCTAGAAGAACATAAAATTTTTGCGAAAAACGAAGAAATGAACGATGGTTCATTTTTATATTCTCCTTGCCAGTCAAATCATTCATGCTTAAGCAAAACAGCTCAAAGGAGTACGTTATATTAACTACTTTTTGTTTGTTTTGTGTCAAAACAAGAACATCATTTACTAATTCACTTTGTTGTCTATGTTATATTGGCTAGCTAAATTTAAAGTGTAAGATACTATTACTATCACTACTTTTTCAATATCTAGTCGTTAAATCTATTGATACTACAAAGTGCTTGATTACACACTTGCGTCAAAGGAATTATTCCTTCAAACCTTTAATCAAATGTGACTAAGGCTTTCTTATCGAGAAAACAATATTTTGCCTTAACTGGAGGACAGAACTGTAATGTCGTCGCGGTGACATAATGGGGCATACATCTAGAGACCTGGGTTCGAAGTCGGGTCAGAGCTATTTTTTTTGCTTGATAAATGCCTGATACCGATTTTTATACTGGTGCTATTTTGGGAGCAACTGATTCAATATACAACATAATTCGTTGAATATATATACGTGTTCTTACGTAGAATATGTCGCTTGTTTTGAATATATTCTAATTCAATTAAAATTATTCTGTTCAGGAAGATTTCATTAATATCAAATTAAAAACTCTTGGGTTCTTGAACTTGTATGAACTAATTTGAAGAGGTAGATATTATCAAATTGCTAAGCATAACAGAATGCCATCGAAAATAGATAGATTTCAATCAAGCATGCAATTGTTGATATTCAAACTATTACTGTACCAGAGAGCTTGGAAGAAGCTCGTTATGCTACAGAGTTTGGAAATTTCTGACAGAAATTCTTGTATTTTCACTGAAGATCTGCAAGAGCACATCACAATACTTATTGATTGAAGACAATGTTTGGTTTTAGTAGTCTCATAGGTTATATCAGGACAAGCATTGCTCTCACACTGCAACTTTCTTGTATAGCTATCTCAAACTACACAAGGATACTTAAGACTTCGACAGAGAATTGCTAATTAAAGTTGTGAAGGACTTTAGAAAACTAAGAAATAAGACTGTTAAAATGTTAAAAATGCCGAATCCTGTATTTTAATAACAAAATCTAATTATCTATGAAGATCTTAAGATATCAGAGTCGAATTTCGAAAATACCATATTGTTTTCTACGTAAGAGAAGAGTAACTAGAATTTGGAAGAATTTATCGTTCTGTCTAGAAATTAAACATCTTGAAACCAGATCTGTAGAATCCATCTTTATGATTCTTGTGTTTATGAAACCAAAACGTAATTGTTTTTCAAAGAAAGACAAATACCATCAGCACATCAAAAAACATGGCACTTGACACTGATTGTACTTACCATGCCGATGCTAGATGTAATCCCACTAAGCGATCCATCGAAAACCACCACTTTTGATAATTACCGTGAAGGAACACGTTGTGTTTAAAAATTGCTCGCAGTGAGACACGGTCACGAACAATCAATGCCACACTTTTTTCGGTTTTGAACTTAGTGGAATTACAACTACCAAAAGCACGTACGAAACAGCATTTAAAAATCTCCTAATCGCATTTACATATAACTACTTCAGTTTTAAAGCTGTTTTTATGCACCCACATGTTTCCTGGCGGGTTAGGAGTTTATGGCAGCCGCAATAAAATTTAACAGTGTTCCGAAGATGACCGCCACGTATGGATACGCCTAATTTCGGTTGGCACACGAGCTGTTTTTATTGCCAATTAATATCCATTTGCGCCATTAACAAATTAAAATTCGAAAATGACGCTTGTAGCCAGAGAAAAACGATGAAGGAATGCGAGAATGTGGGGTGTTGAAACGGGCAAATTCCATGCTGCGGTAACAGTAATCCACAAGCGATAGACTGGATTTATTAAGTTTTTATCTTGGTAGCCTTGCTATTGGTAATGAACTAGAAAACAAGGAAACTGAGTAGAGTGCGTAGCGTTTAATGGAAGGTTTGTTTATGGGAAACGCATTCTGTACAATATAATGTCAAATTTGTTTCCTTCGTTGTGACAATAAGTTTACATAAACTTTACCTTTAAAGAAACGTTGTTAATGTTGACGCCAATTTTTTTAAATTGTTATTGATTGTATGTTGAGTATAACTAGTTTAGGGATTTTATCTTGTTAATGTTTTTCATATTGTACAGAGAGCAAATTATGTCAGGTCAGGTCAGGCCGGCCAGGTCAGGACAGATAAATGTAATTGTTAAGAAACATAAATTGTATTGGTGATGACATCGTAATTTATATACAAAATATAGGAGGTAAAAGGACCAAAAACTCGTTTCATTACAAACATAACCTAAGAAATGCAACTCAAACACCTTACAGTACCACGATAGTAGTGGAATATTTTAAACAAAACATTAATCACAGAAAGATCAAGATTGCCGCAACATAATAACATGACACTGATAAAGAAATCTCAAAAGAATCCAATATGCGTAGGGTACATTTCCGGGAAACCATAAACAGCATTGCAAATGCTTAAATACATTAAGATTAACTATATAAAGCCCTCCTAGTATTAGATTCTATGGCACACGCCTGTTCAGCGAAGCTTTTTTAAACGATAGATTACTAACTGCTATGAGGGTCATATCTTGCAAAATAGCGAAGTAATATCTATTCATTTTACTGTATTTGTACGCATTAACAAATTGTTTTAAATAAACATGAAAGACACATTCTTTACCCTAGTCAGGAAGGTAAAAAATCTAGAGAAGTTTCAGTGAGGGAAACACAACGTTATTTGAGAAAAAACGAACAATATATTAGTAACCTTTTGTAAAAAGTCTAACTCTCTTTGATATGTTATTTTTAAGGAAGCATTACCTCTTAAATGTACTTCGAACACAGTAGGCCGTCAGCGATGTCAGTTGTCCACGTCAATTATTACGAGGGTTTTATTGATCTTTAGTCTGTTAAATGAATGTTTGTGATTTACTGTACTACAACTACTAAACTTGTAAAAAGCGAGTGTGATCTAATACTAATTACACGATATATGCAAAATCCTTTACCACAATGGTTTACAAAAACTAAATATGCACTTACTTCGATAGCTAAGCTGTCATTTACGGTAGAAGTAAGTCCAGCAAGATGGCAATTGCTGCAAAAAGCCAACGAAGGCGAACTTGTGTGTGTATTTTATACCTATGTCAAATTTAGCGCTGGTAATGGCCACTTAAGCTGAAGAAAGAGCTCTGAAAAATTTATCATTAAAGAAGTGTAATTCCACTTAGGGTGGTTTTCATTCACACATAGATAGATGAATCAATTCAATGTTTTTAATATTTTTGACTCGATATCATTTTCTTCGTCAAAAACAAAAAGCGAGACAATGTTAGCTCAGGAACGCGATGATTCACACAACAATACCTCTTGACCGTCCATTAATTGCGCTGCAACCCAAAGCTAATAATAAATTGATAAACAAATTCCGCCGCACAGAACGCGCGCAAATAACCCGAAACGCACGAAGCGATATCTAAAAACGGGCAGATAAGAGTCGTCCGCCTGATCCCGCGGGATTAGCGGGCGGTAAGATGTGTAGAGGCGGCATTTTTGACAGAGATACCGTTCCGAGCACCTGACAACATTCGGTATTGTCCTGTGAGACGGCGGACTGCGCGGGGTCAGGACCGTACCTGTTTACAAGAGGATTATCGTCGGTTGGCTACATCCGAGAGCACGTCTGATAGAAGACGGTGACTCTGGGGATTTACGAGGACGGGGGGCGACAGTCACCTTGGGGTTGGCTGTTTATGTTTCCCATGGCGGAGAGGCAGAGGAACTGATGTTTCTGGCTAAGGAGGACCCAATTAAAAGTGGATGGACGTTCTACTCTCATGAGCGATGTCCGAAGCAACATTAACGAGAATCAACACGGACTGCTAATTTCATGCGACTACGGTCGACTTTTATAAATGTTGAAAGAAAAAAATCTTTTCCTTCAACGATAAGAGAGTATTGAAGAGAAACTCTAATCAGATCTCGATTGTCTTAAGCTCATCTTCAACACCTTCKTCAACACGATGAAAAGATGCAAAACCWCCAGGCCATGCTGTACGGAGGCATCTGCTGACCATATGTTCAATTGTTTGGAGGGCGTCTCCACATTTACAAGAAGGGTTGATAGATGGATCCCGTTTATCAAGAAAAAAGTTGCAATTTCCATGACCAGTGCGATGGTGATTTAGAGTGACCCAAGACTTTCTATGGAGGTCAGTTCCTGCCATCTTTTCTGAAGGATCGTCTATAAGCTGTTGATTGCACATATAATGTTTCTTAGCTTGTCAAACAGAACAATGGTGTAAGGAGCACCAAAAAAAATCTTCTCTCCACAGAGGTTTTCTCCTCTCCGGAGGAGCAATATTTGAAGGAATCGGAAGCCAAGGTAATCAAGTTGAATTAATTGTTCCAGTGATTAGTCGCATTGCAGTATTTAGATGAGTGTCAATTTTTCCTGCATGTTGAGTATTTTTTCAGACAGGACAACAGTTCTCAACAGTGTTATAAAGGATGTTATTTCTAGTCTGCAATTTTGTTACCGATGTTTTCTAGATGTTTCTTGTACGTTAGAGACGTAGCTAGGGTAACCACAAGATATGTAAAGCCAATGCCATGTCGTCTGCTTACACAAATTTTCTCGATTGAGTTACTTACTCGACTGTCACTTATGCAAAGGTTGACAAGAATAGGCGACAGAACCGATCCTTGTGGAAGACCATTATTCAAAATCTTGAATTTGCTACTTTTCTCTCCCAGAAATACTCTGAATTGACGTTGAGTCAGCATTCGTTCGATAAGCTTCACAGTCTTTCCACATTTCAGAGTATTAAATAGTTTTAGGGGATTAATCCATGTTTCCACATGATGAGTTTCTTCAGTTTTCGACTACAGACTCCCAACAACGGCGAAACTAGTCGTAGAAGAACTTGATACCCCACAAGCCCTAAAATAACACTTTGCCACTGTTATAAAAGGTGGTGATAGCGTTTGTCTATCAAAAACTGATTGAAACAGTTCTACGAACTGAACTGAAAACCAAAGTCTATCGCTGACACGAGAAATGTCACAGATCGTGACATACCATTAAACTGATGCTTCATGAGAGTTGGGAGAGGAATTTTAAGGAATTTTCTCTACTTACTCTTGAAGAAGGAACAAATAGCACAAATTTAGATTCTTAGGAATGATCGTTTGCTCCAAAAAGACTCAGCATACCATTGGATAAAAAAAGACAACACCTTTCAAACAATGACGAGTTTTACACAAGATTTCAGCAGTATGCAACATACCCAAATATATGAGTGCTGATGTTAAGGCTAATGAAATAATAAGGTCTACAATATTCAACTGATATACAAACATCACCTAGAAATAAAACAAATACTTCCAAATACTTATTTGGGCCCTTTTTTAGTACTGCTATTAATTCAAGTTTTCCTATATTGCAATAAGCAATAAGTTTATGTGTTTGTTTACTAGATTTCAAAATGATTGTCGAAATTTTGCTAACAGTTGTTGAGAAATAAGTAAGGAAATGTTGTAAATATTAAATATTACATTCTTCTTTGTTAATTAAAAATCTATGTCATCCTGTTGTGCTATTATTTAATTGTTTTAGATGTGACTTTCTTCCCTGTGCGAGCGATCAAAAAAAGTTAAATAATAATAATAAGTGAAAATGGCGTCAATTATGAATTGAACTAAATTGTTTTTGCCCTGAAGCTATTTTGTATGAGATAATAAGATTATAAGGGTATGGAACGGCTTTAGTTTTCACCTTGGAATGTTCTCAAAAATCTTGCAAACTGTTCAATTCAAGTAACATAAACTTCCCGATTCAAGAATGAAGAACGTTTCAAAAGTTTGCAATGTTTGTTTTATTAATTGATTGACTGGACAACTTCTTCTATTTCATCGTTAATTGGGAGCGCTGTTTGCTTGGCTCTGGATACACCAAATATTTGATACATATTTAAATCCAGTTCATTTGTCCCGAAGATCCAAACAAGTATTAAGATGGCAACAGCATTGGTGTGCTTTTCCAACAAAAATCAACAAAAAATTTGACAGCAATACAATGTTCAAAATAAACCTAAACTTTAGAGAGTAGATAAATTATGGTGAAAAATTAATGATAGGGACGTCATCTTAAAAAAGAGACTGCACACGAAATGACAATGAGTGGGCAATGTTGCTTCCCACTTCCTACTGCATATAGTTATTTCCACAAGTAACAAGGATGTTTAATTTAACTACTTCTGTATACAGCAAATTTGTTCCCTTTAAAAAATATATAGGAATGATGGTACCCGTGTACATCCAAAAACATCAAAAAAGCATTAATGGAGAAGTATTCTCGAGAGGGTACAGATACGAGTTATAAGGTGTCGGAAGTCTCTAAACCAGAGCATGTCCACGTTATCCGTAAGCCTTCCAATCTGACTTCATCAAGAGATAGAGATTACCCTAACTGATGTTTTATTTCACTTCAAACAAAATCCTTGTTTTGATGTGATATGCAAGAAGACAAATAAACCTCTTCAAGAAACGGACCACCCCTAAAACCATTAATAACACTGACGGTCCCAAGTGAACAGGCGCAACACTGTCCACAAAGAATCCCATTGTGTTCCCGTCGAAAAGAAAGGCCTCCAACAAGAGACGTTACGCCAAAATTGTGACGTTCCGCTACCTATCTTAATGGTGTTACACAACAAAATACTGCAGCAAACTGTAACAAGGATCAAAATGTCAACGGACATATGTCGGGGGTATTAGTCACGGGTGATATATATCTTTGTCATCAGCTACCACCGGCGAGGAGGGTCCCAGTGAGCTCTCGACCTTGCGTGCCATCTGTTTATCGGATTAGCCACTGTTTGGACACGCTTGTCGTTTGAAATTTGCGGGAGGCTTTTAAATCACTCACGCGCTATCTCTCTTATTTTTGTGCGAGCGGGGAAGGTCTGAAAATCAAATTAAGCCAACTGGACGAACACAAATCTTCCTAATCCCTCTGCCCACAATTGGAAGCCGATGGACTGGAAATTTACGGCGGAAAGGTGAACTGAGATATGTATAGGCGTCGATTTAGTGAGGATAATTCGGGTATTTGTTACCTGTAAGCTGAAGGAAGTGTCTGCAAGGATACGGGTTTAATAGGCGGGAATGTCAATACCAGTGACGGTCCCAGGGTTTTTCCAAGGGATGGGGTTCAAAAATAATGAACAGAGATTGTGTTTATGGTACTACGGTATATTCCCAAACAATTGTTTACAAATACGGCACCATCTATTGATTGTCTGCGAAGGACCGAAAGGTTATCAATACAGGATGTTTCACGAATGATAATGACCCTGACGGAATTAAAAATGTAACCCAAAATACATTCTCATAGCCATTGTGGTTATTTTACATAATGGTATTATTTTAAAAATAAATTGGAAATGCGCTATAGTTCCTGTCATTGTATTTATTAAAAGTCAAAGTGTATTCAAATGATGAAAAAACTGATAAGATTTTGATTTATGGTGAATGCAAGAAAAATACAGACAACGTTTTCCAAATAGAAGAGCTCCTGCCGATACAATTTTCAAGAGACTTGAATTAACTTTAAGAGCAAACTGGCCACCACTGAAAAAGTCAAGAGAAAGAACAACAACAGGCCCTGACAATGAAATTAGAGTATTCGAAATGATTGACGAAAATCCTCATATTAGTCAAAGGGTAGTCTCAAGAGCAACCGGTATTAGTCTGTCTTCAGTACATCGAATAATTAAAGGCAATCAATTTCATCCGTATCACTTGCAATTGGTTCAGGCCCTAAAGGAAACAGATTATCCTAAAAGACTTTTTTCGGGAACACCAAAATTTGAATGTGAGATTTTACGACATTTGCTTCTCAGATGAAGCAAAATTTTCTAATAATGGTGGAATTAACAAACATAACATGCATTATTATGCGCAAGAAAATCCACGTTGGATTCGAGAAGGACATTTTCAAACTATCTACTCGACGAATGTCTGGTGCGGAATATTGGGGAATTAAATTGTTGGGTCTTATTTTTTTCGCGATAGTTTAAACGGCAATACTTATATAACTTTTTAAGAAACATTTTACCGGTAGTTCTCCAAAATATAAATTTACAAGTTAGACAAGATCTATGGTTCCAACAAGATGGGGCACCTGTGTATTATCATAGAATAGTGGGAAATCATCTTGATTTGGTTTTGCCTAACTGATGGATAGGAAGAGGTTCAATTAATTCTTGCCCATCGAGAAGTCCGGAGCTTATTCCTTTGGATTTTTTTCTGTAGGGAATGGTAAAAGAGCAAGTATACCAAACACCAATTGAAAGTGTAGAACATTTAGAAAATAAAATACGTGATGCATGTAGATCCATCACTCCAGAAATGTTAATGCATGTTAAAAGATCGTTTTGGGCACGAATTCAAGCTTGTGAAAACAGCGGAGGGCGACATTTTGAGCATTTATTACATTAATGTTATTGAATAAACATTTTTCAAAAATAAAATTTGTTTTACAATACCGAATTTACTTAAAGAAAATGATTGAAGTTTGTGTCAAAATTTACGAATTTACACAGTTTTCTAAGTTTTATATTTTTTAAGACGATGAACAATTATCAATGTTACCTCTGCAAATGTATTTTGGGTTGCATTTTTAATTTCGTCAGGGTCATTATCATTCGTGAAACATCCTGTACATCGAACACTGTAGTAGATCGATAACTACCGGCTAACGATATATGTTATAACATATCTTTACAAAACATACCACGAATTTTGTAAATCACCAATAACAGAAACAATTCATTAAGAATAAACAAACAACACCAAGACAATTGTAATAAGCAGCAAGGCGAAGAGAACTTCACAAAGAAAAGGCATGAACTATATAGAGAGGACCACAGTATTTTAATAATCACTTCAAATAAAGCCAATCAGTCAAACAACATCAGAAGAGGAGCAAGTATAGTGCGTAAAGGGATGAGACGAAGTTCAGAAAACAGAACAGAGTGGAAGGCTTTAAGGCTTTAAGATTAAGTATATAAATTACAGTGATAATGCAACTAACTGCAGCTTCATGGCATCAATATCAATAACAACCGCCCAATGGGAGACTGATATGTAAACTTTAAGAGCAAATGTAAGTTACTGAAATAAGAACAGTAAAAACATTAAATTTTACCTAACGTCAAATTTGATTAAAAAGGATGTCGAAACAATAATCAGAAATATCTTGACGCAAACACATTAAAAAATAATAATAAATTTCGTTACAATTTGTTAAAATTAGATTGTGAAGTGTTCCAGCTTCTTAAAAAATTTGTGAAACGACTGGAAAGAACATCTACAATTTTATTTATAATAAGCAATGCCACATCATTAACCATTAAAGGACGCTGCTATAATGATGCAACATCCACTGGTATGCAACAGCAGGGAGGGTCGATTACCCTTCCCCAAAATTCCTGGTGTGATTGGAGCCATCTATAGCTACATGCGTAACCATAACATAACAGTTGACACACAATAGAACAGACCGCTTAATGGGCACCCATTTGTCAATAACAATGAGCGAACAATTGTTACGATAGGCAAAAGGGCACCAGTCAGGGGTGTCTTACGAACAATGTTGCCAGATTTCTTATACAAATCAGTAACATATTTACAAAGGTATTTATTGAAAAAGATACTCTACGTAATACGTATAGAGCCCAGGACACTATTAGAATACAGTGAAAATGCGACTTTAGCTTTACCTTCAATATAGAGAATTGTATACGAGGGTCATGTCAAAATTCCTGCAAGCAAAAACACAGATCGGATGTGGGAGAATCTCAAAGCAGTTCTTCTTGCAAACTCCTTTGACTGACACTGCTTTATGCGAACAAACTTATCGTGCAAGAGGATTACGCCGCTGTCTTTKKTATCTCTACACTTTTGGAAATTTCTATAAAGAAGACAAATACATTTGTGTTTTGGTATTTGTCTATTGCTTGTTTGTCCATGCGGTCTTTAAAAAGAGCAGATTTTTAGCCAACAAATGAGTTATGCGAATAGCTATTCTAAAATCACAAGAAATTAGCGATTGTACTAGGTTAGTCATATGGACAGACATATCAAAATTTGCTCAACCGAAACAATACACATGAAGAAACCAAGATTTTTGGCATTTTGATGTATTTTGTGCAATTAAGAATAATAGCACACTTCCAGTGCACCATTACGTACGAAAACTTGCATACTCTTTACTCTACCGGAATCTGAGCCAGTACAGCACGTAATAATCGAGTGACCATACAATCAATTCATAATTGAACGCTGTTCTTTGAAATTTCGTAGCTGTCTGGAACCTGTAAAACAACCGGGGAGGATCAATAACAGTCTAAAATGTTTTCCAAATCTAGGATTGTCTATACGTACGATTTTTTCGAAAAAAAGCGTGAATTGAAACAAAAATCACTGAAGCTCTTTTAACTCTTGTATACACTTTACTACAAGGTGCGCGTAACCGCAAAAAAAAAACGACGCAGGCGTTTCGTCAGCAAAGCCGGCATCTCCAGCGGCACAAAAACGAAACCGACCCGKAAAACAAGCCAGAAACGAACGCCGGCAACGGTGCAGCGTCACGGGGTTGTTTTCGGATCCGTGGCGCCTGCAGTATCGCGCGATAATTGCAAACGGATCCGCCGCCAACTCTCCCGGCCCCGCAGTTTGAGGTTATGCGTCCCCGGAGGTCCATTGTGACTATTACACTGTCGCGATGTTATTTCCCGCGGAGCGCAAGCCTCCCGCTAATTTTCCGTACAATTTATGTAATACCCTCGGTCCCGACAGAAATTAATGTTTGCCCCGTTCGCCGGCTTCATTTCTGGTTAATGTTTATTCAAGCATTAGTTAGAGGGTTGTATACTGTTATTGTTGACTTGTTTGTCGTGCGCGTTAGCGCGGGGCCTTTTCGAAGCCGGCCACTGATATCCCCAGAGGATATCGAAATCTAGATTTTACGGTGTAAACTTGTCGAAAAAAGATTCGATGCTTTGGAGCCCACCTCGAGGTTCTAAGTTCACCGAAATCCTCACAGAACGCAAAAATAGCGACATGAATCCAACTATACGTAAGATAAAAGTACCACGGAGGTTGAAAACTTCGTTGAGTTGTTAAAATAAGATCCCTCTATATAAAAAATATATATTTTATTATTAAAAATTGAGTAGTCTTACTCATTTATTTACTGGAACCGTTGGTGATGAAGCGTTACCTGCCCAAAATAGCCTTTAATTCTTTAGATATAAAAATTCTAATAATAAAATTAAAGTTCCGATTACACGATGTTGAAAAGATCGTCACATTTGCACAGTGCGACCGTGCATTGTCGAGGATCAAAATAATGCCGAAGGAAAGCATGATGGTTTTGGTAATTTTCTAGAGAAATGTGAGTAAAGCCACTGCTTTCGAGCTTTTGACTGGTTCTGGTTCCACACGCTGATGTATTTCTTTATTTCTCGTCATTTTAGCCGCTTCTTGTTAACAGAGAAAAGTCGTAGAAAAGTCCAACTCCATACAATTTCGGGTTCGGCTTCCGCCACTTGATGGAATAAGCCTACCAGAGCGTTAGACTACATAGTGTTAAAAACAAGCAATAGACAAATGTATTTGTCTTCTTTGTAGAAAATTTAAATGCATGATTCCAAAAGTGTAGATGAGATATGAAAGACAGCGGCGCAATGTTCTTGCACGATAACGCTTGATCGCATAAAGCAGTGTCAGTCAAAGGAGTTTGCGAGAAGAACTGCTGTGAAATTCCACATCCTTCATGCAGCCCTGACATGAGTTCACCAGATTTTGTTGTTCTTCCAGTGGAAAGGAGAATTTCGTGAAGTCCCATTTATTGACTTTGAAGCATAAAAGCCCTGCTACAGCATATGCGTTCCAACTGCCACGCGTTTTGGATATGCAAGGGGATTATATTGAACAACGACTTTATTGCATTTTTTCAAATATACGTTTCATTTGCGAGGTGCGTTTTTGTGTGCAGGAACTTTTACATGATCCTCGCATTTTGAAGAAAATTCGGTAGCAGAAGAAATTTCATCTCAAAAAGTAAGCATTTGTACTCTTACATCAATAAGAAATTTTAGGTGAAGATTTACAATCACATAGTGCCCGTAATTTTCGGACACACACATCCCTGAACACTTTCATCGACTTTTAGAGGAACTTGGACCTTTCTAATAAAATTCAAAAATGTTTCGCGACCAAATAAGAGCGGGCGGCGTGAACAAATGAACTGAAATCGCGGCAATCCGATTTTATTCAATCAAGGAGATAATGCAGTCACCAAGCAGCTGTAAACACTAAATGGACATCAAGTAGGTTGGGTGAGGTAGCCATAAAGCGACGGCTCGCCTCTTTATGACGCTTTGCTCTCCCATCCGCATTTTCAGTGCCTCCAACAATAAATTCTAGAGAAAGAAGGTCTTTGTAGCAATGTGCCTCGTAAAATGCGTGTATTTCTCAACTGTCCTCCAGGAAGATGTCAAACATCGTTAATAGAAGTCCTGCTTGAAATGCCAAGCTGATTGGTCTCTTCAGATAATTTTATTTTTGCATAGTAAATTTACGTCCAGTGTATGGGTATTATTATTATCCGCATATGGTTTAGCGTGAAGATATCTGCGATACAAATTTTTTGATACGCTCTTGTTTACCAATAGTATCATAATTCAATCTATAACTAAATTGACTGATTGGATTATTTATTGCAGTCAATTTGCTGTCTCTTCCCATAAATCCTACTACGACCGAAATAGATTTGATTATAATTTGCTGAACACAACACGTAAACAACCCCACGCATTCCTTATTTGGAAAAATGAAAGACGCTTAAAACGAAGTCCTTTGTCACTAATAAAGATGTTGAAATTGTCGTCTTAGAAAAAAAGTAAATACACTTTTATTGGCACGTCAAACATGTTGGATTTGCATTTTCTTACATAACGTTACCTATAAAAATTTTAATTCAATTTTACCGTTAGTAAAAGTAAACATACGGTAATGTCAAGCTGGAGACAGAATGTGACAATCCACCTACGTCTGTCAGCTTAGATGCAGAACTACATCAATGAACGGATTAAAAATTATTTAACAGATGTAGACATTCTATGATAATGTTTAAACTACGCTAGATGCTATATTAATTTCACCAATATCTAGTTGCCCAAAACCTAGCCATCAGGGTATCGCTGTCGTTATTATAAATCAATTTTTATCTTTATCGCGGTTCACTATGAATTCTGCTTCAGAAAGTGACTTAAATGTTCCAATACTTCACCAGAAATAAAAAATCAAGCAGAGCAAACCTCTGTGTACTTATTACCCCAAAAATAAAAAAGAGGTACATAGAAATTTATAGTAAATTCATGAAATGTAGGGTTGATAAACTAAGTATTTATTTTCGGAAACTGTACTGCTTGCATATTTTCCAAATTGTGGGAAATCTTGAAGGCATCAACCCTTTGATCTATACTATATATTTAATGTCAGGAAGAACCTTATCAATAAAAAATGATACAGATATCAGTAAATATCCCAAGTTACGTTTCCTCATGAAACGAAGATCCAGCGGTTTTCAAATTTTCTGCTCAAGAAATAAATACTTATTAAACAAATGCAGCTATTCAAAACTGACTAAAGTAAGGTAATAATGTATTGTACAAACTCGAAAACCTGGAGCTTGTTATCAGTGTACTAGAGTAAATTAATCAATGTACTGATCCACAAGTCAAAAGAATACGCTACGCTACAGGGCATACCAAAAAAAAACCTACACAAATTCTTATGGCGCTGATCCTGTTAACTGTTCAGCAAAATTTACGTTAAGCGTTGAATGAAGCTATATACCATGTCTAAATTAACTCAACTATTATATCCACCAATGGAGTGGACTTTATAATAATTACTAATTACGTTACTAATCTAAGTTTTATTCAAAGTCTATTTTAGCACTTGCAATGGATCAGTTCCAAATAAAACACTCGTAAATAATAGAACGGTCTGACCTTTATCCTGGAGTCTACCTACTTCCCAAATCGGCACAAGGTAGACGAAAACTCCGATACCTAAACTAGGAATGCAAATTTGAACCTTAATCGCCTTTGGTTTACGCAGTGGCTGGCAACTGTGGAATTTTCCAGAATATGCGGGCAGCAGTTTAATATTTCGACTTCAAGCAAATGCTCCAAAAAAAAAAGGTCTAAAAGTACACAAATAGGCGGATATTAGAGTTAGTAATATTGTGCAATACGAGTACAAACCTCTAGATGGTAGGAGACCTTAATCCCGTTAATTTATTAATGGTGCACAAGCGACGGTGGAAACTGAATCCCGCAAAGCGGTTCGGCTAAGGTTGCCTCCAAACAAGACTCAAAATTCAACCCCTAATAGCCTTTTATTGTGCAACAAGAACTACTCCGGAATCACTCCGAACAATAAACAAAGTGTTAAATCTTGTATGCACTTGTTTCAACCAACACCGTTGTGAAAATCAGAATGCCAAAGAATGTATTTCCGTAGCCGACAGAATTGAACGAGCTTTT
This sequence comes from Rhyzopertha dominica, assembly GCA_025024175.1. Classification (NCBI taxonomy): domain Eukaryota; kingdom Metazoa; phylum Arthropoda; class Insecta; order Coleoptera; family Bostrichidae; genus Rhyzopertha; species Rhyzopertha dominica. The sequence continues at coordinate 49,213,167 of QCXZ01000041.1, forward strand.
TCTCGATCCGCAAAAACCTACCCGTAAAAACGCTGTTCTAAGCGGAGTTAAACGTTTTAGCTGAGATCGCTAGGAGGCAGCAATTACCGGGACAAAAATAAAATAACAGGACACTTTTGATATGCAGCAATCGTCAAAAAAATTAAAATAACAGAAAATTTTGAAATGGACGTCACATACCTAACACAAAGACAAAGAAATCACGTTCGTTTCATAATTCTGGAATTTTTATTCGATTTCTAAAACCTTCGTCCACTAAATAGGGATCAAATGAACTCGATAAATAAAGTAAAAAAAGTGACAATACATTTTCCATGACAATTTCTTCTAAATAAATGTTAGTTGTCAAAAAGACATACATGCTCAATAATAATCGTCTTGACTTTCAGGTTAAGTCGGGTCGATCGAAGTATAGAAGTGAATATATTTTAGAACAAAGAAAGGATGAATTCAAATTCTTTAAGAGAGTTGGTTGTGTGAGATTACTATGAATTTTGATGTCTGGATGTCTCATATTCTATTCCATTACTTTTATTTAATTTGCTAAAAATGATAATTTATCTGAAAGTGATAATTCCGACGAAAGTGACTGCAGCGAAGAGAAGTGTTACGGCTTTTTAATGAAAAGTTAAGTTAAGCAGTTTACATGTCAATATGGTACTTGGCAAATACAGAAACATTTCAGCAATTTTCTAATAGATTTAATGTTATTAAGAGTTGTGCTCGCATAATAGGAACAAAAATTATTGATTATTTTGTAACTTACGGTTCTGACTACATGGCCTGATGAAGCGAGGAAAGCAATAGCGAAGAAAAGGGGCTATTTATTATGTTATTGGAGCAACAGATGGCTTTTCCATACCAATAAAAAGACCCAATTCAAGACATGCTCATGTTTGCTATAATAAAAATGGTTATTACCGTATATTGCTGCAACCTGTTTGCGATCACCAAAAAAGATTTACTGATGTTTTCTGTGGTGACGCATAATGCAATTTTATGAAAGCTTTGGTGGTGTGATTTTATTAGGTGATTCGGCATACCCATGTTTCAATTGGTTAATACCTCCTTTTAAAGATTCAAAACAGCCAATCAAAAATGTTTAAGAGGGGCATTTACTTGGAGCGATCGGGCAAAATGTAAACTATGCAACCCATGTTACCAGCGGGACATGGGACGTAAGAGGGTAGCCGTTAGGTTGAAATTACGCAAAGATCAGACGGGCTAAACTAATATTCGGAAAATTGCTGACTGTAGCGTGTGCATAAAAAAGTAAGCATGATATTAGTAACTTACTATGATATTATACCAGATTATTCAAAATATGGAATAACCCATTTATTTCTGTAAATATGAACTATATAACATTTCATTCTAACTGCATGTCGACTATGATTTTTGGAGGAACTTTTATAATAATTTTCATTTCGCCTCCCCATCGCTTCGGCAGACAGTAAATTAATGTGAAAGAGCTTTTAACATTAAACTTGTCACGTGTATTTAGACATAAAAGCTTAGAAATCCGGTCATATCGGAATAAATCGTATACCGCACGATCATTCCCGACAGGTTTGCATCTTAGCCTCACTGTTCTCTGGATACCATGCGACGGATCTGGTGGGGATGGGCATTCGCATTCCGCTCTCTTGACGGACTCATGCGAAAGGGTTTGCGGTTTTAGATTTTTTGAATGTTTTTACTTATTTATCGTGCTCATGTTTTTGGTAGTGCACAAAGAAATATGTAGCTACAACGTGGAGTTCGAATTTTTCGTTTATGTGCTTTAGTTTTCGAGATATAACTCGCCAAAAATACGCATTTTTAAGCAAAATATAACAACAAATATTTACATTACCGTACCAAATTCAGAAAAAACTCGAACTCTACGTTGTAGCTACATCTTTTGTCATTGCCTTGTCGAAATTTCACTTCGAAAAAGTTGCGAATAACTCGGTAAAATGTAAAACGGTAGGTGCTTAAAATGACCCGATTCGCTCTAGGTAAACGCCCCTCTTAATTATAAACATTTTTTACGCGCATTGTAAACACTAAACTACTTTAAAATTTATTGAAAACGAAAACATATTCTTTGTTGTGAAGTGTGTAATTGCAGCAACAGTATAATACATAACGTTTGCATAGATTTTAAGGACGATTTTGAAGTAGACACTGATGAAATTAATGAAAATTGTGATAACCAGTCTCCTTGCTTGAGCTTTTCTTTCTTCTAGACCCAATTTTCTGGAAAGAAGCTTCGATTTTTCAGGTTTTTAGGAATGTTATGGGGTCTCGTCGAGAACTCGGCGCTATTGCCTTTTTCCATTCCATATTCGAAAAATATCGCGAGTTTCTGGAGTACCTAAGCATATTACTAATCTTTATCATCAATTCGCTAAAAATTATTTCTTTTGAACCAAGGTCAAAACAAATGCCCTTCAGTTTAGCAAAGGAGACTTCTGGGAATATTTGCGCGCTCGCTGATTCGCAGAGCTTCGCAATAAATTTTTTTGGCTTTTGATCGCGATCTTCTTCGTCATCTGAAAAAGTACACAGAACAATCTCGGGCGGCAGGCGGGGAGATCAAAGCGTTGTTTGGGAAGTGACCCATAAGCACATAGTGGCACTGTTAAATATTTAAATTTTGTCAGCCACGTGGAAAATTGTTCAAACAGCCATTGCTCAACTTGCACGGCATCTTCCGCGTGACCAAGAATTTGTTGGCAAAATGCTCATTGTTCCGTCCAAAATGAAATATGCACCGCGTTTCAACTGTGTATGAAGACGCTGACAAGATGAAATTATGTTGGAAGGCCCAAATTTTCGCTAGATAAGCTTGTTAAGTGGATAAGAATTAACATCGTTAGTTTTTTTGCACTGATCTTTACTTTAGTTTAAATGGTGTTCATTGTTAAATGTTACGCCATCGCCATACTAAAATATTCTTATCGCACCTTCGGCGTTTTTAAATTATCGTGGTAAAACCCTTATCTGATTAAGGGTTAATCTTTGTTTCCTGGACATCGACATACGTAATAATAATGTCTGTAAAAATTACCTACAGTCTTGAACTCTCTTACCCACTAAAAGCACTTGTTATTCTACGTTAAAAAAATAATGGACAATCAATTATTCAACGAAAGGAATGTGAAATCTAACTTCCTGTATTTGAGCGACTGCTATCGTAATCAAAACAACTTAATTCTCGTATGCATTAGTCATTACTGAATTTCAGACAGCTTGACTCCAACTTGATAACTGACTCAGGAAACAATATTTTTTTCTTGACTATTAATCAACTTAATTTTATTGCCAACTATTTTCAACTTATAAAAAATGGAATACCTAATGAATGTGCTATTTACAGACACAAGGTCTACTCATAAAATTTTGTGTGGTATAAGTTGAAAACATAGGATGTAGGGTGTAGAAAACGAATTATTCTGTTAAATATTTCGTTCATTTAGCCATGAATTAATTAAATAGTTAATGGTGACTAATTTTTAGCTACTAAAAAGAATATATCCACTTTTAGGTATAAAGAAAAAGACACTCAAAGTGGATTTGTTATAATAATTAAATGTCTTTAAAAGCCAGCATCAGTACCACAATAAATTACAAACGATAGGGTTCCTAAAACCTATATTTAAAATTCATCCTGATTTAGACAAACCATATGAAATTTTTCAACCATTTCGTTTCAGTAATTGGTTAAAAACTAGTTTTTCAGATAAATAATTTCAACTTTGCAATCAAGGAAAGATCATATCAAAGATGTTCATTTACTGGCATCAGTTGACTGTGAGACAATTTTGCATAACTTGAGGGCTGAAATTAAACGTTATTTATCATTACAAAAATCTATTAAAAGCATTTCTTCCCAAATAAGCAAAAAAGATTATCTTCATTCTAGCACAAACATATTACTTAAATTGTGTGGTCATTTTAGACAAAGAAGATTATTTGCGTAAAGGTTTTAATTTCCCGAAAAATTGATATTCATGAAATGTTTGAAACTGACTAAACGATTAAATTTAACAACAAACTGCACCACCACTGTTGAAGAGTATGGGACCAGAAGGAAGCAAAGTGCTAAGAAAAATATTTAATACGGTATGGAATAAAGGAGACATAGAGACAATCGTACAAATACATAAAAAAGAAAGAAAGAATTACAAAGGAATTACATTGTTAAGTAGAGTAGCAAAGGTATATGAAAGACTGATGAAAGCAAGAGCACAATGCTTACACAGAAAAGTGGTTTAGGAAAGCATAAAGGAAATAGGTATAAACAAGCTGAGAACAAGCATAGAGATTTTATATAGTAACAAGAACAAGTAACATGGAATCAATGTACTTTCAGGTAACGGATTGATTAAGACAAGGGGGAGTGTTAAGCCTAACACTGTTTATTATGGTAATGGACGATATATTGTGGGAAATACACAGTAAGCTAATTAGGGTGCAAGAAATTCAAGGAGGTAAAGCTGGCAGAATGTACATTTACAGATGGCCTGATGATCTGTGAGAAAACGAAGAGAATTTACAACAAAATGTAGAGTTACGGGAGAAAGAATTAACAAAAGGTAAAATGTTAATAAATACGAGCAAAACTAAAACAATGGTCATAGAAAAGGAGGACAAATGAATATAATATAATACAATACAAAACAATTGAAAAATGGACGAACATCTAGACAACTTTTTCCAGGAGAAAGGCTTCAGAAACCAAGACGATACCAAAGACGCCTTCAATGAATTCTTCGCTTCCAGAGGAGCTACAGAATTTTATTCTACCACCATAAACAAATTTGTTTCACGTTGGCATAAAAATGTGTTGATTTCAATGATTTTATTTCGATTAATAAAGTTTTGTTTGATACCTACTATAATGGAAAGTGTCTAACACAGTAAATTTTGACGAAAGCTAAAACAGTTGCTCAAAAGAGTCACCTCGACGATATGCCGTTGTTCATAATCAGGAAAGGTACCTCTTTCCAAAAATACCTAATCCAGTCACAATTTAAACATCACACTCCATTGTTTCAGCAGGTTTACCAATCCTTCCACGGCCTTATCTCGCCACAATGTTAACAAGCATTAAAATCTTACAGCGCCGTGCAACAAGATCTGTAAAAGGGATCCGACATCGTTAATGAAATGCTCTTGGTACGAAGGGGGGCCAATAAAGTCATCATGGACGTTTTATAGACAGCTTTATCGTGGCCAGACTGGGACATAAAGGCAACGCTGGATCTAAATCATGCAAGAAAGTCGCGTGATCCTTCAAGACGGATCGTTCCGAAAGAAAACCTGATGGGCCAATAAAGTCGCCTGCGCATAAATTATATGTGGGATCGCGCCATCATCAAACTCCCCCGGTGGATTTTTATTTGGCCGTGTAAAAGAGGTGAGACGGTTTGTGACCTCGGATGGGCGTTTTGTACGGGGTGCTCCAAAGTGACCACAATATCGAATATATGGAAACTGACCGTATTAAAATTCTTGTGTTGCCGTTGAATATGAAGAAATAGAAGTGGCCTTATGACTTATTTGTTTCCAGAATTACAGTAAATGTGGCAAAATTAGGAGTTTGTATATTTCTCCGATAGTCAAACTGGCCCCTAATCAGATACGGTAAATTTCACCGCCGGATCATGGAAGGGTTTTGAGTCTTATTTGAGATTATTGTACCCTCTAACATATATATTTCACCGCGTCTTGAAGAATCTAAAATGATCAGAGGAACTATAGTTTTAGTCCATCATTCAGACGGATAAAGGTTGCATTAAACGCAATATTTACAATGCCAGAAGAAAGAAGTACCCACCTCTACCTAAGTCGATTAGTACAAAAACTGTGCTCTGGTTAATGATAGTCAGGAAAACAATAATTTTTTTCTGCGCTTTCTGACAAATTGCGATACTATCTACATGAACGAAACTTTTCTTATTGCACTGACTGGAATTAGCTCCTTCGGATTTCAACAATAAAATTATAAAATATAGCGATTACTTAATGGACAATTTATGTTAATAAAAATAATAGTGGTAATATCATTAAAGCAAAGAACATTGAAAATTTATAAATGCAAAAAATTCTATGTTCATGCGCGATATCATAATACTCTGTCGTCAGTAAAATAAGCCCTTAAATAAAAATTTTCGTAGTAAACACGCCTTAACTCGATTTAGAAAGGCTTTTTAAACGCGGAGTCCGGCGTAGTCTTCTTTTTTATTCCTGCACTTGTTCTCTAATAAGTTCGTTAATAGGTTCTCCTTCAAATAAGCCCAAAAGGAAAAAAAATAACTGGGTTAAATCGGCATTGGGGGTGGCCAAGCGTTATTAGAACCTCGTCCTGTCCATTTGTTTCTAAAGTTCCCATTTATACATTGTATGATGATTTTGTAATAAAAATGAGGTGGGGTCCACTTTGATGGACTCATCCAACAGATAGGTTAACCCGTTTTTTTTTTATTAAATACATTTCACTGTTTTCAAACAGACCATAACTGACTCTGTATAAGTTAGATTAAGGTGTATAACAGAAAGTAATTTTTCGTTTCAACTCTCGACAAAGGGTGTAAAGATTTGAATAAAGTGTTTTATAAGATACGGATAATATCTAGGGAAAGGATTTTTAACTGAATTGTAAAGTATAATATATTAAATAAAAAATGACTGGTGCTTGGAATTTTACAATCAACGGGTGAAATTGCAAATCTAATATCTGTATGTTATTGGTAGCCAAGCGAGTATCCATATGAATAAAAATATGTAAGGAACAATATAGGCGCCCAACAACAAATCCATATAAACAACGAGTTTTTGCACGAATGCGAATACCTTAATACTTATATGATTTTGCAGCAAGGTCTTATAACAAAAAAAAAGATCATAAACTGTTCTCAAACACCAAGTACATTTGTTAATTTGCCATTGCTCTCAACATTAAATGGTCCTTTAATTTTAACAGATTCGCAGGAAAATTTATAATGAAAATCAAGTATAAGTCCTAGTGTAAAAAACACTACAGTGTCAATGTGAAAGTACTGTAAATTTTATTATGTACATCACGGCTAGTCAAATATAGAGCTTTTTTAGAGAGACAAGAAATTATTTTTTTTCTTTATCATCGGTATCATTAGCTTGAACTGAATTGTATCTTTAATTAGCTATTATAAATAGCTGGCTGGGTAAAAAAGATCAAGGTTGTTAGTTACTCAATGGATTCTTAATGTATGAGTTCACTAGTTCATTTGGATGAATTATTAAATCTTGTTTTTTTTTTCAACAGTAGGGGTATTAAAACCAAAGGTATTTATAAAGGCGCACAAAAAAATGTGGGTTACAATTACAAATATTTCTTGCACATATGTCCAAAATTAAGATTGGATCTATGTTCAAATGAAATACATATTCAGTTCCCTATAAAAGTCGGCGATTCAAAATATACAAAACCAGAAAGAATTATACCCTGATTACCGTTATTACTACTCACTCAAAAATTATTACTTAAATACGCATAAAATACCATTTTCATACTAAAATAGGAGTCACTATACATACAATACACTTTTTTATAAAAATAGGTATCATTTTCGGTACACTATTAATTTTTAAACAACACCCTTTACAAAAATTCGCATACCCAACGTTCCTAACCGGTTTTCCGGACAATTGAATCACGAATTTCCTAAAAGCAGCAATAAACTGGCATAATTACTTTCTAGTCCTGCCACAGACGGTATCTACCAGAGATGCTTTTAGTGCCTTTTCCCCGGATTATGCCAGTATTCCGTTATTCGCAAATACCGGTAACCTTATTTTATTAGTGTCGGCAAAACTTCACAGGACCCTCTGCGGGCAGACCTTCGACAAATGGTCGCCATACCTCTAAAGAGAGCTGTCTTGGTTGTCGCTTATTTCGTCTATTTTGACGCGTTTCGGACAGGTTTTTGGTTTCGGAGAACATGGAACACAATGTTGCTGTGATAGGATTGTTGGATACTGAGCGTGTGAACTGCTTGTTTTGAAAAAAATGTTATGGCAGGAAACGCATTTATATTTATTCACTACACTACGTACGGTGTGAAGTTATGAATTATACGTATTTAGCATTTAGTATTTTTTTTAATTCTAGGACATAAAAAGAGTGTCTCAAAAACCGTAAGGTATAAAATACCTTATAAAATATCAAAAACAATAATGAATAGTAGAAGTTAAAGATAGTGCTTCAAATTCATTTTCTATTTGTGGTTCGACTTTGACGTCAATTGAAATTATCCAAAAAAAACGAAATAAGTTCCGTTTTAAGTGGCGCCAGTATTCAATTTAGTAACGTAAGCAATTGTGTATTTAATATTTATAATAAATAGACAAAATATATTTCCTTTTTACTTTTATACGCCTTATTCGCTAAAAAAATACCCTATACTACATGTTGCTGCTCAGAAATAGAAGTATTAGTATAATATTACTGTAGAGGAAGACTGAGATTCTAAAATTATTGGATATTTCTATTTCAATGCTCAAACTATCCTCTATTTAACCAACATCGTCAATGTTGTCAATTTTACTAACTCTTTCCGCAACACTGATCCCGAAAAATAGAACAACCTACAATAGACAATTAGATAATTAAATATTAAAATTACAACCATATTGAGCTAATATCATAAATACCTTCATAAGCAACTATATTACATCATCAATATCATTACTAAATCTCTTAATATCCTCCTTTTTAGAATTTCTGATTTCTTTCCTCTATATCCAACAGTTTTGCTTTTAAGGCATTGCAAATTAATTCAGGACAATATTTTTCTTAATTCTTGACGTAGTTTTAAGCACGGAATAACAAATTTTGAAGCATAATGGCAAAAAGTTGACGAATTTGCAATAATTGCTGAATATGTTTTGGTAGTCCAATGATTAGCAGATTTGACTAGCAATCAAAAGGTCCCGGGTTCTATACCCGATCAAACCTGGCAATAATTTTTTAATGACAGACTTMGCCTGCTACTCCGATTACTTTAAAACTCGTAGTAAATATAGTGAGAAAGAGAAATAAATCGCAATATCATTTGATTATTTTATAACTGAAAATTACAAGCTTTGGCAATTGTGTCAAGTACCCATAATCATCAGTTTTGTTGTTCGTTTACCAGATCAGTTTTTACATATTTTTGTTACTATCATCAACCTTGAATGAGAGACAAAACAAGGCTTTCGGTAACTTCCTATATCCAATTGCAATTAACAATTTCAAACATTTAACTTTAAGCGTGTTCAGATTACAAGCCCTGTCCAGTTGGCCCATCAACAGAATTATTAAATTTTCTTAAAAATTTTAAACAAAATCCCTTCTTGGAGTTTGTTTTTATTATAAATAGCTTTTCTAAATTAAGGTCTATTACTTTTTAAGCACAAATGTACTGTTCTCAATAATCAAAATTGTATAGTAAAAAATACCAACTATTTAGACCGAACACTGATTTCTATCTATATTGTTTGTAACATTTGAGGTGGCTGTTCAATTTCGCGTAACTAAGAGATATTGTTTAATTGACAGCAGACGTCAAAAGCGTTTTGGGTAGTTTCAATTATAAAATTTTGTGTTAAAGAATTAAAAAATGACTAGAGGAAAAGTTATTGATCCGAACATTCGTTCAATTATTACTCGTTTATATAAATCTGGCAGATCCATTGCAGAAATTGGACAGTTATTGGGGTTGTCAAGATACAGTGTTCGCAACGTAGTACAGTTATTCAACTCGGACAATAATGTCGAGCCTAAACAGAGGTATGTGAAATAAATGCACGTACTGATACTGATCGGAGGGCGTTGAAACGAATAATCTGTTGAAGTGGGCAAAAGAACATAGAACTTGGAGTCCTGAACAATGGAACATATTGGAGCGACAAGTCTAGATTTGAAGTTTGTGTAGGCCACAGTCGCAGCAGAGTTATTCGACTAAAATATGAAATTTATTATCCAGATTGTCTGAAGAGAAAAGTTAAATTTCCAGCATCTATTATTGTGTGGGGATCAATGTCTGCAAGAGGAGTAGGAAAATTACGTTTCAAATATCTTAATACCTTAAGTGAATCTACCCACTAGGGACGAGTCATTCACGTCAGGAAATGATTTTGTTTTTCAAGAAGATGGCGCTGCATGTCATGTATCCAAAAGACCTTTATGGTGGTTTACCAACAACAGTATTCCACTCTTAAAATGGATATCCAGTAGTCCTGGCGTTTCTTCTATAGAAACTCTTTGGCACATTATGAAAAAACAACTGCGCGCAACTCCTGCCAGGTCGATTCCCGAATTAAGGCATAAACTTCAATTTATATAAGTTCACACCGCAAGATCGCCAGAATTTAGTGAATACAATGCCAAGAAGAATAACGGCTGTCATAAAAAGTAAAGGTGATGTTACTCAGTGGTAGCCTTTGAAGAAATAGATTAAGTCAGTTGTTTGTAACTCAGGTTTTCTCATGATTTGTTTCAACTTGGTAGTGAAGCAGAAATAAAATGTTTGAATTAAACAAATGAATAATTGATTAAGTGGGAAATGTTTCAAAAGTTGTGGTGAAAAATAATTAAATATCTGTTACATAATAGCATTACAACTCCTGTCCATTAATTACAAAAAAAATTTTTTAAAATGCAACTGGGCCAATTGAAATGGGACTGGGCTCGTAGTAATGTCAATTCCACTGATGTAATCTCTTCTGAAACGGTCTCCCAAGGTAATCACAATCCAAAATCATCAAATTATCCACCTTCCAGGAAGAAATTTACTTCCATTCCGTGTTCAACCTGCCCAAGTGCTGGTGTTTTACAACCAATAAACCCATTGTTCCACACCTGAAGGCCTTATCAGATCAAAGCGACTTCCTCTCTTTCGATGTTAACACGATCGAATTAATTATCGTGAGAGCCTTGCAACATTTCATCCGGACAGGTGCGTGAAAGCACCGACGCCATGTTTCTAAATTTAACGATCCTCCATCCAGTAGACTGCCGAGAATCGCCTGGAAGGCCCGCAAAGGCGGATTTGATAAGGTCAAAAGAGGGTCGTTGTATAAAAAGCAGGTGGGAGGGGTTTTTATTCGATGTTGGCAAGATTTGGTAACGTTGGGTAACAGAATCGGTGGATAGTCAGGAGTAGAGGGGGATGTGCAGTTCGTGAATGAATGGATGATGGGTAAAGACCGACCAAAAATATTGTTTTGATTGTTTAAGCATTTTATTACGGCCCGTTTTGAATGTTTATGAACACATCAAAAAATGCAGAAACCAGTAGAATGATTAAAATCTTACAATCAACTGTGATAAATTAGATGAAATAAAATAAAATAGTTCTAGTAATTATTATGAGGCCAGTCGCATATGAGGGTTATACGGAATTCGTCACCGACTAACCTCTTAATCCCAAAGATGTAGGCAGGTAGGTAATACCACGACCGCATTGAGTATTTGCCACGTATTTATATTTTATTAATATTACATATTAATAGGCAGCATCTAATCCACAAAACAGCTGTGATAGCTTATAAATTCGAAAGAATGGATCATAAGGTGTATTTTTAATACTAAAAATGTGAATATTCAAAGGAACCGCCAAAACGCGAACATATTGGCCGTGACGTCAGGTGTCTTGTAAATGGCCGCTTGCCCGCTTGTTTACATCTGAGGTCAGCGCGTCTCGCGTCAGCCTCAGCCACAGAAATCTTAATTATAATATAACAAGAATATAAGCCAAGAAAAAGTGAAATACTTATGAGTTATGACTTCTGAAGGCATGTTCATTGTTATGGAAAAGCAACAAAGCAACAGCATAAGTGGACTTTTTATCTAATTAACACAGCATTGATAATTTGATCACAGTGGGTTGTTGGAAACACTATTTGTAAACATAAAAATGTAAGGATCAAAAATGTACCCTAAACTTGACATTTATTTTAGAGGTCAGAATAAATATAAAATGCCATTTATTATCTGGGCTCTTGCGGCTCGTTTCCGGTCTGGCTAACAGTCGAATATATGAGGAACAACGTCGTTCTTTATTATAACATCTCCCTCTATCAACTTAAAACGCAAATAATTTTTCATATCCTCTTCAAGCTATAACAAAATGGAACTCATTTGTAAACACTTATAACCCTAAAATGAATAATAAAACTTACAGTAAGAATTAAGATGATCTTCACAACAGAAAAACAAACTTTGCAATTTCGGCATATCACGTCTAGGGGCCTTAAACAACTTTTTCATACGTTGATAATCTCGAGGAACGGTTACCAAAATTTTGTTAGCTGTACTGACAGAAGTGCTTTTATAACCATGTACAAAACAACACTTGTTTTGTTTTCCATACATAATAGATGCTTGTAAAACTACACAAATCACTTTTTGGTGCGACCTCTTACACCGTCCTTTCAATAAACATCACACAAAAGCTTTTCCAATACAAGAATGATACCACGCCATTAAACAGCACGCTCCTCGATAATGTTTACATGACACTTGACGTCACGAGTTGAATAACCTTGGATAGAAGCGTTTTGGCGGTGACTCCTAAGATTCAAATTTCAGACCTGAAATTCTCTACCTACAAATATTTTTTTTGTTTTTTTAACATGGCGTACGATATATATGCATTTCAAGATTCATTTTACGTAATTTAAAAAAAAAAGTGATAATACCCAATTGGCCACCGAAGCGCCCAGGTATACAGATGGTCTTTTCTAGGAAAGATGTAATTTAGGGTCAATATAGGTTTAAGGGTAAAACGGGGGCGCCTAGTAAAGTATTGGTTAGTTGCAATTTGCATTTTGAAGTGCTAGTGCCAGTGTGTTCGATCTGAAATATATGGCAATCGGTATATCCCAAATTTCCAAGGTACGTTTAAATTAGATTAGGCAGTAAATTACTTTGTAACCTAGCCAGATTGAACCCGCTAAAATGATTGTATTCTATTTTGGCAGTTATAGTTACTAGGTATTATTTAAGGAGACGGACATCACATTCCAATAAGTAGATATACAAAAATCTAATTTAAATTTTATCTTCTGTGATTCGGCCATGCTTGGTAAAAGAGTAATTTATACCGTAGGTGATACAAAGGCAATGGGATTCTATAATCTAACGCGATGAATCCAGATTTGAAGTTTTTGTTGGAGCCTCCACAYAAAATTATTCATCGGCAGAGTAAAGAATATCAATCGGATGGTTTAACAAGGAAAGTCAAATTTCCGACAGCCATCATGGTTTAAGGGTGTATGACCTTACAAGGGGTGGGTCGGCTTGAAGATAGGTGGAACTGTAAATGCCCATAAGTATACAACAATTTAGGAAGAAGAATTATTGCCATCCATTGAAAAGTCGCAGTTGCCAGGAGAGTATTTCGCCTCCTGTCACAAAGCAAAAACTGTGATAACATGGTTTCAGGGAAATCACATTCCCGTGATAAAATAGCCATCAAGCAGTCTAGATATGTTTCCAATTGAGCCACTCTGGCATGAAATGGAAAAGAAAACTGTGACTGCCCCAGTACACACAGCTAATAAGTTAAAGATTAGATTTAATGAAAGTTTTATGCCAGAATACTGCAGTACAGTACAAACCATTCATGCCATAACGAATTAAGGCAGTTTTAAAGCGAAAGGGAGACTGTACTCAATGGTAAATAAAAAAATAAATTTAGGCTCGTTTTTGTGCTTACGTTTTTAACTTATGTATTTTTGTCATTTAACATTGTTGTTAATATTCACTCAGTTCGCTTCATTGTGTCCAAAGTACGATTCTGTATTTTACTTACGCTTAGGCCAATTCATATGCGACTGGGCTCGTATAGTATATAGTTGAACCGATAGGAATCAAAAGAGTTAAAAATGTTGAACGATGCAACCAATCACAAACCTTAAGCGCAACCGAAATGAAATTTCCGTTCCAGTATGCCCGACTGCAACACATTACCTCCCTGTTGTTATTGTACCTGCTATAAATTCACCGCTAACCCGTCTGAAATCTCTTCCAGACTGTTTAATAGCACGGTTTAACGGAATACAACCCAGGAAATATATAGTATTTATCGACGCATTAACGTTGTCACAACCAACAGAAATTGTACTTATTTGTCACCAATATTTATAGTTTTATGAACTTCAACATTACTGTTATGATCTTCTTAATTATTATATTGTCTTGCAGTATATAAATTAACCGCCGTTGGATTATAATCAGACGCCAACTACTCGGTGCATTTGATGAAGAAGCGCAAGTGTATTATTAAATGTTGCTATATTTCAATAAATTGTGTGGGCAAAACTATAATTATGTAGAATTTGAAAGTACATACTGTTTTCCTTAAGTGATTTATTAACGTTATCGGTGATTTATTTGCCTAGTGGATATTTCGTATATTTTTTATACTTTTTAATGGATAATTATTAGTGTTTCGATGTAGCAAACTTAAGAACAAAAACGCAGTTTTTTTAAGTGATTGTGATGGAAAAAAATATGCAGTTATTGTCAAAGTATACCTACATAACGTTTGCATCCATAATATCTAGAAAAACTTTTAGCTCACATTTTGACAAAAACCTAGGAAAAATAATCGAATGCGCAACTATGAGCATTATTCCTGTGTAAAACAAAAGTCATAAAAACAATTCAGTGGGTATATTTCGTTTTTGATTTGTTAGTGGTTTCCAAAACATGAACAAGTTAGTACCAAGCGTACTTTGGTAAATTGGAATAGTACATGGAATAAAATATTTGCAAATTTTGTGTGTATTGAGGTTAAAGTACCTAAAGTTTGTATTTCAATGAGTAAATAAACCAATCTAGCAAATACGTAGCTATGAAGGCTTTATCGGCCGGCAATATTATTATTATTACTGTTGTTTTTCGGGCGTAATCACCGTGGTCCAAGAGATGATAATCTTGACCTTTCACCCAATATTGTGTTGGGCATCTTCAGAAGGAAATTCAGCGCTCGTCCGCAGCAGACCGATGATGGACAACTGAAACGTTCCTGTTTGACTTTGTTTTTCTACTAATGTCGGATGTTGCAGTGCATACTTGCATCTTATTTAAAAATAATATTAGAATCTACAGAAACAATTCTAAGAAACGTTACAGTAATTTAATATTCCAGTTTAACTTTTATCGCAAGACTTAGGAATAATTTTAAAGTTACAAAAGAAGCGGGTTGGTGTTTTAACAAAGAAATGGAATATCATATAAAAATTTTGTTTCGGAGGAAATATTTATGAACTCAGTAGTGATAATAGATAAGGCATGAAAAAACCCTTTGAGGTGGAGGTGTTAAACCAGCATTGATAGATCATAGGTATCTCAATTAAAGAAAAGATTTGAAGGTATGAACAATGTTTGCAACAAGTTTTCTTTCACCAAACAATATTGCAAGGATCAGTTTACAAAAGAATTACAAAGAGAACTGTCACCAAAATTTCCAAATCAAATGCTATCATTTAAAAGTATTTTAGAAGACTTAACGAACAGATTACTTAATAATGAAATATTAAAATGCAGCAGAAATATTATCCGGTGTATAGCATTTTTTTTAATTTTTACTTTGATCTTTGTCAGGGGCCGCATCCTAGAATTTTTTTGGTGTCCAATAGCTCTGATTTTTTTTTTATTTCTGCATGCTGAAAAATAAAAATTCTACCATCATCCAGAAAAACTATAGAAGCTAATTAAAAAGTTGGGTTCCAATTTAATTTCACTGCATTCAAGCAACTCTCATAGTAGGAAAAAATAAAAAACTGAAGCGTCAAACTGACGATTTGAAAATTAGTATAGTCAGTATTGGAAATGGAAAAGACCTCACTAATTCTGTAAGTGAATGGCATCTAACCTGACTTCACTTCCTACAGAAAAAAATCTAGGCGCGAATAACTTGTATCAGCCCCAGAGACGACGTGTGTTTTCCTATTTGCCTAGGCACACAGCCGTGTGGGAAAAGAACCCACCGCGTATCTGTTTGAGACCTCCTTCGGGGCACCCGGGGCCGAAATTTAAATAAGAAGCCGCCTGTGCACCCAGCGCGACATGGGCTTTTAAACGTGTAATGCGTTGCGCAAACATCCGAGAAACACCTATGTAAATTTCCTGTATGCGCGCTAATAAATTGTGTAAAAAACGCCCACCGACTTTTCAACTCGGACGCGGAAAAGGGAAGCCGCCGCTGACATTTCAATCATCGCTTTATGGACGGCATAATTGTTTTAAGACGCGCAGTTTACATGTATACGCTAAATTCGAGATGCGAAGTGCGCATAGGGTAGATGAGGTAGTCATTCATTGCTTTTCAGAAAGTGCATCGTGGTCATTGAAAACATATTAATAAAGAAAATACGAGTACAGAACAGTACAAGTACAAGAATAGGTCAGGTCAGGTCAAGTCAATATTCAACAGCATCTGGAAACAGCAGTTTATCTGACTAATTTGTTTAGCTTAAAGATTTCTCGTTTAATTCAAAACAAAATACTTTTGATTCTAGAATTACGCTTTTTTGAATTAAATTACTTTTTGAATTAATGCTTGAAATAAGCAAAAATTGCTTTATATAAAGCAATTATTAATTTTGCAAAAGTACACGCTGAGAAATTTCGTTTGAACCATAAATTATTTGATACAAACTTTGCAAATATGATTAAGAACGAAGACAAAATAGATCTAAGGGAAAAGAGAAACCGATGTGAACGATATTATATACGCCTTTCGTTAATAATGCGTTCTAGTGTTGCATCCTTGTGTTTGTGTTGCAGTTGTTATTCTTATCATTGTTACAGTGCACTAGTTCCATGTATCTAGCCAAGTGTATACAATAAGTGTATAGTACAGAGACCACTTACGAAGCAATAACACATGAATCTGGTTTGAAGGCTTCTGTGGTTGTTGTCGATGACATGTTGTTTTCCGAGCTGATTCCCACATTGGTTATTAGAACTTGACGTTTCGACACTCATGTCGGTGTCTTCCTCAGAAGTAGCACTGAAACTGTAGTTTATATAACCAACGTGGGAACCAGCCCGGAAAACTTCATGTCAACACATAAATCTGGCAAGAAAAATAAGAAGAAAATCTGTAAATAACACCAGACAAAACATGTGGAAGTTAGACAGTAGCTTGGAAGAAACTGTTCAAAGTCTGCGGCCAAAATACAACTAAAAAGAATCTCAACACTCATAAACGACTTGGTACAAAAAGACTTCAGTTAGAAAGAAGAAATCTTAGCTGTAACACCGGAAAATAGGGGTAAAAGTAACCACTATGATAGTGCGATAATTTGTCTAGAGACCAGGAAGCCATGGAAATAAAKCCAGGGCCGTAAAGAATCTCTAATATATAAAAAATGCACACAGACYAGAATGATCGCGTAGAACATCTAGAGCWCCAGTAAGCGATCGGACAAACATAGATGAAATCACACAAGGAAACGTCAATATCATCATGAACGAGCAACCAAAACAAAAAATCGAAAAACTACATAAAATTCTAAAAGCTTAATTCACCATGTGTCCTAGTGTCATATACTTATTTTTGCGTAAATGTTACTATTGTTGCTGTCGCTACAGTAAAGTAGTTTCGTTGTATACAAGAAATTACACAACAGTGGTACACAAAATCCTGGAAGAAGCAAACTAGCTCACCAAATATACAAAAGAACACAAAAACCATACAAGATAAACAAGTAGAAAAGCTGTGGATCCCTCGGGATAAAAACATATGGAAGCTCAAAAGTAACTTGGAAAAAACTGTTCAAGAACTACGAAGAATGTGAAACTAAATGAAAAAGTCCAATAATGTTTACACAATGAATACGACTAGAAGCTCGTTGCGGACTTTTACTTTTATAAGCATATTATAGAAGCAGACGAATAGGCGTTCTAAAACAATGGAAAAAGTTTACAACTGATGGCTAAACATATATCGAGTTATACTTAATAAACATTAAAGACAATATCTGATTAATCTGCTCAATAATAGATCCGATGCATCACGAACATAATACTTTTTCCAGAAAAAAGAGCTGTCAGAGCATATAGGTGCTTCTCCAGACAGACGGTTGTATAGACGTATCTTCCAATACTTAAAGATTTAATCATAACCTACTTGCTGCCTTCTTATGTGTTCAGACCATATCCGCAAACACAATAAGGAAATGTTTTTAAAATTCGATGCAAACGATGCGAAAGAAGTGATATCAACATTATATAATAAAAGAAATTATATTCTACAGATTATACACGACTGGCAATTATTATATTATGTCATTTTTATCAACTTTGGCGTGATTATACCGTAGTAGGAATCTCCAAGCCAGCAAAAAACAGTGTATTTGGCCAAAAAAAAATATTTAGAGATGCATCGTTTATAATATAAACAGTAAGAGAAAGAAAATCGGTAGAAAAGCCATTTCTAAAGGTATGAACTTCCCTTCAATAAAACTCTTACAAACGAGAGTAGACCAATATTATTAACTATGAGATTAATTATATAAAATATAGTCAAAAACGCATACTGTTAAAAACGATCAGATGAAAGAAAACATTACTTAAAAATAACTGAATCCTTTTAAACATTTTCAACTACTACTTTATATTTTGCGTTGAATATTACAACAAATTGTGCCAACTGATATTTAAGCCAAGCAATAACATTTTGAAATTAACTCTTAGTAATGCTGACAGAACGTTCTAATACAGTCGAAATTACGAAACATTGAAGACAATCGCGGCTCATAAGCAAACAAAAAAATATTTTTACCTTGTTTATCAGTTACACAAAGTATGTAAATGTCTGAATGATAAGACGCTATTTACAAAGTCATGCTTACATTCAACAGACGAAAGCATCTCTTGCGAAAGGATTTTCAAATTACGATTAAAATACGAGTAAGGTTCATGGAAGTAAATGATTATATATATCTTTGTATATATTTCTTCCACATTTAGCTAAACCGCTCTACGAAAAATTACGTGTAAATTGTGGTAATATGCAACAAATTTTTGATACATTATTCGAGATAATTAATTGCTTTTTTAAATGGAAATAATACATATTTTTAATTATACTGAACAGAAATATAAAATAATGAATTAAACCTCGTACAATTTCATAGTATGCAAACACTTGTGAAAATGTATTTAGCAAGCACCCGAATTAAGGTTTCAAACTTTACGATATATATTTAAGTGACGAGTTAAATGCTAAAAAAATATAGTAAAATACATACAGGTAGTTGCAAGATTTTGGCTTCGATATACAGAACTCCTCTTCTGTAAGTACCCATCACACTTATAATGCTTAACGTGATTCATGCAACATTCCATAGCGTTCTTCAATCTAATTAATGTTACATATCACGTATGTTTGTACACATTCAGACGTACTACCTACATAACTGTAAGAGAGATGCTAGCCTGCCATTCATAAATATCAGAAAAATATTTGAAAAAAAATGTATGCTCAGCTGCGTTTCTGTTCTATGCCAACAAAACACCGTTACTAGCTCGGACCAGAACGCAATAAATAAAATTTTACACGGTCATCAATGGGCCAAAATGTGCATGAATGAACAAGTTGAGAGTTCATTCATTATTTCTTCAGGTAATACACTATTCATTTGCATTTCAAATAGTGAACCTAGTCATTTTATCTTGTATTTAAATAGATAAAGGTTGGAAATTTAAGCTACAATTCTTATTGAGGGTTGGATGTAAACGCAAATAAATAAAGTGGTTCAATTTGCATTGCCGCTTAGTCCTTGTAAGGGATTGTACCGGGAGACGTAGTTAAAAATTCTCATAATGTTGATAAAGAACCGTTCAATTCATTTTCAAGCCGTGTCATAAAAAAAATCATCCCCAAGGGATAAATCATACATAATGAGAACTGTAACAGCACAAATTTTCGGCTACAGTATTCAACTTTAAGTTGGTAGTTTCAAAAATAAATTTATAAATATTTTTTTGTTTAATTTGGAACATTATATATTTATTGGGCAAGTATCATAAACTGTAATAAAATGGTTCATCGCGTAGTAAAGCGAAATTTAAAATTCATATATTGTTGAGACAGCAGTATCGGTACTCAAATGCTTTTATCTAAAACTGGTAATGTCAATGAGTGCCTTGCACAATAGAATAATCCTGATAGTGTAGGTAATAATATTTAAATATGAATGAACAATATTCAAAAAATGATTAAATATTGCAGCTACTACATTTCCTTCTCGATTTATTTATTATTTATGTACAAATAAACATAACATACATTACTGGGAATAAGTAATCAACCTCAATTAATTAAGTAAAGTCAAGAAAGCCAGATAACAATGTATTTAACTTCATTATTATTTTATTTGGGAATCAATATTATTTAGCGTTTAGTGATAAAACTTATTTCATACCGATATATCATATGCAAAATTAAAAAGGAAGTATGTAAATAAAAAAAATATAAGTACCTATATAAGTGTAGCCACTGCAGCATACACTCAGAGAATTGATATGTTTTTGGAAGGTAGGTGGTATTATTTGGGTTAAACGTTTATACAAGAAAAAATCGTTTATTAAAAATATCACCAAAWCGCTTATGGCTTAGAAATAACATTTTCAAAAATATTCTTGCACAGAAATCCTATTTTTTAAAAGCACTTCRTGCATCTTGTATGGTCAAAAAATGATTGAACTGAGCGAATACGCAAATAATCTCTGCCTTGAACTTTAGATGGCATACGAATGCTCGTTTTAAGAAATAGTCTTTATTATCGAACTGTCAAATCAAATTCTTTAATTGAACACCTGTTATTGTTTGGAAATTAGCTATTGGATTTCAATAACTACCTAATTTACTAAACTGTAATAACCAAGTTTGGTCAGAAACAGAAACATACAGTTTAGAAATTGTACTGCTTCTATCGAATTCAGAAATATTATATGTAAGGAACAATTTGTCTATTTTTTCAATGTATTTTTAGTGATACCGTTGATTATTAGTTATCAGTAATAACGGGAATATTTACTGCGGAAATAGCAAGCCGAAAAAGTCTTGTTAACATCATAGGAAACAATTATAAGTTTGTTAAGTAAATAAAAAAATATAGGCAAATTTACAAATACAGGTAAACTAGGTAGATTTTTGTTTACACAGGGACAACCTTTCAGATAAGTTTTAATAGATAGCGCCTACCCTCTTAGCGGGGTATACCAATACCCTTTCGAAAATTTTAAAGGCAACTAACCATCGTATGATGGAACATCATTTGAAAACATTTCATAGGACTTCGGTATGTAATTACATAGTTTTAATATTTTTCTATAAAATGTATTTTTTAAAGCTACAATAAGAATTTGTCAGGCTAAAAAACACAATGTTACAACCTATAAGTGAGGCACCCACAATACTTAAAATTTTCTTTTCACATTACTGCAATTGAAATTTCTGCTAGAAAAATTCTAATGAAATGGCTAGTTATGTTCTTTGTGTTTTCATTTTTAGGCGCAGTTTTGCTACTTATAGCGACTTTGAAAAGAACTAACTATAAGGCGGATTAATTTAAAGATATCAATATTTTATGTCAAAAGTTCGCAAACTGTGTTCCGTAAGGAGCTATAATTTTATTAGTTTTATTATTGTGTATATTTAAATTATCAGATCGTAAATATTATTCGCAAAAAAATATTAAATAATAAAGTTCCTACCAATGTAACGGACGAAATGACTAACCTTACGTCACTATGCTTGAAACAAAATTTTTGCAATTTTAGCAACACTTTTTGAAAACAAAATGATAGTCTGGCGATGAAATCTCCATATGTCCATTACTAGCCGAAATATACCCCGACCGGTTTGAAAATAAAATATTTAATGACCAAAATCTTAAATAATTTACAGAACACATTTTTGCAACTATAGGTATGTGGACGACATTATTATATTGTGGAAATCTGGCCAAGACCGTCTAGAAAACATGTCAAGCAAATTAACACCGTCAATAAACATAGTTTTCACTTGAAGTTCTAGCATATTTCATAATCCCACGGATACTTCTGCTTTTAACAGTTATTTTCACAGATTATCATTAACATTCTTTGAAATAAAGTTTACATTAAGCTTGAAAAAATTTAATGATCGTGGTCAATTTATCTCTTTAAGTTTTATTGGCAACATCTCTTTTTAGATTCGTAAGTTTCTGGAACAGTGTTCTCCAACATTGAAAACCATTGACAATATCACAATAAATTTGGTCACAAACAAGGATCCATTGAATTCTCTAGACAAATGTGGGGTGTACGAGTTGCATTGGTAAGACCTATACGAGTTTTGGTAAAATTCACTTAGAACCAAAGATAATAGAAGTACTTAAATCATCGTTTGACATTAATAGTAGCTGTCGAATCATACATGAAGAAAACAATAATAGATGTCTTTTAAATTTGGAAGCTATGGAAGTACATAAATTACAATGCGATTACATTAGAATTATGCTCAATCACCAAAACAATTTTGAGATTTCCACACTTTGAAATGTTCGATTAGGGTAGTGAGAGGTTTTGGATGGAAGAATTCCCGGTTATTATTAAGCTTTTTCAAAATTTGTGGAATATTTAGTACGCATATATTCTGTTTGTTTGCCAATATGTTGTATTTTATATATCTTAAAGAGTTTTTGTTGTTTGACATAGAAATACACTCGACCTTGTTAGTCGTTGCATTTTGTCCATTCTGGATAGGTTTGTTTATCAATTTGACATTAAACGTAAGTTATTTTACTATAAATGTATTGTTTATTATATGTACTAAGGAAGAAATTCTTGTAGAACCCGAAGATAACATCAGGCATGTTTCTGTCGAAAAGCGACGCTTAATATACAGCTAATTATTTATTCGAATATTCAACATTTAATATGACTCTCACGCTGGGTGAAATCCTGGAGATTTAAACAACGTTTACAACTTGTATCTCATGTATTTTACTGTCATTCTAATATACGTCCTCTTGGACTTGTAGCGCACCGCGTTATCCTCCAAATCCGATCAGTATCGACCAACTTTTTCCATCACCATCGCGCTTTTTTGCGCCCATCATCGCCACCTACCTGGATTCGGCTGGGACTGATACGACGTCTTCTTGATCCATTCGTAGGGACTCCGGACCGGTGCCGGTCTCGTCTGGGGTTGTGGCGGCGTGACGGCACCGCCGGCGCCCGGACTCGACATCTCACTGCCGGAGACGGTTAMCGGGGGCGATGGKAGCTGGCCGTCGTGCTCGACCAGCTGCTGGGCCATCCCGTTGTGCGCCACGTACTCCTGGAACTCCTGGTGGAACATGCCGGCGTGCGGGTGCGGCGCCGCGTGGTGCCACGCGACCTGCTGCTCCTCCTGCTGCATGCAGAAGGAAGCGGCTGTCGGCGCCGACGGCACCTGCCCGTTCTGATGGTGGTACCCCGCGTACGAGAGGTACTGGTGCATCGGGGACGCGGAGGAATACTGCCCCCCGGGGGAGGCTACGCTCTGCTGGTGACGGTACATTGCCGGGGAGTTGTAATACGAAACCATGTCCATGGTGTCCGCGGCACCATAAAAAAACAGTCCGGGCACAGTCAATTTTTTTTCAAACAACACAGTACACACGACACCCACAGAACGTATACTCTGCGACTAGGTGATGAAGACGTGCGCCAGGTGAGGATCCGTCTCGCCCCACTCTCGGAGCGCCGGGACGACGAATTGGTTGCGCCCGACGAGCTGGGATCCTTTATCCCGGAGGCGTGGTTTGGCCAATGGGAGCCGAGGTCCTCGATCATGGCTGCATTGACCATGTCGCCAATGGTGTTCTATTAGCTCGTGATATCGCTATTAATAAAAATAATTATGTAGGTGGTGATGATAGCGCGGCGGCCTTCCCCGGCGCTGTTTTTTTTTAGTTTTCGTGGGTGAAGGGTACGGGCGCGAGGCACACGAGGTACTTATGCGAAAGTCACACTCGTGTTCAAAGCTGTACTCGATTGCATTAATCATAAACACAAATATGATTTATTTGTTCAAAAACTTCATCAAATACTTCGATAGTACCGGGTTAACTATAATTTAAATTATTATCACTTATGGAATTCGAGGTTCTTCTGGATTAACCGATAAACATGGATAGAAAACCCATAATAATCGCCTGAATTGATCCCCTGACAACATAAATTCTAGGGACGATTTTAATAAGTAGATCTGAAATGACATGGGTGCACCAACGTTCCGAAAAAGCTCTAWCAGTTACCATTCACTATTCGAAATATTGGCTTATTCTTTTTTTTTAGATTATAGCTGTATTTCTGCTGCACTTTTTAATAATAATAAAAACACTAAGGTTATGTTTTCTTTTAAATGATTTCATCTTTATATTCCTTTGCTAGAATTACGAATCACTTTTACAGAGCTCGTTTTTACTTAACTGTAATCAATTTTTCCAGAATTTCGAAATGTAAGGGGTGTCTTAAAAAATTCGTATCTTCCAAATCTTCCAGACAAGTTAAAGTCAAAATTCCTGCACACAACAACACAGCTCGTAATTGAAATAAAGTAGTTCAGTATAATCCGAAATTCTCCTTTCCACTGGAGGAACAGAACGAAATCTGGAGAACTCATATCAGAGAATTTCACACCATTTCTCGCAAACTCCTTTGACTGACTGCTTTATGCGATCGAGCATTGTCGCGCAAGAGAATTATGTCGCTGTCTTCCATATTTCGTCTACACTTTTGGAATCATGCATTTAAATATTCTACAAAAGAAGACGCGTACATTTGTCTTTTGATATTTGTCTATTGCTTGTTTGTCCATGTGGTCTTCTTCCATTATTGTAGCCACAGTAGCAACAAAAGCGTTGTCGGTAGCAGTATGAGGTCTCCAACTTCTGTGGTCGTCTTTAACACTAGCTCAACGCTCTGGAACGCTTACTCCATCAAGATACTATTGAACTATCCACACATGACCCCTGGCAAACTTCTTGTAACCGCACCGTGAATTTCAGCAACCGTTTTTTCGCGCAGTGTTTGAATTTTGATATACGCACAGTAATCCGCTACAGTGACGTGTTCCATTGCATCAAACTACCCCGATTTTATAATAACATAAACTACCCGCACTCTATATATAGTTAAGTGATGTCCCAATTATACATAGACTTTTATAATAATTTGACAGCACTTGTTTCTTCACGATCGTCAGTTTGATATGTGCATTTAGAGAAACTTTTCTGTTTTGGACAAAAAAATTGAGTGAACTCCTGTCAGTGTTGCAATCTGTCAAAGATAATAAATGTCATAATGAATTTTATTCGTTATGGTATATAGTCAAAATACATAGATGCAAGACTGCCACATTATTACCTATTGTTAGCATCACTGGATAAGTATGTCTTGATTTTAAGAGTGTTTATTACTGTACTAAATTAACAATGAACAGAAAAACTGTTGAAAGACAATTATTATTTCAACTGTAAAAATACTGAAAATTTGAGGAATTCATTATTTCGGTTTGCCTTTCTTTGCTCAAAAATTTCATCAATTATGGAAGCGTAAGTTCGAGGCTATATTTCATTGGGTAGGTTAGAATTACATTATTATTATTGATGGAATTCGGAATTCTTCTAGATTAACAGAACAAAATTAAACTATATAATCTCGGGACGATTTTAGATCGATTTAACCTAACATATATACGTAATGTATGGAATGTAACGGCAAGCCATTAAATATGCACACCATTAAACAGTAACAGTAATAATTAAATGTAATTATATCGTTGATCATACAACCATTTAAAATTTTTATTTATAAACAAGTTAAAACTGAGATGATACAGGTAAAAACTATGAAAACCATTGTGAGGGGTTTTTTTATTCCGTTTTCGGATAAAATCGATTTGACACTTTGAATTCACGCTATGCTGCCACGACAACACAATGATCATATAGTAATAGTAATTTATTAAGCATCACATACTACCTGATGTGTCATTAAACAATTATTGGTTTATAGCGCACAGTATAGGATATAACATATGTATATTTACACAATTAACCAGTTCCATGCTTTCCTATCGATCGTTCGAATTTAGATTTTATTTTAATATGGGGAACAATAAAAAACACATCTTATCCACAAAGTTGCGAAAAAGTGGAAGACATTAGAGAAGCCGCTAAAGAAGCCTTCTATTCGAAAAGTTTCACTGCTCTCGTGTAAGGGTGCAATACATATGCTAGATAATAATGGTGGTATTTTTTTCAACAGTTTTTGAGATATCCTATTTTGCAAAATATTTCATTTTTACATGGTCAGCTAGATTTAAAATCAGAAAAAACAGAAAGATGACCATGACTCTTATATCGTTGGTAAGTTCAATAAATGGCCGAATTTTTATAGCCATAGCCAACTATGGTTTTATAATCAAAAAATGACAGCTTATTTGGAAAGTTGAATGACATCTGATTTTTCTACAACTCCTATATTTACATTCACAAATCTTTCACGTCCTATCTTCGCTAATTTACTAAATTCCAATCGTAAAAACACCCTGAATATACACTATTACCTACACATTGGTACATATAGATAGATGTGGGGGTTTTAAAGATTTCTCTTCTCCGATATTTTTTTATCAATGGCGTTGTTTCTACATAAAACAGTCGATCATATTACTCATAAAACGTATATTTATTGGGTTTACATATAAAATAGGTATAGGTAATGGCAACAGCATAGAGGGCACAAATAAATATTTACCTTATGACAACGACATGGATGAACAAAATCTTCGAATATGAACTAAATAATCAGATAATGGACCATAATTTCTCGACCCACCCAAAAAAGCACCATTATCACACAAAATCTTGGTGCTTTTGTGGAACCTACAGTCAAGTACCTGAAAATAAAACAGAATTAGATGTCTAAGTTAAAATTAATTATAGCAACTTACCTAGAATAAAAATATTTCATTCATTGTGATACGAAACGTAAACGACTTTGAGACCAGCGCCCACTACCTCGGCTGGATATATAGTACATAATCCAAATAAGAGGTAATAACTGATGGGTAAATGGGGTAAGCAAAAAAATGTGTTTAATTTGGGAACTTCTTGAGGGTACGAGGAAATGGATAATTTCACTGATTATGGAACAATGATCTTTACTCGCGAGCAAAAAGAAAATCCTGGCTTTACAGTTATTATTAATTTATTATCTACAAATTTAAAATTCCATAAGTTTAGATGAACACATAACATAGGACTTATTTTTTATTTATTTATGGTAGCTATGAATTAAATATATTACAAAATAAAAACTTCATCGTGCGTCTGATAGAAAAAAAGACAATTATCATTCATTCATGTAATCCATTGGCCTTATGAAATACCACTTTGTAGACATACTTCGTTAGATTGAACACACTTTTAGTTTATAAACTCCCGGTGAAGGTAATATACAAAAGGAAAAGTTATTTTAGTAAAATAAATAAACATTAGAATCCTACATTTTTGTCGTATGTGGTCCTTTGATAAATCATTCAAAGTAGAAAAACAATTCTCGTTCTACCTGAAAAACAACTATGATTAGATATACAACAGAAATTAATTATTATAACTTACCTGGAAAAAGGATGCAAGAGAAAACTAAAAAGAAAACATTTCTAATAAAGTTTTATTAAGCAAAAATTGGTCATAAACATCTCAATTTATAGGCAATTTAGTCCTAATAAAGAAATATTTTAACTTCGACAAAAGGTTCTGTCGCCGTTTCATCACGCATATTTAAATGCAAAATTTTGGAACCCAAACTAAACCCCAATCAGTCACTTTGCTTACTCACCTCAATATTTGAACGTGTTGTACCTGTAGTTCATGGAATTTGTCAACACCCGCAGTGTTTAACAGGATTACTGAGCGCCTGCAAAAGGATAGTAATCGAATAGCGACCGTCTCTCAGCGGGGTGCGTCAAAACTTTTTCTGAACGGCTACCGAAACCCTCTGTGGGTGATTGTAAAATAATTTGTTTTGTTTGGATTTGGAGACGCAAAGCTGTTTATATTTGTGCGGCGACATGAAAGTGTTCCATTATTACCATGATGCGATTATACGTTTATGAAACCATAACAGAGAAAAATGGAAGCGATACCTAAATCGACACTATTAGTACCTATGATGATTATTTTGATGCTAAGAACCAGGAGTCACTAAGTAATAAACGGAGAAAGAGGAAACTACTATTTTATTTGATTTACTTAAGGTTCCTTCTTGGCTAAAACGTGTCGAAACTAAATGATATTTAAATATTGTAAAATGGTCCATATTCACGAAGTGGAAATATAGTAAATGTTGCTTCTTAAAGACATAATTCTTCAATAAGCCCAAATATATCCGCTTTATTTCCAAATTTAGTTTTGAGGATTTGTTATAAAAAATGTAAAAAATTGAAATTATTTAAAGAGGCAGTGAGTTTAAATGACAATAAATGATTTGCTCACGAAAAATGTGTAGTATTTTTATATTTCTCATATTATTTTAAATGTTCATGCCCCTTCCCGTTTGACCAATATAAACAGAAGTACAATCGTTGCAAGAAAAACTATATACTCCCGAATAATTCAAAACTGGAATTTTGTCTTTATTGTGAATAAAACGGGAAAACACACTGCCCACCGTAAAAAATCACTTATCCCATGAGAATTTCAACCTTCGGCTTCAAGGATATATGGAGAAAAGAGGAGGCCATTTAGCAGACATAATTTTTAAAAAATAAAAATGGCACACAATTATTTATTTATTTATATACAGAAGCACAAACAGGACGAACCTATAAAACAGTGCCTACAACTTATTTAATAATGAAATTAAAATGTAAATTTAATACCTATATCTTATTCCAAATTAACACCTGATTTGTGATTATAACATTATATAAGAAGTAAACTATCAAAATACGAAAGGAAAAAGAAAGAATTTATTGGTGAAGCACTTTCTCCGAAATGAGTATACAGAAGCACTAAATATATCAACTTCAAGTGATGGATTAGTTAGCCTGCTTAATGAATTGTAGGACTTAATAGTTCTAAGAAGTGGGGAGTTCGCCTAGTACATACTAGTACATAAAACAAATTATGAGACCTAGTTTTATACACATAAAGCACCGAAATATTCAGCATGCTCAAAATAACTGTCGAGTCCACTGCACCATTACAAATGCTGTGCAGATAATGGAGATCTGCAAAACTTCGTCGTTGCTCCTGATTCAGTCGAAGTTTATGAGCGATATATCTAAGGAATTTGTTCTGAATCCTTTCAAGGCTATTAATGTACACAATATATTGGGGATTCCAAATAATCGAAGCATAGTTCAAAATACTATTGACATAAGCCACAGTGGCGTCTCCAGACTTCCAAATGTGGATAGGCACTCTAAAATCCGAAGGGGCACTGTGGAGAAGACTCACAATACTAGGATTCCTTTGAAAAAAAGAGCGTTTAATGCGTCAATGTAATTGAAGTGATCCACTATATTGGAGAGGTAGCAAGAGCAACTGTGATGCTCACCAGAATCACTTAAAATGATAAAACGAATGGGCGTAATATGGTATCGTGAATTGTAGGTATTCTCGAAATTCGAAATATATTATATCAAATCAATTGCTGTCCAAAAATAAATCTGTAAAGTAAAAGTACCAAGCTCATAATCTGTTTGTTGAAAATAATGCTTAAATGTTATGTAGGGGGGCGATATTTATAATCAAAAATTTTGTATATATTTTAAAAACAAGACAATAGACTTGCGGCCCAGCTCTGTCGAGGGCGGGAAGCCTACGGCTTCCCTAGTGACTCCGCTTCGCTCCGTCACTTTTTTCGAGTGGGTGCATATATATTTTTTACCTCAAAGCCATTTGTTTTTACCTTTTAGCTTCCCCTTTAATCCTCTTTCTGCTTCCCGTACTGCATACAGATACCAATACATTAGATTCCATCTCTTTTAAGTAAAATATTACATTTTGAAACAAATTAATTATTCGATTGATTCGAACGTCCTACAACGAGTGTACTTGTAAAGGGGAAATACAGCGTTTTTAGTTCAAACACAAGTACCATCTGCTTACAGTCATGTTCAAGTATCGAGTGCCATCCATAACTAAAAAACTGAGTTTTGGTCGAAAAGTGCGTTTTGATTTGGAGCTCCTCATATGAGACGTCTATGAATTTTACTATCTGAGTTATGAATTTTTATTCGCGTAAAATCGACTACTATCAACGCCATCTTAAACAACACTCTATTAAGGGTTATTCTGTAGATTGAACTTGGGTGTTATGAGTTCTGTACCCGTAGCATTGATAAAAAGGCTATGATTATATCTTATAAACGAGCAATTCTTGTATAGAAATATGTGCTTTGCTATCTCAATAACAGTCCTAGCGATTTGCATTTGTTGTAATAAAAATTATGTGTATACATAAACAAGTTAGAAACTACTGAGCTTGCACTCATGAAACCATGCTGAGAAGAACAACTCAGAAATTTTACGTGGAAGAAGACATGATCGTATACAATTGATTTAAAAATTTTAGCAAAAATGCACAGCTTTGTTTTAATTAAATACAGTTACTTTCTCAAATACGTCGTTTTCATGGTCCACCTGTTACGTTTTATTGATTGAGGAGGTCCAAGGAAGCAAAATTGAGAATCAGTAGTGGTAAGAGCCACAATCACCTTTTTATAGGTTTCTGTATCGCTAATCGAAAGCTTCGACTTATCAACAACATTCATGCACTATAAAGTTTACAACCCTTTCGCAAACACGTTTTTTGTCCACCGGACAAAAATGTGGGTAAATAGGAAGCGACCATCGCTTTTACTTCCTGTCATAAACAATGATTAACCGAATTTATTTGTACCTTTCCTGTGGTGCACGCACAGGCTCCTAACAGGACGGTAAATTTCCCCCGCCATTCCAAATATTTGTCATTCATCTGGCCGAGGAACGAGCTCATTTGCATTTCGGCTAATCTCCAACGGAGTTTTTTTTTACCAGACTCGCAGCATCGGCACGTTTATGGCAGGGTATTGAATATTTATCGGTCTTCAAAGGTACCGCTATGCAATTGTGCCAGATTAGGCGGATTTATTTTTAATCTTGTTGGCAAGGTATTGTCATCCACGGACACAGACGATAAGAACATCAGCCGTCTGCGTTTGTACAGGTATAAAACAGGCACAGGTAAAACGGAGACGTCATAATATTCTTCAGAGATACTGTCGTTTCGAAGTGGCGCACAGAGGAGTATTTGTATTGAAAAACTGGTCATAAGTCAGTAACTAAAAATGTCAAATACAGAAATAAAACTTGTTAATTCTGAAACAATAATAAATACATAGGAGAGGGGCGTGAATATTTTGTATGTTTTTGGTAGTAGGTGGCGGTGCAACTTGTCAGAAGTTGACAGTTGCGCGCGGCAAGTTATACTTCAACAAGTGAATTAGTGAATGTGTAATGAACTTTGTTAAATTTCGTAAAATGGATTGTTCTGCCGTAGATGTGTATTACATAATTTAATAATCTTTATTGTCAGTTTATTTCTTTTCATACAAAATTGAATTTTTTTTAAAAATCACAAAATATTCGGTAACGTGTTGTTGCCAGGTTTGTAAATTACTTTTTTATTATACTTCTGATTTCTATTGGACAGTAATTTTTGTATTAGAAAATAGAAAAAAGATCGTAGTTTCAAACTTAAAATGCGTTAGCTGCGAATATTTGCGAATTTGAATTTTGGGACTATTTACATACAATTACCGATTTCTAAAATAAGTACATGGTTAATACAAAGTTCAGGAACAGTTCAAAAACTCCATTATATGAAAATAAATTATTTGGAAATTTTGGATGGATATGAAGTGGAAAGCAAAGGATAAATTTTTAAATTTTTTCACACTTGTTTAACCGGAAATACGCCCCTACTTCATTTTTTAAGTTAATACTTCTTTTGGCGCACTTGGTAGCTATTGAATTGAACGAATGGGTCCCTAAACTACCTTAGTACGTCATAACAACGCTGAATACAGTGTTATCAATTTTACGCTAGATTTAGCGTAATTCGGGTTGTTTTAAGCTGGCAAAATGACAAATTGTGGACAGCTGATTTAGGGACTTTTACAAATGACCATATTTTTGTGAACAATGTTTTGTTGTTTTAACAAAAGATTTGTTAATTTTTGCGTTTCTTTTAATACAGATTGCAACAGTACATCCAAAAATTATAGATGTATTTGTTTTGATCGTAAGAAAGCAATTCTCAATATTTCTATGGTGACAATCTGGGCGGTTTTATTTTCTTAAGTTTTGTATATAAATGTTGTTTTTAAGTAGGTAATTATTTCATATCCTTTATTTTCATTTGCCTTCTAGATACAATAGTGATAATTATAAAATAATAATGCAAAACAAACTCAAGAATGTAAGCTTTAACATTTTGTATTACTGAAAAATTTTCATTTCTGAACAATCTTTTTTTTCATAACATTTTATCATGTTTAAAAATAAACGGAATTTGGATATGTAAAAACGCAATATGGCGATCATACAAAAAATAAAAACAAAAGTGTGTGTCAATGCCTCGAAAACAGTTTATAGAAAAAACTGAAAACTGCATTACTTGAATTATTCAATAAAATATTAACAAAAATTAACATTAAATTTGTTCAATATTTCCATACAAACACAGTAAATATATAACAGTTAATAAAAAAATATAGCAAATAATAAAAAATAGTTTTTTCCTTTTTTTGACAAATGCTGAACGATTCGTAATCGATTCGTTTTTTATTGCATATTAAATAAGCCATTAGGCTATATAACTATGCCTATTTAATCAGGTTTTGCGTCTTACCGTTTTCGATATTCCAATGGTGAGGCTTCTAAATTTAACACCCTGTATATTTTTATAAAACTTTTTTGTATCCTAACCCATAAAATGTCTTTTAAACGTAACGTATTAAAAGGTTATATTGTTTAAAGAACCATTCGATCAACAAATGTTTTTGGCCGGTTACTGCGTGCAAATACTCCTCTGTGTGGCGTGTCGTATTTTAAACTATGCAATTCGGGGATTAGAAGTGTTCGACAATCAGCGGAAATGCTTAGCCAAGAAAGGAACTATAATGCTGATTAAATAGATATAGAGATAGATATGATGATAGAAATGCATTTTTATTGAATTATCAGTATTTGGCATTATTTTTTATTATGTATATCGCTTTCCGCGCCAACCAAATACAAGTGCGGATGAAAGCAATGCGTAGACATTGTAGACAGACAAGTAATCTCGTCTTGTCACTTTGTTTGCAAGTCAAGACCAAGACCACACCAGACAAAATAAGTCTTGTRTCTTGTTTTACCTACTACACTTGACAACAAATTTCTTTTATCACGTCAGGTTCTTTTTACTCATCCGATGTAAAGCTATGCACTTACTGTCTTTTTGGTGCACCCCCATTTTCTTTCACTTAGTCCTGACTTTTACTGGCCCCTCTTGCTTCAACTCAGATGAGTTCTGTCTTCTTCTCCTTCTTCTTCACCTTTATTGCGCTATTGACTCCTTTGTTTACACTTTTATCCATTCTTACATTGCTAACCTAACTGTTTTCTATTTGTTCCTTCTGTCCTCGTTTCCTGCAACTATTGTTTCTGCTTTGCTCGTATTTAGTAACAATTTTGATATTTTTTCTCCCACAACTCGACACTTTATTGCAATTTCCTTCGTTTTCTAAACCTGAATTTAAGTTTGCTGACTTTTGTTAGTAGTTCCCGCAATATATCATCCATCGCTATGATAAACACCGTTGAGCTTACACTCCTCCTTGCCTTAATCCATCCACAACCTGGAAATCAATTGATTCCATGTTTATTGTTCTAATTCTTAGTGTTACTGTACATGTACTCCTATATACTTTATACTTTCCAACACCACTTTTCGAGGGTTGTTATCGTATACCTTCGCTAAGTCCAAAAATGCTAAACAGATTCCATTTTCTCTAGCTATATTTTCGAAAATGTATTTAATCGTCAATATGATATCTTCCTGCGGACTTTGCCACCGTCAAAACCCAATCTGTGTTTCATGTGATTGTGGTGGCCTCATTCTTGCAACCATCTGTACTTAAATTGCAATTTCTCTATAGCTGTCACATTCTTTTGCAACAATTTTAAACTAGAAGATGACCTGGAAAGAAAAATAAATGTGTTTCCCCCTCACGCCGAAAAGTATCAGGAGGAGCGTTTTCAAATTTTTGAACAGCAAAATTTGACTCACTGGTTCACTCGCTCGATATGAATAGAACAGGTCGTTTTTGCCCCGCTATCCCCAGTTGTCTCAGACGAAGGCACAAAATCTTAATCCGTTTATATATAGTCTTGAACTTTATGACATGGACGAAAAGAGCTGTCGCCTCATTATAATGAAATTATAATACTAGTTTTTCCTCATCCATTCCAGATTTTCTAGTTGTTTCGCCTTTTTCTTAATCAATTTTAGCTGGTCATTTTCCCGACTCAATTCTTGTTCTTCTCTTTTCGTTTGCTTTCCTGGCGTCTTTAAACTCCGCCATTAATCGAGCCATCTTTAATTTTGTATCGTATTTAAATCCTAGTCCCCCTATGCCAGTTGCTTTGGTCATAAGACCCAGTTTTATTTGGAATGGTGGTAAACATATTTTATAAAATTCGAATTATGTTCTTTTGCCGCAAGTACATATGTTTTGACCTATTTAGCCAGTTCTTTCAATGTGACTCACAATGTCGCATTTACTAAGAAAACAGCATTACTTCGCGAATTCAAGTTGTAGATCAAATAGAATAGCAATTACTTTAAGATCATGTATGAACTGCACGGCAACGGACAGGAATAGAAGGCTAAACTTTTCCCACGAATGTAAAAGCATTCATGAAGAAATGCCATTCAAGACAATATTATTGCAAATTTAAAGATATCATACAATTTTTCTGTCGATTTAAATATAAAAAAATATGCCGTCTTGAACCTAACGATTCTGCTGTAGTTGTGATTAAGTGACTTCATTCACACTGATTTGTCAGGTGATGACAGAAATTAATACTCCTCGTCTCTTTTCGATAATTGTGAAACTCGTTCTTCTTTTTATGTATCAGCATTTTCTTGCTGGCAAAGCTTCGGTGTGAGAAATCGACGAGGGACACAAAAGCAATCTTGTCTTTATTTTTAACGAGAAATCCAAGTTTTGGTGCAAGCAGCAAATGGCAAAGCAACGCACCAACCATGAATAGCTCCTTAAAGCAACAATACATCGAGGAGAGGTTTATAAGCAAAAATTTCCTACCTGAATTTTCCCTACCAAGTTTCAAGGTTTTTCCAAACAGCAGTGGGCTTTCAAACCTTCCCACGCTCTCATGTTAATTTATAAAAGCGTTTTGTTAGAAGGTTCAGATAGAGTGCAGTCAGAAGCATTGTAAAATGCTTTTCTTAAAATCCAAGTTAGTGCCGCAGTGACTATCGACTCAAAAAATTGAAATGCATGTTTAAAAGCCACTGTTCAATCTAAGAAATATTCCTGCAGATTTTAGTAACTTTTTTGAACACGTTGAGATATGTTACATAAAGAGGTCACATTTTAATCACCTATAACTTTAAAATGATTTGTCGCATTTAAATAGCGAACAAATTTAGTTCGACAAAAGTGACCTTTGAAAACAATACCTTCCGTGCGCACCTGTCACTCTCCTTCTTTGTCAGTTTTATGACGAGTGGTAATTTTTGGAATTTGCTGTGTTAATGCCTGGATTCAGATTAGATAGATATAACGCTTAAGACTTTAGGACCTAGCAAACGCGCCGACACAATTATGAGTTATCTTACCAGATTTAGTATCTTTTCAAAGACAGGAGATAAACACAGAGGTAATAAACGGTGATAAGACGAAAACACTTGGCTGCACCTTTGAATTCTTTTTATATCCACGTGTAAAAAAGTAATGCACTAAAGTATTAAATACGTTGCATTAATTCGGGGTGTAACATACAAATATAGTACTTTTCAAAACCTCAGAACAATATTGAAACATATTGAAATGTTTAATTTTTAATTGCTTTTCCATATTCACGTGTGATCCCGTATATTTTCAACATAAATTTCTTTTAATTGGTGATGAAAAGATAAAAAATTACAGCCCTTATTTGTCATTTATAATTTATAAGCTCACTACAGTTGCAGTTCTACAAAGCTTTTTCATTCAGGAAGACGAAAAAGAAAATAATAGATATATTTGACAGAGCGAGGATAACTCTTCACAAACCGATACTAATAACTCTTGAATAACTCGAAAAGGATGTCCAGCAGCTTAATTCAAAGTTCAAAACTGCATGAATTTACCTTTGAACTACTTAAAGAGCCAGCAATTGTTAAAAATCTGTATGTTTTCATAAACATAATAATAATTAAACATCGTGTTTAGAATTATTCTGTCATGCTAAGCATGTTACACAATAGAAAATACAACATATTTTCGATGAACACAGCGTTATTAATGGAAAAATGCAGACTTTTAGCAATTGTTTCAGCCACAAGGAGTTGGTGATTGGTGTTCTGTACTTGAAATTGAAACAATTAATTAATTAGTATAAAGTTCTGCAGCATTTCATTCTGTCCAAAAATGATCAACAGGTTGTAAGGAAACCAGTTCTTAACTGTTAATGCCTTTTAATACAAAAATCACTGCCTTGGAAGCGATAAAAATTTACACAAAGAGTAATGTTAATAATGAAAATTTATTGCGAAAGAATTAGTAAGTGAGATGTTTGTTCTTGCATAAGGTGAATGGATGCCATTTAGAATTAATTTTTGGGTACATCTTCAGAGCCAGTTTCAAAAGACTTGTTGGCATCTCCGATTTGCAATACCTATTCAAAAATATTTTTATGTAGTAATTTCAGGCAGACTGATAGTGTGACCACCACAATCTTCAGACTTCATTCCTTAAAGAGGAAACCGCCAAAAATGTTAGACCGTGTCGTTTGTTCTTATAGATTCAACTTTTTACACTTAATCGTTGCAAATATTAGAATGTAGAACTTTTGAAAATACAGGTTTGCCTTGTGGGCCAAAGAATGGCAAAAATTAAAGTATATAGAAAGTGCGAGAAAAGTGAAATTACGAAAAAAGGACTACTTACTTACACAAAATACATTAACCAGGAATAATACGAAGTTGAATACTCGCAAGTACGGTATTTATCTGATTTTGCAAGGGAGAATTTTACAAAACCTGGACACCTGGTTCACTTAATTTTCGATAGGTACTGCTGTAAAATCATGCGTGTAATTGGCTTAAATGATAATTTTTAGCTAAACCAAATCTACTAACTACAAACCCTAGTAGAAGTATTAATGGACTTCAGACTGCATTTTGTGGAGGTGCAAAAGGAATATTCCATCAAGTACTTATTCCGCAAAAGAAATGTCTGTAAACCAAATAACAAAGAGACATTGTATGTTCTTGCATTGAAGAAACTTCTAGTTAGGAGAGAACGACCCGAAAATCAAGCAGAAAAACGAACACTTAGCCTTAAATATTTTTTAAATAAATGGCTAGAAAATACAAGTATATGCCAGAAATATTTTTTACGAACACTCTATTTCCCAAACTTTTGTTAGATGTACACGAGAAAAACGTCAGGTTAGTGCAGTATTTGAATGCAACAACCATAGAGGAAAACATTATCCATCAATTGACAAAATTAAAGATGAAGTAAAA
The DNA here is from genome assembly GCA_025024175.1 of Rhyzopertha dominica. NCBI lineage: Eukaryota > Metazoa > Arthropoda > Insecta > Coleoptera > Bostrichidae > Rhyzopertha > Rhyzopertha dominica. Next base: position 49,251,034 of record QCXZ01000041.1, read on the forward strand.
CACCAAATTTGCCAACACATATATATATGACGTTTCTATGTTTGGAATCTCATTACAGTAGCTGAATGAGAGCTGCCATGAAATATTTAGGTTGCCATCTAAATATTTCCAAAATGTATACGATGTATAAAGAGAACACTGAATTACAAGGAGTATATCCTGCATCCACTGAAGATATCGGAAAAGAGTGGCTTCACATTTGTCCTCAATCTAAAACAGTCAAATTATGCGCAAGAGCGAGAAAGTATGCAAGCTGAGAATGATACTAAAAGGTTCAATTATTAACTTACAAAAATGCATGCCATGCCTACAACTAACTAATGTACATCTGAAAAAATAAGTGCTGTCAAATTATAAGAATCTATCATTGGGACACCACTTAGATATATATAGAGTGCAGGTAGCTCGCTCAGTTTATGTGGAAAAAAATCTCAAATCGGGGTAGTCTGCTGCAATGGAACGCGTCACTGTAGCGGATTAATGTACGTATATCAAAATTCAAACACTGTGTGAAAAAATGGTTGCCCAAATTCACTGTGCGTTACAAGAAGCTTGTCAGGAGTCGTGTGTGGATAGTTCAACAGTAACTTGATGGAGTAAGCGTTCCAGAGCGTTGAGCTAGTGTTAAAGACCGACAACATTTTTGCTGCTATTGTGGCTACAATAATGGAAGAAGACCGCATGGACAAACAAGCAGTAGACAAATGTCTTCTTTGTAGAAAATTTAAATGCATGATTCCAAAAGTGTAGACGAGATATGGAAGACAGGGGCGTAATCTTCTGGCACGATAACACTTGATCGCATAAAGCAGTGTCAGTCAAAGAAGTGTGCGAAAAGAACTGCTGTGAAATTCTTCCACATCCTCAGTGCACCACTGACATGATTCCTCCAGATTTCGTTGTGTTCCTCCAGTGGAAAGGAGAATTTCGTGAGTCCGATTTATTGACTTGGAAGGGTAAAAGCCCTGCAACAGCATATGCGTTCCAACTACTGAAATGTCTTGACAAAAATGGAGTATTTAACGACATTACATTACTGCCGAAGCGATGGCCACTCGTTTTGGATATGCAAAGGGGATTATATTGAACGATTTTATTTTAAAATATACGTTTTTGTGTGCAGGAATTTTGACATGACCCTCCTAATTTAAAGAAAATATGGTAATAGAAGTAATTTCACTTCAAATAGTAAGTATACCCTTTATAGGTACGATGGCAGCGTGTTTTGTGTTTCATTTGCGAGCTGGGTTTTTGTGTGCAGGAATTTTGATATGACCCTCGTAGTTTGAAGTTATAGTGCTTCAATTACACTATTTACGATTCAAGAAGATCAATTGCCCTATGTGGGGCGAATCGATCGCTGGCAGAGATGGAAACGAGATGGCATCTTGTTTAGTACAGTATGTAACCTCTTTGTTAAAGATCACAACTTCAATAACTATCTGAATCGACAACTGCCCATCGCACAATCGAAATCTACAAATGATAATGTGCCATTTGTATCTTTTAGAATTAAATCATCACAATAAAACAATTAGTCACAAGTTTCTTCTGCGTAGACACACTCATAAGCAGGCAGAGGCTATTCATTAAGTTAGCAAACGAGAAGCTAAAAAATGCGCTACTTTCTAAATCATTATTTCCTGGACTGGTTACAACTAACTAGGATCTTGGGCAAAATCATAAATTTCATGATTATGAACTTTCATTTCATTTCAGGACAACAAAATAACGATAAAAGGTGACAAGTTTTTGATATCAAAAGCAGTATTCCTGCAAGTTAAAGAAGAAACTCCAGGAATTCTGTACTTCAAAACAACATTTGATCATGAATAATTTCATAGCGTAGATTTAAATCAAAAAGAAGGATGAAAACCACTAATGTCTATGGAAACTGCACCAAATTCACTTCGTTGTGGTTAAGCCTTATGGGTAGATCTCCAAAAATTGCTAAAAACGATCCCAAAAGATTCCATTATTTTCCAAAAACCTTGCCATATGCCTATAAGGAAACCATTGAAGAGACAGTGACTAATAAATAATACATGCTTGTTAATATGATGACTATATCATAATAAGTTTATTTTGTGTATTTTTGCTCGAGATAGTTTCGTTTTTAAATTTTGGTCTGTTTATTGGTCGCTAATAAAAATACAGTTACAGTCACACAGTCAACTTTTTTACCGCAGCAAAAAATAGTTAAAAAGCTTAATTAACCCTTGAATCTAGAAAAGAAAGACCTAGAAGAGAAAGAAAACCAACAATCCAATGAATAAAATTGTTATGTGCAGAGCGTAAAGTCTATGCCGTAACAGAGCAAAAATGTATGAAGTCCAATTTTTTAAAGAAAAAACTTTTTAACATTGCAAGTATCTGAATTGTTGCGTAGGTCATTTTTAAAAACAATGTACAGAATATTTGCAAAATAATGAGAGATAAACAGAAAAAAATCTTATTTTGCGTCTACTGTAAAATGTACGTGCGGAAGAATTATTGAAAAACGACGCAAAAAAGTTGCCAGAGAGCTGTCCGCCCACAAGTCGTTGATTGCATTGCAAAAAAATTATAAAATTGGTTGATTAATCGACTACTATATGAAAGGTACCAAAAAAAATTGACTAATAATGAAGTCATGTGTACCCGTGAGGAGTGATTTTACAGACGAAGAGCAAGAGGGTCTGTCTAMTTTAGAAATGTTCTGCTAAATGATTTATAAGTCTTAAAGGATATTTATATAGAATGTTTCACGAATGATAGGTAATGACCCTGACGAAATTAAAAATGCAACACAAAATATATTCTCATGGCCAATGTGGTTATTTCCCATAATGGTATTTTAAAAAATAAATTGGGAATCCATGACGGCAATACGCTATGGTTCCTGTCACTGTATTTATTAAAAGTCAAAATGTATTCGAATGATGTAAAAACAGATATGATTTTGATTTATGGTGAATGCAAGAAAAATGCTTCCGCTGCTGCCCGCTATACAGACATCTTTTTCCAAATAGAAGAGCTCCTGCCGATACAATTTTCAAGATACTTGAATTAACTTTAAGGACAAACTGGCCACCACTGAAAAAGTCAAGAGAAAGAATAGCAACAGGGCCTGACAATGAAATTAGAGTATTGGAAATAATTGACGAAAATCCTCATATTAGTCAAAGGGTAGTCTCAAGAGCAACAGGTATTAGTCTGTCTTCAGTACACTGAATAATTAAAGGCAATCAACTTCATCCGTATCACTTGCAATTGGTTCAGGCCTTAAAGGAGACAGATTATCCTAAAAGACTGGCTTTTCGTAACTTTTTTCGGAAACATCAAAATTTGAATGTGAGATTTTATGACATCCACGTTGGATTCGAGAAGGACATTTTCAAACTATCTACTCGACGAATGTCTGATGCGGAATATTGGGGAATCAAATTGTTGGGCCTTAATTTTTTCGCGATAGTTTAAACGGCAATACTTGTCTAATTTTTTTAAAAAACCTTTTACCGGTACTTCTCCAAAATGTAAGTTTACAAGTAAGATAAGATCTATGGTTCCAACAAGATGGGGCACCTGCGCATTATCATAGAATAGTGCGAAATCATCTTGATTTGGTTTTACCTAACCGATGGATAGGAAGAGGTTCAATTAATCCTTGCCCACCGAAAAGCCCGGACCTTACTCCTTTGGATTTTTTTTTCTGTGGGGAACGGTAAAAGAGCAAGTATACCAAACACCAATTGAAAGTGTAGAACATTTAGAAAATAAAATACGTGACGCATGTAGATCCAACACTCCAGAAATGTTAATGCATGTTAAAAGATCGTTTTGGGCACGAATTCAAGCTTGTGAAAACACCGGAGGGCGACATTTTGAGCATCTATTACATTAATGTTATGGAATAAACATTTATCAAAAATAAAATTTGTTTTACAATACCGAATTTACTTAAAGCAAATGATTGAAGTTTATGTCAAAATTTACGAATTTATACAGCTCTCTACGTTTTATATTTTTTAAGACGATGAACAATTATCAATGTTACTCTGCAAATGTATTTTGGGTTGCATTTTTAATTTCGTCAGGGTCATTATCATTCGTGAAACATCCTGTATATGGAATAGGTAAATTAAATTTTCAAACAAAAATATTGTGGCGTTTTATGTAGTAGACCAGGTAAATATCAAGACGCCCTTGTATCTTAAAAATGAAACTACCACGGCCCTATTTTTCAGTGGGGTTTATATCCACCACTCTAAATCGTATTGAAATCACMCGTGACAAATTCGGACTGTTATAGACTTATAACATTTGGCAAGAATCGTGACGCAGTGAATCATATCGGGACTGGCGGTGTCGAAATGCGTCCCAGAGGTTCGCTTAGCGTCCCGACGCCTTCTGATTTATGCCGCATCCCGCGACGTCGCTGAGCATCCCTTAGGGCGCATATCATTTCCCTTCCGTGAACGGCATTTTTATTAGAGCCACCACGCTTTTTAACGCGAATGAATCATACGGTTAAGAGAAACCTTAAAATTTTCCAAAAACAGCCGTTTTTAACAAAGAATAATAAATTTGGTGGGAATAAAAATAAAATAGAGGAATCAAAGATATTCTGAAGATAGGAATCCTAATATTTAACCGCCTGAAGTATATGCAATACAACTATTTCCCACATGCGACATCTGMGATCAAATGTCGCATTCAGTTGTCTCCCTTGTTCTTACAGAGATTTGCATTATAAGCAAGTTCGTGACAGTGTTGTCAACAATGCGGTAAATACTGTGTTTACACCATATGCAAGGTGGAAAACAAAGTTTCTTTGCTAAATATTTATGTTAAGAAAAGTAGTATGTCCCGTATATTTAAATATTTGGTTATGATTGAAATTAATGAAATGTACTTATTTGTTATTTCATTATAATACCGTCAAAAGATGGAAATTTTCTTTTCGCGCTAAATAACATACAAATGCACTATACCGGGGTTGTCAAGAAATGATTGCGACACAGAATTACCACGTGCAGTGGAAGTCAAAATAAGCCGATCGGACCCAATATGTATATACCAAAATTACCATTTGTCAGTGAGAAGAGTTCATGTTTACCTAAAAATCGCATTTTTGTGCGCTGTTCAGAAATGCGTAAAACAAATTTAATGAAATTTACCATTTTGGAGGATTAACCTACTTCCAATAATCAAAATTGTAAAAGGGTTAAAAACGATGCTCATCGAACGATATATTTTATAAAAACTTGTAAAAATTCCGAACTTAGCATAGTTTCCAAGAAATAAAACGTTTCGTCAAGCATTGGTAACAGATATTGTTAGTGCAAGTTCAATATAATTCATTGATAAAATTAAAACACAAACTTTAATTTGCCGTAGACCTAAAAACAACACAGAAGTCATGATTTTCATTCTTATTTTTTCGGAATCACCATTACCTATTGGTTTAATTGTTATTAGAAGACTTGTGTAGGTTTGAAAGCATTTGAATAGTCAAAATTAAAATATAAAAATTTGCCATGGAATACAAATTTCAGACGAGAGTTCTTTACAAAAAGAAATATATCATCTTAGATCAGCGCTAGTAAGAAATGGTTATAGCAATAAGAATATTTAGCAATATTTAATATCCCTCATTAAGATTAATTAAACATATTTTGCAATATTAATGTATTTTCTGTAATAAGAAACCATTGAAGCAAAAACGCATGTAAACAAAACGTAGGGTTGCCTATATTTAGGCGTTTGTGACCATTTGGACATGCCGATGCAGCTTGCTAGGTTTGGCAACCCTGGTTCTTGATCGCCTTGGTCTAAAATTTTATAGGTTAGTTTGTATATGAGCGCTGTAAATGCAGTCTGTCGTGCTATACCGTATTTTTTACAAAGAACCAAGCGTTAACTGAAAAATGAAGCTATAATTGAACCGTTTAAAGTTTTTCGTGTCCAGAAACCATTATAAAAAGATGGGTGGGCTTGACTTGGATAAACTATATGATAACTACAACATCTTGTCTGAAGCCAAGGAGAAAGCTTCTGAGGTTTGTTACACTAACAGTATTTCAAATAAATGTTGTTTAATTCGCGTATTTCAGCATCCCACTGAGTACCTGGAAGCAATACAGGGTACCAAAGGCGATGAGAAATTAAAGAAGCTAGCGGCACAGATAATTTCAAAATTTTTCAAGTATTTCCCGGACTTGCAGTGCCAGGCAGTGGACGCAATGTTTGATTTGTGTGAAGACGATAACACAGCCGTACGTTAACCTTTACTTTGACACTCTTAACAACTAACTGACTTCGATTTCAGATCCGCATAGCTGGAATGAAAGCGCTGCCCAGCATATGCAAAGAAAATAAGGAATTTATCGGCAAAATCGCTGACATACTTGCGCAGTTATTGCAACTGAACGATCCGCAAGAATACAACATCGCGTGCACGTCTTTGCTGCAAGTGCTTCAGGAAGACCCGATTACGGTCATCAAATGCATCTACAAACAGATAAATTTGCTCGAGATGGGAAACGTGAGGGCGAAGTGCATAAAATTTTTGACCACAAAGATCAAAACGTTGGATAAGGCCCTGTATACTACAGAACTGGAGGATGTGATCATTGAAGAAACAAAAAAGACACTACAGGTACTGTTTTTCTGCCACTTTTTTTTTATTAGTGCAAGACGACCAGAACCTTGTCAATCATGTCTACTTTTTTTTAACACATTTTGCTTTGGTTTTAAATATTTTTGCTTGTTACGTAGACAAAAACTATGTGTACCATTATGTCATGGTTCATATCTTATACCTCTGAATGTCAATATAACATTTCAAACATTGAAATAATTTTTCCGATTTTTAATATCTTACATACACTATCACACAAAAGAACGGAACATTTTGAAAGTTTCAATTTTAAGAATCATTATTTGCCTTCATTCTAATTTTATATTTAATGTTTAAGGATACTGTTATCGTTGTTAAGGTATAGCCTGTGGGTAATCATTATTAGATAAACGTGCTTAAAATTTAAAAAGCCTGATTTTAATGTGATAAAAGTAAGGCAGCATTGTCAGAAAATATGTTATGATCAAATTGTATTTGATACGTGTACACAATACTGCACAATACTAAAGCTTAAACAACAGAACATAAAAAGTCAATAATTTATAGCATATTTGTTATTATTATCCATTCTATGATGTTATTTATTAAAGATTTATTGTTCGGAAATCTTTGTGTCCGGATATGACGCTCTACCACTTCCAATAAGTTCTCAATTGGGTTCAGGTCTGGTGACTGGGCAGGACATTTGTAAAACTTGAATATTATTACTTTGAAACCATTCACTGTGTGTTTTGGGTCTTTATCTTCTTTAAAATAAAATGAATAGGCAAAAGGTCAATGGACCCACACCATTCTACGAAAAACATTCCCACAGAAAAAAAACGCTACCATGACTATGTTTAACAGTGGGTGTGACATACTTGGGGTTGGCTGTCTCACATGTTAGATAATTTGTTTCCTCAATCTTGCACTGTATAATTTGTCTCATGCATCTATTTGTTTCGGAAATCAAAGGTCTTTTAGCAGGWCGTCTATTAAAAAGCTTTGCGGCAATTAGTCCTCTTTAAACTGTTCTTGTACGAACTCGTACTTCCGGTATTTCCGCTACAATTTTAGATGCAGACTTTCGTGGATCTTTTCCTGAATTTCTAATAATTAATAATTTATAATGGTTAATTTATTAATTAATTAATCATTTATAATGGGTTTTTGTGGCCTTTCTGATTTTGGAATATTGTTTAAATGTGCCAGTCGTTTTAACAAAAAATTATTTCAGACATGCTGGCAGTTAAAATCTTACAAAATCCGCCTGCTTCTTATGATTTAAGAGAGCATCTATCATCTATCTTTGTTTTAATTCTTTGCCAATTGCCACAAGATGAACTGCTAATGTTAGCCTAATTTTAAAAAAATATATTTAAAAAAAATCAAAATGTTGCCTTATTTCAGCCATCTTAAAACAATTCCTTTTTACATTTCCATTGAACAACGCAGCTTTTTTGAGCCTTAATAAATAATGACTTGACATTAATGACAGTAGCCTTCTTTGATTATTTTAATAAAACCATAGTTTGTCCCATCATAATTTGTTTACATGTAATACACATTTATTTTTAATATTTTTCAAAATGTTACCCTACTTTTATCCAATGACGTATGTTAATATACTCATGAAGCAAAACAATTTTATTTTGTATAATGCTGTTACTTTTACAAACAAGAAATTACCTTCAAACACGCATTTCCAAAAATATTAAAGGAAGGAACTAGTGAGTGTTATTTGTAGTAATTGAATTAATTGATGCTGGTTTAGCATGAGAGTATTGAGTAAACTAAACTATGAATTTAAAGGTAATTCCATTAACTGAGCCAAAAAGAAATGTATCCATTATTGTAAATAATTCCTAATTACACTTCTTATTGTGATTTAGGACACCACAGCCGAAGAATTCATGTCCCTCTTTCAATTTTTGACCACGACACGGTTAGGCAGTTCAATTTCAGGTCAACAGGAACTTGTGGATTTAGCTGCAGCAGAAGCAGAGTTGGATCAGGATTTTGATCCCCTAGACAAGGAGAACAACCCAGTCGATCGACTTCTTACTTGTATCAAATACGTTTTGCCGATGTTTTCGGTGAGTATATTTGAAATTAATTAAAATATAATAATAAATTTGACCCTGCTTTGGAGTGAATGAAAAGCATATATCTAGGCATAAGAAAAATAGAAATTAATGGAACTTGCAGTAACTTTTTAATTTGACAATATTTCATTGCCACCTGAACGGTAAACTTTCAAAAAGGAGTATTTATTTCCAAAAATTTTAAGTGAGTTGAACACAATTTCGAAATTGTGTCCTGCATCTAAAACAAATTTGCAAACATTTTGTAGCCTTGGTCTGACAGTGAGCTAACATTATACCTCAAAACCAGGCACCAAATAAATAAAAGGAATTGCCCTTATTTAAACAGTCTTCCTTCATTGGTCCAAATAAGTTTCTTATTTTTTTTCAGTACATAATTATTAAAATACCTGTTTGACTCAAGAATTTATTTTGTCTTGAGCTATTTGTAATTCTTGGAAACTTACATGAATAAGATTAGAGCTAGTAAAAATAATTTTTGCATCATTTAATCCCTCTATTTTTGTTAAAATGCTTGTTTTGTTAATTGACGGAACATATAGGTAATCCATGTTTTCTTGTGGTATTTTAATGGAACAAGAGTCAAATGACAGTAATAATGAAAGCAGAATTTGCACAACTAGCTTCTTCTAAGACAAGAAAAAACCTAAATCAAACTATTATTGTCTTTCAGTCCAAAGTCGACTCGCAAAGGTTTGTAAAATACATCTGCGACCAAGTCCTTCCTCAGTGGGATGCTATTGCTAAATTAGAGCAAGGACAACTTTTCCAGCTTGCCATCTTGAGGCAGTTAGCTGAACTAAGCACGCACTGTGGAAAACTAGACCACCCAGCCGCGTATGTTGTACAAATATTTGACAAGACAAAGGTAAATTTTAACATTTTGGTTTCGTGACCTTCTTAATACCCGAACGACATTCTTAGGCGTACATGCCATCCCCACCCGAAGACGCAAACCTCCAAACGATGCCCTACTTGGATTTCACCGCAGTCGAATGTTTACTGTACGCCTTCCACCGATTGGCGAGGCAGTGTCCGGATTTTCTTACCCACGACCCTCAGGTGCTCAAGGATTTTCGTGCCCGACTCATGTACTTCTCGAGGGGACTACAGGGGTGCAACAAGGCTCTGAAGAACCTGGATGTGAAAAACAAAACGTTGACGGAGGAAGAGAAGAAAAAGGCGGAGCTTTCACCGAAACTGTTCAACAATATCAACTTGCTGATAAAGGATTTGTTCTACACACCTCCCATCTACAAGTGTAACGTTACTTTGTCGTTCAAGAAGGACGATTCAAGTGCAAAGGTAAGTTGAAGTGAAATTTACTATCGCAAAATTATGTCAGTAGAAATCTCGCTTAAACTGAACACTATTATTCCGTTCTTCTGTGATTATTTTATGTTTGGTGAGTGACACTTATCAGAAAAGCGTTAAAAAAAGATTTTAATCCACTGTTCATCTGGAAATCATAAAAAAATTTCGATTCATTAATTTTCATTTGACTAAATTATTTTAATATGGCACCAAAACGATCTTATTTAAAAAGCCGCGGGGGCAGGTTTTCATATATATTCAGCTATACCTTTTGACAAAATGATCACAATAATTAAAAGTCCCTGCCAACACTTCTGTTAATTCCAGAAATTAGCTGAGACTTCTCCTTCGGGGGTTCAAAAACGTCACGCTCCGATCACATTCGACAGAAACGGCTCCGAAGCCAAACAGTCACGCTACAAGAAATCAGGTGACAACATGAAGCTTTACAGTCCACCAAGTGGGAAGTACAGCAACAATTTACAAAGTAATACTGAATGGCGACCCACCAGAGGTAGACCGTGGAACAGGGGCGGACGTGGCGGACGGGGTGGCAACAGGGGATGGCGTAACTGACGCTGGACCTAACTCGATGCTGATAGTTTTTTTTCATGTATCAAAATTGCATTTTTCCGTTAGAGTGTTTTCTAACTTTGGAAAAAGTATAATGATTTTTTCAGATTCAATAATGTGCACACATTCAGGTGTCAAATGTAAAAATTTGTATTAAGTTCACACTGTTCTGTCTAATGTAAAATGGGATAAGTGTAAGTGACTTTTTTCAATGATGATCACCTGTTTAATCATAGCCATGTATAAGCAAATTTTTTGTTTCGAGTTTGTATTGATTTGTCAAAAGTAGAATGAGTAAAGTGTTTTATAGACGTGCTATTTTGATTTCAGTAAATATAATGGGTTGACCTGCCAGTCTTAAAAGAGTATTTTCTTAAAAAACTTGGTGGCATATCAATAGAAAGGTAGTTTTTAATAACGTAAAAATTAATATATGTCTATTCAAATAATGCACATTAAGTACATCCGAAGCCGTCCTAGAATGATAAAATAGTATCTTACGCTCTTAGTACCACTTTTAAAGCGACAAAAAAAACACTTAATAGTTCCTACATATCTAAGTGATTATTCTAATAAAAAAAGTAAGTGGTCTTTTTATTATTAAAGAACCATCCTCGAAAGAAGGTTTGTACCCCATAACTTTAGAGGTGGTAAGTAATAGTTGAGGTTGTTAATTTTTCTGAGAATGAATCTTATCAAGCTTAGTTAGTAGTCCATTTTTTTCAAATTCTTATCGCTGATAATTTTCAAGAAATACAATGTTAAAAGTTTAGAGATTTGGGAATAGTATATGCTAATTGGAACCAAATTCCAGGCGAGCACTTTTTACCATTTTACTGTATTATAAACTTTATAATAATAGGAACTAAAAACAATCAATCTACATAGGACCTAAAGAGGTGAAGCCTTCAATAATATTAAAAATATATTTGCAGAAGCACAAGCATTACATATTAAAATGAATGGAAGACAACACCAACCATTGGAGTCCCACAGTGCTGAGTTAATGGGGCATATTTTATTTGTTGTATGTTACATTCATTCTAATTTAAAAACGCAACACTTTGTTTATGAGGGTTGCTAAAATTTGGTTTATTCGGGCAAATTCTTCATATTACAACAAAAGATCAATGTAGCTTTGCAGAAATTTGCAATCATGAATTGTCAATGGAAAATTAAAAAACGGTATACATATATGCTCGTAAAAAAAATACTTAAATGATAATAAACAGTTAAAACTGTATGTAGTACCCTAAAGCAAAAGAAAATGTAAAACATTCACAACCAAGAATATTTGCAAGGTAATACACTATATTTTTATAAAATTATTTTACAATAAATAATAGTAAAACACATATATTCAGCAAGATAACACACATACATATATAATTGCTCACGGTTCCCTTGTACTGTCAGACTTAATTTCTTCTTTATTTACTGCCTCTTCAGCCTCAACACCTGCATCCAGTGTAGCATCCGTTTCATCCGTGTCATTGTCATTTTCGTCCCCTATAATAATTTCCTCAGGATCAGGCGCTCGAGGTAAGAACTCCAAATCTGGATACATCTGCTTGAAGACTTCTTTCGCCTGAAAAAAGCGGTGTCAGAACAAAATCCCCGTCAAAATGGGACTGCACGGGCAATACACACTTTTTGCACAGACAAATCGTAATCCAAGTCGATGTCAGGACCTGGACAAAAGAACACGTTTTTTGGCATGTTTTCCCTGAGATCTAAGTCGGAAGCATCTGGAGCTGAAAAGTATAATGACCATAAAACTTTTGGTTTGACTGTATCCTCTTCAGAGTTAAAATCGAAGAGTTTTTCCACGCAATGTCGGAGGTCTTCTTCAGGATTGGTTTGCTGTTTTGTGAAAACGTATACAATGTCTGGGAAAGAAACTACGTATCAAAGTTTTTTGTTTTAATTTTAAAGTAGTAGACCTACAGTAATCCTTGGGAGAAGTTCGTGTTAAGTATCCAACTTCTACGACAATACAAGCATTTTTCTTATTTTCTGGCGGGAAAACTAGCAATGATAAGTGTTCTCTTTCACTTTCCAAGATGGACCTACAAAAACCTTAGATGAAATGATATGACAACCTAGACTGGGATCAAATCAGACCTATTTGTTATGAAAATTCCTCTAGAGATGAACTTATCACATTTAAGAGTCCGAATGAAGTCCTCAGGTGCTTTGTCTAGTCCAATGACTATGTTATCTGCTACCAATCTTTGTTCGCCACAAAGAAGAGCTTTGAAATTGTTTTCTTTATCCATAACTAGTCCATGCAGTTCCTGATTCAAAGCATATAGCCCCCCAAACACTGCACTTAATCTGAGCATGAAATTTATTGAATTAGTAATGAACATATCGTTCTTTAAAGTAATACGTTGAAAATGGTCGAAATGTTGAAAAATAATTTAATAAAATGAAAAATTAAACACGGAAAAAATACATAATGTGAAGGGTCTGTCACCTAAGGACAGAATGGCTCATAAAATTGTGAAAAATGTTTCAAATAGAACTTTTATCAAATCAAACTCCCGGTACAACAAAATTATCTTGCATTATCTATTATAATTTTAGATACCTGTTTAGAATCTACTTGCTCTCTCATTGGTCATCTAAACAAAGTCAGATTTGGTAAAAAACAATACAATTGCCAACCACCAATTTATGACTTAAAACAACTGACAATTTCTTTTCGAGTTGAAAGTCTGAAGGCTACAGAGGAAAGAAAGCAAAAATTTTAACTGAAGAGAAAGTAACCAAGTTTCTTCTGGAAGCAGATGGTCATACCTGGTTGCTTGAAAAGATTGAAATATTAATTTTTGTTGATTGACTTTTCAAACATTCTTCTTTGAGCTGTATTTATCAATGTTGGGAATTTTTGGTTCATGTAGGTATGAACTTATTTGACTGTTTTGGTTACACTGGGGTAGACTAAAAATTAAAAAAATATAGTATTTATCATTCCAAAAAAAGTGTTCCCTTTAATATGTTTCACTAGGTACCAAAAATATGCTGATCTGCGACCTTCCAATCAGAAAATTCGGCAGTTTTTCATTGGTTACAGAAACGGTAAATATATTAAATAAGTTGTAAGCATCCATGCTACTGGAGGTGTCCCAAAGAAAGTTACTATGTTTTTAAAATTGGAAAATCCTGAGCTCTACAAAGGACATTTGCTTCGAAGGTCTGCAAAAAATGTCAAAATTCTAAAAATGCCTCAAAGCAGTACAAAACAGAATATTGAATTGTCAAATTTGGCCTTTATTTTCGCCAAGGAATCCAAAAGTGCAAAAGATATGGAGTGATCCATTTTGAAATATATGGTTTAGTAACACACATAGATTCACATTTAATTTTAAACATTTTTCGATATTTCCAATATAAACGAAATCCTGCTTTAGGTGACACCCTATATAATAGCTAATATAATAATTATAAATAGAAAATGCAGTTCAGTTACCTGCAAAAAGCTTGTGTTATATCACCACTCCCATACAAGCTGAACAAAAATGGTGTTTTACCGAACCTACCCAGACTGTTTAAAAACCGTCTGGTATTTTTTATCCCTTCCAAAAACGGTGTATCTTCAGTGCTCATAGCGATTGCATATAGTACATAATGTAAAACATTTGGAGTCAGCTTACGATCTTTCAAGAACTCCAAAAATGTCTTATTTTTGTAGTCTGCAAAAATTTAATGGATAAATCTTCAAGAAAAAATGATATTCATATTCTTACTTTCAAATTCGCTCTCATTTCCGTCCAAAATCGTTGTTAGCAATTTCATCAACATGCGCTTTTCTATGACGGTAACTTTAGCGTTTGAGAATACATCAGACCGTGAACAAGGCACGATCTCTAACTGGCCGTTCAGCCAAGTTAGAACACGGCTTACACTACAGAATTCCGAGTACCTTGCAATATTTGATGAAATTAGTAATTCTACGAAATCACCTCTGGCAAAATGAAGCTAGAAACATACTTTTAAAGCACGCACAAATATAGAATGAGTAATTTACCTTAGGTGCCAGGTCTATGTTAAATTTTCGGGATTCTTTCAATAATTTTTCTTGTGATATAACTTCAAATGCTGACGGCAATATATCTTCAGAGTTGACTTCAGGCTTTTCTTTTGCTTCTTCACCAGTTTCTGAACAAGTACCCTCATTTTCAACGAGTGTTTCATTTGATTCCACCTCAGAAATCTGAACTTCGTCAACTGATTTCGTAATGTCGGTCAATGATTCGACCAACTTCACTTCGTGTCCAGGATCTTTTCTAACAAAACGAAATGATCTCAGTTCACCAAGAATATAAACAAAGATAACTAATAAAATGTTTAAGCTTACTCTGGAATGTGCCATGCCTGCTTAACATCTTTAATACCAAAGAAAGAATTTCCAATTTTAATCAGTTTCTCTCCTTCTTTGACATTGTTTATCGGTGGAGCGTTGTCAAGACTATCATTTGTGTCGACAAGTGATTTATGTATGGCGTCTAAATTGAAAGAAGCCCAAATACTTCCGTAGTAATTTGCATTGTCAACATGTAACACACGCTTTCCTATTCTGCTAGCAGCAGCTGACACAATAGATTCAACCAGACCTGAACAAAGGAATGAGGAAAAGTGAAGGCAAACACAGACGATTCTTACCAGTTCCAACTACTATCAGGTCATACTCTGTTGGTAAACCGTAATCCATTATTAATAAATATTAAAAAAGTTCTAAATTACGCTTGGCTTGATCCTATTTGTCTACAAACACACATTATTGTGTTTATCGAAACTCTTACAATGACGTTTACTTATTTATAGGTTAAGTAATTGTCAGTGTTAATGTCACTGTCAGTGACTCACTGTCAACTTCACTAACGACTGAAAGCACCGTTGCCATTTCTATGATAAGCATGTAATAACTAGAAAAAAAAGCATTGAATAAAATCAAATACAGACTCTTCAATTATAGAACATTGAATTTGTTTAAAAAGGATGGTGTATTTATCTTTGCGATGTTAAATCCTAAATCTGATAACCTGCCTATCTACTTTATTAAAGTAGGTATACTTTGTATCTATCTCTAGTATCCACTTTTGGAGAAACATATTATCACAGTGTAATAATAAATACATATACCGTTCTACTAATTAAAAAAAAAAAACACGTTAGGTATCCGTTCAAAACATAATTGAATGTCTAATATTTAATAATTTTATGCATTTGTTTCTTTCAATGTTCTTATTACAGCCATATTACGTTTCAAGCTTAATGGAACAGTACAAATCTCACCATCTTTCTAAGTTTCCCAAATATCCATTTTTTTCAAATATATTGCAAGCGTCAATTCAGAAAAAAGTTAAATAACTGAAAAGGKGTATTTTAGTAATAAACCAAATTTTAGCGATTCATGTCTACCTACTCAAGAATTTACAATCAAATTACAAAAGATTCAATAATAAATACAAAGAGCAAACACAAAATTTCATCGAAATAAACTTTTCCATATTTTTTTTTAATTTATTAAAAATAAGGCATCTCTTTTTAACTTGGTGCCTATATGGTTGGAGAGTGTTTTTGATTAGTGTTCCAATGATTTGTCACAAGTAGGAGATTACAATTTAAAAATTGTAAGTTGGGGACCAGATTAGGTAGGTAGGGAAGTTTCTAATAGTATTTTATTTAAACTCCCAAAAGCTTTTTAAGGTAGTAATCTTTTACCATTACATGTAATCAAGATGCTCTATGACTCATTAATTTTATCAAAATTTAACAACTGTGACTGCTTGTACGGGCCTTGCTTAAACAGCATTAAAGCTCCTGCAGAAGATTCGAAATAAAATTCTTACATTTATATTTGGTTTATGTAAATATGATAAAGTCTCCTCACACACTTTAAACTGCATAAAATATGTTTTATTTGGAAAGTAATAAATCTTTAAATGCCCATCTTACTTATATAAGAACATCTCCTACAGGACAGATGAGCATAACCTTAATATAAGATTTAAACACTTTTTAATGCCCCCACCACAGAATAAATCCAGAGATCCTTTTCTTGTGACATTTACCACGAATCTCACAAGCGGTAAAGGCACTATCTTTTTTATCCTTCAAGAGAACAGTCTTATTATTAATATTCACAAACGGGTTTTTAGATTATTAATTTGTCACCCTGCATATGATTCACCTGAGTAAATATACCAAGAATTTATTTCCAATTTAATAAACAAAATATAAAAATAAAACAAAACTTAAGAATAAATCAGTCGTCTTTGCTCCTCAACCTCTCGCTGGATTTTTCCATGGACTGCAACCATAAATCAAGTTCCGGCAAGATCTCAGGTCTGTAGGAAACATCCTTGTTCAACATCTTGCTGACAACTTCCGTAAAATTGAGCCCAATTACGTGCTGCTTGCTTAACACCACCGCTCTGACGAAACCATCCCCCAGAGTGATGAACTGTTGCTCCAAGTACATCGTTTTTTCATCCCAGTACACAATCTGAAAACAGGGAAGTTAGCTCCCAACTTTTTTATATGGAAACGCTCACCTACACTGGCTTTATAATGACGGTGTGGCCATACGCGCGACGGACGCCATTTTTCCTCCAAAAAAGTGTATATCGATTTTTGGCGGGCCGTGATTGGTGATCGAAAAAAGATAATTTGCGAGTAAGATTTCTTGTCCATCGTACAAAAAAAACAACGAAATTTTGAGGTTGCAAGTAGGGTATAACGCTTCGGGGAAGATTTTCAGTTTATTTCATTTATTTTCTTTGTTATTTGAGTAATCGAGATGAAGCTTAGTACGTAGATGTAGTTTATGATGATGCCTGATTTGGTGGAAAATTTTCCGATTTTTCTTTAATGCTTTATTCACAACTAGATCTGGAGGAAACATATCGCGCGACAAATAGAAACGTTGATCACGTATGGCCACACTATCATTATAAAGTCACTGTACACTTACCCTGGTGGTTATTTTGTACACTTTGAACAGAGGTATGGTGCGTCTGTATCTTATGCTAGTGGCAGTTTGAAGAGCGTGGGCGTTAGCCTCTTTTATAACTTTATATAGTCCTGTTTTTACGTAAAAGTGGAACCTGGCGAAGTCCAAGTCCCTTAAATATCGCGCATTGTTCATATGTTTGAACATAATGTCCAAATCGTTGGTGGTACACACTCCTATAAAAGAAAACATTTAATAGCGAGGAATTTTCATACAAAAATTTTAACGAATTGCAGGAGAGCTGGTAATTCTTTTTTGCGCAATTTCACCGCATTTTCGGGTAATCACGAACTTTATCACAGCTTGGTCGTAATAATATGAAGAAGAGAATGAGACGAAATTTATCTACCTTCAGCAATGACTTTGTATGAAAATACATGTTTACTTGATTTAATTTCGAAATGTAATTGTTGGATAATGGAAAAACGTGTTTTGTTTACTTTATTTAAAAATAGATCAGTCAACTTGATATGGATGAAAACGGTTCACTTTGTCGGTGTGGTCTTAGCGGCTTGAGATAAACAAAAAATTTTAAAATTGCACGAAACGTCATTTCATGTTTATAACAGATTTATGCATTAAAAACGATAATGTTTCGCACCCAAAACACAAAATGCAACTGTGTATATACTGTCACCGTTATTTACTTGTCAAGAAAGTATTTGCAGCAAAGCACTTTATGATGATGCTCATTAGCAAATAACGACCATCTGTCTAATACTGTTATCTGATATATTATTAGATACTCAGATAACTCTAATACTACAGGCGTCTCTTCCTTTACACATTTAAATTCGTTAAAATTTTATTATGACGAAATACCAGAAATCTTGCTAATAGGTAGAATGATAGATATGGTATAGCGTACAAAAGAACTAACTAAATAAAAGTTAAATTGGAACTTTTTTTGTAAAGTTTTTACCTTTCCGGTTATCTATAAACGTAGCAGTGACGAAAACACCAATTGATATTTAATTTTGTTCAAAATTAGCTTCCGAAGGTCCTTATAAAGAAAAACTTGCTGACTTTACCGCAGTAGAAACTTAATTTGCATAATTTAAACTACGGTAAAGGAACTGTGGAATGCAAAAGACGTAAAAGATAAACAAGAACAATTAATAAAAACATGAAATGCACCATTGTACTCATCATCAAAAATTACGTTCAACGATCCCTATTAAGCAACGTCGATCTTTTGCATCAAAATCGAAATTTGACAACTATCATACTTTCAGCATCAAAAATAAGGTTCAACGACGACACTCATGCAGCCGTATATCAATTTTTTTAATGAAATATGGGCATTTTGACCACAGGGGCAGCATCTTAGTGACTCTTTAAAAAGTTCTTTGGATACGCCTATATAGAATCACACGGACAGACTACTAAGAACTGCTATTTTTTCTTACCCTACTTTTTGTCTTTTATGTCAACTCATTTCCAACTCAGTTTGTTTTAAATGGTTTGCTAACAATTTTTCTTTGGTGAAAATTCGTGTTTTCAATACGTTTTGCTTCATTTGATATATTTCTGCAGAAAGGTAATGTGATCGAAGACCTCTGATTTTTCCTTTTTTAATGCTAGCTTGAAGTACGTTTCAATAAATTAGAAAATTCATTCTGCAATTTCATTTTAATTTGTAAACATGGTAAAACTAATGAAATGAAATCCTAATGATGGTTGTCTATGGAGACAGGCCCTTAGCCAGGTTTAGATTTCTGTGTGGGTAACTGAAATTTCAGGCGGGGAGGGCATTTTCTTTTTATAACCATAAATACCTAATCACAAAGTACAAGAACCTATTAGTTTGTTGTAATTAATAATCCAATTGTAAATAATATTTCGGCCCGTTATCTCCTTATAGCATGTTCTTCTCTTGAAAATAGAAAGTTGATTGTCATTTATTGTCAGCAACTCATTGGATATGTTTTTAATAATACAGATAAAAGTTTCATTAAAAAAATTGACGCTGTCTATTTATTTAAATTTTAGAAAACGTAAATATTGAATGAGAAATGTCAGTTTTTCAGAACGAATTTGCCAATTATCCTTAAAATACCTCATTAGTAAGTTTACTTTAACGACTCCTCATACGTCAGGGCAGTTTATAGATCGTCCTTCGAATTACCTATCGAACCTCCACTAAACCTACTATATAGGTACAAAAGTGCTAACTAATAATATTCAAACAAAAACGTGTTAATGAACAGATGCAAATGAAGCATTGTTTCAACTTTTTTGTGCAGAATAAGCCCGTAAAGTACACATTCGTGTAATAAAACTGTTTTTTTCTATTATAGGTTGTACTGATCGCGATAAACCGGTTAATTAAAAACAAAATTTTCCTTACCATAAACTGTTGTTGTCTCATCTGGTTTGACGTTATCTTCGAAGTAAAGTGCGTAGCCGACCGTGAAGATGATCCTCAGAAAGTAGTTGACGTCCCAAAGGACGTAGGCCAAAAGGACTACAATCAGCGATAGCCAGCTGATAAGCAAGAAGAGGTCCACGTCAAACGCTATTTTCAACATTTTGTGACCCGGCGCGCTTAGTATTCTTGTGCGTAATGCCTAGGACAGGCTGCGAGTAGAATTACGAACAGGTAGTTTAGTTTTTCGTGGTGGGGAGCCGTGAACTTGGGTTACCTCTGGTTACCTTTTGCTGTTATGGTAATTAGTGTTGATTGTAGCGTGGAATCCTCCATAGGTGTAACCACACCAACGGGACTTGCTTGAAGAGCCTTTCGGAATGATGGATAACTGTTCCGCATCTGTATAGCAAGTGATGAGTGCATTTGATGCACTGCCGCAAGCGTGAATGATTTTAGTAGAGAGAATGGCAGCACGTATCAGGTTCTTACGGCATATAGCAAAAGTATCTAATGTTTTTACGAAGTTTCTATTTGCTTACAATTGTGCAATATCTTTAATGCGTTTTGAGACTTCCGGGTGTATCGGAAGTGGACACCAACATCGTTACACAATATGTGTATATTGTTTCTATTTTGTTTCATGAAAAAACAATGTTAGTTTATTATTATTCTTACATTAGGCCTCAGTCGCACCGTTCGAGGATAATTTGTAATTTTTTGAAAATTTTGACGTTTATAATAATAATAATAGTATATTTCATTCCAACAGACCTAAATTCTACAAAAGAATAATAGTTACAAAACATAATTCTTACACCTGCGTACAAATGACTCAAATGGCGATACAAAAATATCAACATTTCTACATATTTCATTATATAATCTACACATACGTACAATCGGAGAGTGAAAATGATGGCTAGTCCGTGAAGGACAAACATAAAATGTTACACAAGATCTTGAATTCACTCTTGGCACTAAGAAAGCTAATCGACACAATAATGTACTAACAAAGCGACCATGTACAATTTTATACAAAAAAGTTATAGCATAAAGATTTCGCCGAAAACTTAATGAATGCAACTCAAGTTCGGCATACAGAGTCGAAGACGGACAATCAAAACGGGGATATAGGTTAAATTTCTTATAAGTATCTACAGAATTTCTTTTGTATACGTTCAATCTGAGTAGCATAAACAACATAACCAGGACACCAAACTACTGAACAGTACTCTAGTTTACTTCTCACAAATGCACAATACAGTTTCAAAATACAAGAAATGTTATTGAAATCCCTAGTTTGTCGCTTAATAAACCCCACGGCTCTAATAGCATCACCACACATTTGCCCTATATGTAAGTTAAATGAGAGAGAACTATCAAAAGTGATTCCCAACTCTTTTATTTGAGATACGTTCCAACTCAGTACCGTCACCACTGAAATGAAAAACAATTGGATTCTGAATCCTACAGAAAGAAATAATTTTACATTTAACAATATTTAGATTCATTTTGTTCTCTGCACACCAGAGAGAAAACTGTTCTAGATCATTTTGCATCGCAGTACAATCATCAACAGATTTTATGCATCTTACAATTTTCAAATCATCTGCGTACACCAATACATCGTTGAAGAAGGACAAAAACAAAAGTGGTCCTAAATTGGAACCTTGCACTACTCCACTACATGTTTGAAATGGCTTTGATTTATCACCTAAATATTCAACATATTGAAATCATGCTGTCAACAAAGAATTAAGAAACAGTATCAAAGAATCACATGAGCCGTAACTTTGTAATTTCCGTAATAAAATGCGATGATCGACAACATCAAAAGCTTTTGATAGATCTGTATAAATAACATCAGTTTGTAACTTATTTTCTAAATTATCAGAAAGCAGTTGCGTGTATTCACATAAATTGGTTGCAGTAGATTTACCCTTTATAAAACCGTGTTGACCTTCATTTATAAATATGTGCATGCGGTTATATAGATACTTTGCAAAAATAGACTCAAAAATTTTGGCGAAATTGCAGCTTATGGCTACTGCTCTATAATTTTTAACATTACTTCGATCTCCGGACTTGAAAACCGGAAAAACCTTGGAATTCTTCCAGACATTTGGATAAATAGCTGTTTGTAAAGATAAATTTTACAGTTTACAGTTTGTTGCCCCATTTTGGATATCCTCGAAACGAGAATAACTAGTTTGCAGAAATTGATAAACCCGTTTTAATTTAAATACAATTTATGAACCCCAATTTTTGCTAATTCAAACACGAACAACTCATTTTTGAAATAGGATGCCATGTTTTCATCCCGCAGAAATGGAGAATTAAAAACCTTTTCTGATAATATAAGGTTGTTCATCTATTACATGCAGTTTTCGAAATATTTACGTTCGTTGAAATTTTGAATATTCTGTTCTGTTTGGTAGAGCGTATATAGTGAAAATGTGGATTGATTAGTTTTATACAGGGCCACTACAAAGTATGGAACCAGCAGAATATTTCAGGTTCTGTTCGACCGATATTTTTGAAATTGTGCATGGGCCTACAGGTAATAAAAATGCATTATCTGGAATTTTTCAACTCCGTGTCAGCTGTCGTTTCCGAGATATGGGCGCAACTTGCATTTTTTTAATAAGAAGGGGGGCCAAAAGGCACATCATTGAAAATGTATCACACTTGTACAATTTATTGCTTCTGGGTTGAGAAAAGTGTGATAACGATCTTGGGTCTTACAAAAAAACTTCGGATTAAAAACCATATTCGTTATCGCTAAGTAAGAACAAAAACTGCAGGTGTCTCCATTTTCCTCGTGACTGGTGATAGTTTTTATTCACTTTGTTATTTGCAATCGCAATGCTTCAGTTAACTGAACGTGATCGCATCGAAGTTTTGGTGATGATTGGTTATGAAGATAGAAGGCGAAGTTATTCGGAAGTAGTTGCACTCTATAATGCAATTCATCAAGATCGTGAACCAATTGCCAGATCAACAGTTATTAAAACATTGCAACGTTTTGACGAAACCTTCGGTGTTAAAAATCGTCAAAATCCAGGACGTCCAAAGGTTGCTACGAGTGAAGAAAGTAGCTTGAATAGTAGATGTGCAAGAGAATCCTTAGTGTTCCGTACAACAGCGTGTTCTCACTCACCATATTAGCAGAAGATCCGTTAGAAAATGTTGAAAAAAAAAGAGAAGTTTCATCCATATAAAATTCACTTATTAGATGATTTCGATCCTAGGATATAATTTTGCGAAACTGAATGCAGAAGATTTAAAAGGACGAATCAGGACAGAAATTCAGAACATAGTTCCAAATATGCTACAAAGAACATTAGAAAACTTTGACTCAAGGCTGCGTTACTACCAGGAAGTAAATGGGGAACATTTTGAGCTTCTTCTGTAATGTAAGTCTGAAACCGAAACATATTTTTTCTTTTTTACTTTTAGGGTACCCGATTCGCAATAAATTGATCAAACTGGACGAAAATTCTCACCAGTCAAGGAAAAATGGTAATACCTGGCTTTTTTTGTCCATTTTAGTGACAAATAAAATTATTTTCATTCTTTTCATTCTTTGCCAGGCTTAATTATTCTATTTACACTTTTCTCAACCCAGAAGCAATAACTGTGATACATTTTTGAAATCAGGAAAATGTCCTTTTCAATGATGTACCTCTTGATCTCTTTACCCATTTAAAAAAATGTATTTTGCGCCCATATCTCGAAAACGAGGGCTGACACGGAGCATGGCCCATGCACAATTTCAGAAAAATCGGTCAAACAGAACCTGATATATTCTGCTGGTTCCATACTTTGTAGCGTCCCTGTAAGTAATAAACCAAGATTTTTCGACATTAAAGAGTGAATAACAACAGAACTCAGAGTACAATGCCATTTGCAGCAAAAAAGCAATCTGATTAGATGTTCCAATGACGTATCTCCTATTCTGGCGATAACAAACACTCAGCCAATTCAAAAGTGAATTATTCACATTATCATTTCTATTTTTTTCTATATTTAACTAAAAGTAGGAAATGCGTTGCGTATTTGTCCCGAGTGATTGAGAGATCCCCTATAAATCAATTGTTTGGCGTGAGCCCACAAAAATAAATCAAATTTCGTTAAGTCCGGAGACCGTGCTGGGTCACGGCGTGGCATCTCTTCCAATCCATCTATTCTCTAGTCTCGGAAATACTTGATTTAGACACTCTTACATCCCTAGCATTGTGCAGAGGCATCACTTTAGCATTCATGTAGTAGTAATCGCAGTTATGTCATGAAATGAAACAGTTTTTCGAAAGGACGCTCTATCCGTAAAAAGAACGATCAAAACAGTTGTTATTACTCCTTAAATCGAATCAAATTTATTTCTGTGCAGCAGTCGTGAGAAAGATCGCTATACTGTTTACTTATACGTGACATCACCAAGCGGCTTCACGCTAGTTTTTACCAGGTTAAATTACATTCTCGGTATATTTTATAGTACGCAATTTAAATTTAAAACTCTGTATGTGGCATTATTTCCGCACTCTAAAGAACATACATACATCTGATTTTTTTCAATTTTATACAAAAACCCTGCTCTAGAGCTTTAACTTCTTCCAGAACGTACTTTTTAGCGCAACCTACTCGAATGGGAGTGCTTATTAAACTTAATTTGACGCCCGTCCGTCCGTAGATAGTGAGAACTCGGCTCCTAAGCCTAGGATTGACCGCGCATTTTTGCTATATAATAGCTAATCTGTGGGCGTGCCCAAACAACTTTTTGTGAAGTAGAGTCACTAGTGTGTCGCTGCTCGCTGAAAGTTATTTTTAATGCTGAGTATGATGGTGCATGTTAAATTTAGGTTAAGGTTATGATGGACATCATGATACCATCTAAAGTATTATACTAAATATTGATCTGAATTAAATGGTTTTTAAACATGTTAAAGATATATACAAAGGCGTCTGTCTCTCTATGTTTGAAACACGTCTTATGAACTTTATACATTAATCGAAATCATTTCATGTAATGTACGTAAGCTAGTTTAAATTCAGTCCAAAATGAATCTTTGGCACCCTTAATTATTATTAAATTTGGAAAAAAGGACCTATACTTTTTACTCCATGTCCCTTGTTTAACGATTATAAACAAAAAATGTAACCCCTCTATCTATGTCAAAGTATTTATATAAAGGTGTTAAATTTTGAATTATATATATAAAACACATATGCAGGGTGGTGCAGTTTTTGTAACAGCACAAAGAGGATACATTGTTTGTTTATAACTCAGTAAACAAGGGGTGGGAGGTAAAAACTATAGAGATCTTAAGAGCAATTAAAATTGCCCTCCTCCATTTTTGGAATTAGACTTGTGGTTTCTGATATAATCGCGAAAAACTAAAATTTGTTTAAACAATATGTTGCTGAACCTTCAGATGTTTTGATTTTATACATAACTATTATTTTATTAATTAATTTAAGACATATTTCAGCTTTTACGCAATTGTTTAATTTATTGAGTCTCTGATGCCTAGACTATGAATATTTAGAGTTAAACAAATGGTACTCATAAAAGATTCAACTAGATGGTAAGGTATTTTTCAAACTGTCAAAACAACGATAGCACACTAGGACGATGGAACTCGCAGGAATATATACAATTTGACAACAGATGATGTTGGTAGCAGACTCTGCCTCCATTTAAATCCAATTATATACATGATCAAAGGACTGGACTGGTTGCTGTTTTCAAATTTTTCATTTTTAGCTACTAGCAGCAACCTTTTAACTAAATATTATCTTTTACTTGTGTTATAGGATTTTCAGGACAACAATAAATACACAATGTTGAAAAATGCCACTTTTTAAATTATATTACATAACATTGAACAGAACATTTATGCAATAAATAAAAATAAATGAAAGACATAAATCTTCTGAAGGATGCAATAAAATAAAAATAATTAGGTATAACTAATACACATAAAAAAGGAAAATATTTATAAAAATGTTACACCAGAAAATATATAAAAAAATTATAAGATTCACATGGTCCATGGTTCATTCTTTGGACCGTACGACGTCAGAGGAATGTCATAAATAAAAGGAAACAGTTTCTTTCCACCACCCTCAAAATCTTTGATTTGGAAATACTCCTCACCAAAAAGTTCTGGCAAAAACATCACACCAACTTCGTATGATCTCACATAAACTGAAGAATCTCTCTGTATGTTTCCACCCCAAGCCGATTTTGATATATTCGAGCTGGTAAGCAAAAACCACGCTAATTTCGAAGTACATGGGGACACACGGCAGTAACTCTTGATATGTGGCATTGCTCGAGAACGATTCAAGTGGTCTGCTTTCCATTGGCTAAAAATAAAATAAAAAAAGGTAACACAAAGTGCAAACTGGAAATATTTACTTACTGCAGGTAAGTATTGAGCCATTTTTGTTTCTCATGCACAGATTTGGAATACGGCAAACAGCCACCTCCATCTGGTCCGTAATAGCTATTCAGGACATTATGTTTGCTAGGAAAGATGACATTTWGTGTAGCCTCACTTTTATTTGGTAATCGACCATTTTTATGGCTAGCTAAGCTTCTCAAAAGAGCAGATCTGAGCCAATGGGCTGAATCCTTGCCTAAAGACCCAATCGATGAGGCTTGTGCATTAATACCTAAAGATAAAATAGGTATTAATCAGGCAATGCACTCTGACAACATCCAGATAAAACAACAATGACAAGAGAAGGAACTGTCCTGCAGCAATATTTTGTAAGGTAAATAATCTTATTGACAGTTCCAGAATTCGTTCACTAGCAAAACTGGATACAACTGTGATGATAGGAAATACTTAGAAGTATTATCACGTAGAACAGGTCAGAATGCAGCTCAATTAATATTAAAAATGTTTCAAACAAAAGCTGTACCAAATCAAGCTATAAAATTCTTTGGCATTATGATGCATACCCCAGGCCAAAGGCCCTTCACTGTCGGCAGTAGTTTTCACCGGTAAGGCACAGAATTTAGACAGAAGATGTCCGACCCTATGTATGTGGCTTCCATTACTCTCTGGATATTGCTTTCCTGGTGTAGAAGTGACCAGAAAAACCTTAACCTCACTGAAATCAGCTCGTTTCACAGCTTCGATCCATTCACCTAGATTAACGTTATTGTAGGTCTTCAAGTAAGTTAGAAGGTCAGTTTTGAAGTTTGTTGGACCCTTCCCTTCCGTTTCTGGACTTGAGTTGGGAAGTCGAGGTAAAGCAGGGCTAACCCATAAACTACAAAATTGTATCGGTCAATTTCTACCCATGAAATATAAATGTAGAAACTGATGGATTTACCCTTGATTATAATGATTCCAGTCTTCATAATACAAATTAGCTGTACTAACAACGACTCTTACTGAATCGTCTTCATACCGGTATAAGCCCACTTTTCTATGAATAACAATTAAAATTAATAAATAGTAATATAGGGTGTTTCAAAGATATGAATTGTTCAATATATACTGAAAATTTAGATAAACCAACAATTTAACAGCAGTCAAAAACTAATTATTTATGTATAATAAGAGAAATCTACAAAATGTCACTTGACTATAAATTTTAGTTCCTACTCTTTTCACATTTTTAGAAAATCATAAAATTAAAAACTTTAAACAAAACCACCACTGAATAAATTTTTACAAGTTACAGTTAGAGTTTGACAATCTTTAAAAAATGTAGATGAATTAATTCAAATTAACTACAGTAATTTTGGTCCAATCAACCAAAGTGTCATTATTTTTTTTTGCAGTTGATAAATATAAAAAGAAGGAAGAAAATTGAAATTCAAAAAGGGAAACTTTTTAGTTAGATATAATTCGGAGGGTACTACTATGAACTGCAAGTTAAATTTATTTTTAGATTCAAAAACTCTAATCACCCATTTTCTGTTTTGGCAGAAATATTTGTTAAACCAGATAATCCTTCAATAGTTTTATTTTCCCAAGCCTAAACTTGATTGTAATTTTCCTCAAAGAAAACTCACTACCTATACGCCCTTTTATACTTAAAACTGCAGTATTACAAGTAAAATAAAAAATATACATATATGCAATACTGAAATTGCAATACCCATTTTATAGGTAAAAATAGTTTACCTTAACTAAAGCAAAATGTAATCCAATTATAAAGATTCAAAAAAGAACTGTAAAAAAACTAATAATCATTCATTTAAAAGAAAAAAAAAAACAAAAATCAACAAGTTGATATTTTAGTGTGCATTTCTAAAGCTCATTTCATATAACTGGTGTGCGAATTTAGGCAGCACCAACTTTGGAACACACCGTATTGCATGCCATATAACTTACGAATGATGGGTCCCAAAAGGATCTTTCATTTTAACTAAGTGGTGGGTAACATTTGGTAATTTTCGATCCATGTACTCCTTCATATTAGGGAATTCATACCCATACACAACGGTTAAAGGTTTCTTACTGAAACATAGCGAATAGAACTCCCTTCTTAGCTGTTAAAGACACTTACTGCACTCCTCTTGCCTCATATTGTTCCATCAACCACATAATATCGATCATAAAATTAAACTGCAGGGACGATTTCAATTCACCTAAACTCGGACATAACAAGTCAGTTAGTGTTAACGAATTCAGCTCCTTTAAAGTATCAGGGCAGTCGGGAATCTGCGTAAAGAATACGTTATAAGGAGCGGCGATCTCTAACTTTTGACGCATATTTAAACCAGCGCCATCTTTAGGAATAATCTTTGTTTCACTACTAGGTTTGAAAGATGTAGTTTTCTCTCTTTTCTGGAAATGTTTCTGATTAGAGCTTGTACTAGCGACTGCCTCGACAGGTTTCGAAACGTTTGCTTGAGCTATTTGTTTAGGAATGTTCAGTAAAGATCGTAAAACTTCCAGTTGCTCTTCTACCACTTTCTTCTCTTGCGGATAATCCGAAGGCAAATTAAGAGGATCCTCTTGTTTCAAGAATTCAGTCACTACAAGAAGAGAATCACTTATTTTGTCACTACAAAACATGGAAGTTACAATGAGGATGATCATATTCTTTAAAGTGGTGTGGGTTCCTCCTGTAGCATTTTTGAGCGTGAGGGCACACCTGCCTTGCTTTTTTTGGATTTTCGCTGTTAAGATCTGAAAGTAAACTTGTCATATTTGAGAAGGAATGATTTTTTCAACGTTTACTCACCTCCATTGGTAATTTTTCTTTTCAAATACGCGTCCATCACTAACAACTGTCAAAATTTCTAGGTTAAGTGCATTTAAATTTAAGGTTATGGTTAATAGGAATGCATGGTTGCCAAGTAATCGAAATATCAAGTATTTCTTCCGTAATTCCATAATCGTCAAAAATACAGAAATCTGTTTATTTTTAATGTTTAAGTATGTACTTCAACTTAAAATTATTTTTAAAGATGGCCGGCTTGTAGTTGTATAGGAAATGCATACTCACTTGTGGTTTTAATTCCACCTTGTGCTTCACATACTATATTATATAAAAAAGACCAGTATGGAGTTATCCAACAGTTCGTAACAAAATATGATTGCAACTTTTGAACTAAGAGATGAAACCATGCACTTTTCAGTGAATTACAAAAAAATTTCATTTGATTTTATAGAAAAAGAACCGCCCTTTTTTGCAAAACGGCTCCACTCAGTAATAATTATTGCCTAAATTGTTTTAAAATGTAAGATGCTTTGAATGTGCAAATAACTGGTGCGATAAGTGACATTCGTAAAATAGGGTAAATGTTTTTATTACATTCTTTTTATCTTCAATATTCGTATGTGAAAATATTTCGTACCTAGATTATTAAACAACAGTGCAAAAAAAGTTAAAGTTTAAACACTGAAAATGCTAGAATTACTAAAATATGTCTATTAGTAATCAAGTAATTTAATTTACATAAATAAATGTTGGATTGCCCGGATTCTCTCAATTTAATACATGGACATCACTTCAAATAAAACTTTGAAATTTTATAACTTAAGGAATGTAATTTGGGGAGCACACAGCATTTGAACTTTCACACGCAAATAACTTGATTTTTTTCACTGCATTATACACCACAATTTTTTTAGGTTTTTCTAATGATAGAAGTGACAACGCTGCACGTCAGTCGATGGTTGTCAAGGTAACACAGTTGTAAAAAACCGCGGATTGTTCAAAAATAATGCTCACAAACATCAACAATAATTTATTGGTAAAAAATTAAATACTTTGGGTAGAGTTTCTCAATTTCGCACTGGAGAGCTCATTGCTTTCCAACCACCTGGCGACTTCCAACGGAATTTCAGGTTTTTCAGCTACATCTTCAGGATTGGCCTCCTTACATTTGGTCAGCAATTGATGCATGACGTCCTCTGCCTCACAACCCAACACCCTAACTCTACTGATGGCTATGGCATTTACGAAGCCTTTCGTCACAAACTGGTGTTCTATGAAGATAGTCTGAGTATCCCAATAAACCACCTAAAATGGAGTGATGTAGATAAAATCAAAGAAGAGTATTTCAACTCACTCTCGATTTTATCGTGAAAACCGTGAACAACTTGATGAATTTCCTGTATCTCATTGTGCAAGCATTCATGATCAAGGCTCCATTTTTCAGAGTGACTAATCCGTACAGTCCGGTTCTTTGGTAGAAATCTGCACGGGCAAAGTCTAATTCTCTGACGATCCGGGCATTATTCATGTGCCACTTGTAAGTATCGATATCAGTAGTCAGACAGATACCTGAAAACGATGGTATGTTATCGTGACTTGGAGAATTACAATATCTACTTACTTCTGACGCACGTTTCCCCCAAAATATGAGCACGCTTTTTACAAAATTTCGCCTGAATCCACGCAAAGGATATGCGCAAAAAGTAGTTGAGCTCCAGGCAGCCGTAGAAGAAAATTAACACCGCGAACGCGGCTATCACCAGGTAACAGAACGGCATTTTTACCAGTAATGAATTACACAATTACACGAGTGCAATTATGGCTAAAATAAGTTGTCGATGCAGCATAATAACTGGTAAACCGCGTCACAAGTAAAGATGACATCTGACTATCGAGTTTTTTTAATTCCGACGTCCAAGCACCAGCAGACCTGGCGCTGGCTTGTTTACATGTCCTGCAAGCCTTGAGACAATCCTTGCTGCGATCGAAATGGTAATGGACAATAACATCGGATCCAAAACAAAGGAGCCCCCGATTTTCGTGCGTTTTTTGTCCCACGTCCTTGGCAGGAGCGCGTAGTAGAAAAAAGGTGAAAGGATTCCTCCTGTGGCATCTTCTGGTTATAGTAATTACATCACTAGGTGCTGCGCGTTATACACGCCAACGATTGAACAATACGCGGTAATGATCGCGGGACGATTATAGTTTTTCGTTATTAATTCAAATGAGGCGTGTGTTTTTTTGCGAGAATGTACACTCGGCGGCAGGAATTTTAAATACCTGCAATAATGCACCTGCTGCATTTTAAACAATTCTGTATTTGTTTGTAGCAGAGCTAGTGCAATAATGGTGTATTTAATTTTCCATAATTTTTACGACACAACCACAGACCGCTCTGTGATTTTCGTAACTTCTTCTAGGATGGTTCCTAGAGTGCTACCACTAAATTATGGTGCAGTATTTTGCCTCCTTACATGACTCAAGTTCGTACCAAATGATTTCAATTGGATTAAGTAGATACGGCGATAGCATTATCATTCGACATGATAAACCATGAAATGCTTTTGTGTATTTTACACTACATAGGTCTTGAACATAATGCTGTCGATATGAAGATGTCCTTTTTGTCTGGCAGAAGGCAACGTGTAACTTATAGGGGAAAAGTATCTTCTGATAACTCTGTTTCTAGTATGCCCCAGGGTAGCATTATTGGACCTTTGCTTTATACTATGTATATTCATCTCCATTTAACCTTACACTGCATCGCTGAAACATATCATTTTTATGCTGATGATACGCAGCTATATTTATATTCCATAGAAAAGAGTTCGTCGACCGTGACCTAAGGGCTATAGCTGATTATTCTCGAAAAAATAATTTAAAGTTAAACCCAGAAAAGTGTGCAGCAATGTTGTTCTGTCTAAATCGTTTGCGAGAAAGGATATTGACAGATTTTAAAATTAATATTAATAATCAACCATTGCCTGTTGTTAACAGCGTAAGAAACTTAGGTTTAATATTTGAAAGCGATCTTCGTTTTAAACAACATATTGCCGGCATAGTAAGGAAGGCTTATCTAGCTTTAAAACTGCTGTATTGTAACAGATATTTAATAAATTTCAGAATGCGTAAGAAACTTTGTGAAGCGTTAGTGTTGTCCATCCTTAATTACGGTTTCATTGTGTTTTACTCATGTCTGGATAAAATAACTAAGTTAAGATTAGAGAAAATCCAGAATAGCTGTTGTAGATTCATTTATCGCATACCCCGTGATGAGTGTCCCAAGGAATAGTGGCACTGGGTTGGCTTAGAGTAGATGATAATTATAGGTGTTTGTCAGTGTTTTTCTTTAATATTCGAGGCAAGTTTCACTTAAGATCTGATGACATAAATGTTAACGAATGAATCTATCTTCACTATCAGTTTCTAGTTACCGTACCACCTTGTTTCGCAGGTCATTTTCGTATAACTGTGTAAATTATACACAACAGTCTGCCTGAAATCTGAAAATGCTTTCGTTACGCCAATTCCGAAAGCAGTTGAAAAATATTTTGTTACTTTCGCAGTAATTTATATGCCTAGGTTAATTTGTTATTGCTATGTGACATAAATAAGTTGAGTATAAACTACGTAGCTCGTATATATGGATTGTTCGAAAGATTGTACCATTACCATGTACAACTACTGCTTGTTATTGTTTCTAATGTTATAATTTGATTGTTGATTATGGCTTGTAGTAATGGAAAAGGTTGAGTTAAGTAGCCTTTGGCTAGAGTTCGCCTTAATAAAGACATATTATTAGTATTATTATTATAAAAAGAAATGAACAGAATATCCTTCATCAACATTATGTAAGATGATTGTGGATGCAACATCTATCTTGGCTTAGAACGGAAAAAACTGCTAATAAACAAAGCAAATCTCAAAGGACACTAGGAAACAAATTTGCGGTGAAGATTTCTAAAACTTTCCATGGGTACGTCTTACAGCTGTTGGTGTCGTGTGTACCAGACATTAAAAATATCACCTATATACTATTGGTAAATATATAAATATTAAATAATATTTTATTCAGAAACAGAACTAGTGATGTGATGTGTTGTACTTAAAGCAGTAAGAATTTTTGCGAAGACAAGGTAACAACAAATGCTTATAAAATGATCGATGGAGGACATCAGTGCCAACGAGAAAACTGGTCTTCCGCCAAGAAAGTCAGGCCAATGCCAGTTGTTGAATAGGTAGGTATCTCATTAGGTGAATAAGTACATTTTAGTGTACGATTTAAAATTTAGGCTACGCTCACAAAAAGTTTAATTTTAATAAATTAATCTTGCAGATAACTCCTTCCTTGTTAGACTTCTAATTCATCGTTTTAGATCACTCCAAATTAGTTCAATAGGATTGAGAGCACTGTAGTAGTGAGGCAGTCTCAACACGGTGTGTCCCTCTTTCTTCACGATTTCATCAACCCTGTATTGATCAGGAATATTAAGATTTTTAATTTTATTCAACAAGTATTTTTGGTGGCCTTGTTTAGATACTTCGATATGATTTATCGTCATATAATCGATAATGTCCTGTTTTCTACTAGCTTGACACGGTTTCTTATTACGAGTACTATTTCGTAAACCGAATCTCAAAGAGTGAAACACTAAATAGGCTACAGCACAATTAGAGCATTGCCACTGATTGTATTGCTTCCTTTTCGTTTTAAATTTCAAAGACACAGACCAATCATTAACCAATGAAAATGCAATAGAAATTAACAATAAGAGAAAACAGACACGCGTCTTACAAACCTGTTATTTATTACGTGATCTCATTGAAATAAAACTACTATTTGAAGTTCTCATTTGAATCTCTCGACACCGGATACTCTGGTTACTATTATTTACTTGAATAATTTACACTGCTTACAGCGTGAGTTACAACTATAGTAAAATCAACGTTGGGTTCACCCAGAACCGTCTTTGACTTTACGATCTGAGTTATACGCGACCAGTTCAAAATCTCGTGCTCCCAGCACACACCATAAACACAAACACCAATTGAATTTACATTTAACACATGTGTTTATAGTTTTTTTACACAAATACGGGATAACTCGAACGGTTATATCACGAGAGAGGTATTAAATTCAGGTACTTATTGTACTCTACCGCCTGGGAATGCATTATTCACAACTGATAGCATTCCTCGCGATAGCACGCGTGGTACTTCGCGAATAATAACCCTAGGCCGCCAGGTTTGTGGTCATTTCGAGCTGAATGATGGTACGCGAGGTAGTGTTGTTATGTTTGATGTGCGCGCTGTTTTTCGTGGCCGATTGTCTTCAGAATGATTACTGCAAACAATCGGTGGAATACAACGGACAGACCTTCCTGCATACAGTGTGTTCGCGGGAGAAGCAGGTAAAGGCTCCATCTGTGGTGCGGTAGGCGGAGATAACCGACTCTTTTTTTAAGAGATGTGGTCCAGATACGAAGATGTGTGGTCCAGATTTTAAAGTGATCAAGTTCAACGACAATTTGAGGCAATTTTTGTTGGATCTGCACAACGATTTGAGGAATAAGGTTGCGATGGGGAAAGAAAATAGAGGGAAGCAGCCACCTGCGGGGGACATGATGGTTTTGGTAATACGAAACCAGTTGAAGTGTTTTGGGTAGTTTGTGAAAGTTGGTTGTTTTTAGAAATACAATAGAGAATTGGAGTTTATAGCCCAGTGCTGGGCGAATGCGTGTAAGGGAAACCCCCTGGTTCATGATGTGACAAGAAGTACAAGTAAGTGATGACATGGTATAATGTAAGCAGGCATGCATCTAAAGATGTACAAAAACCGTCACATTCATTATTAGCGAGAATCATGCCTTTCTCTATGGAAGAACTTCTCCTCCTGACTTCCCAAATTCATTAATTTGAAATGGAACTAGTGTGATTAGCCAGTACCAGTAAATTGACAACGTCACCTATGATTGCTACTTTATAGTGCTCTCACATGATACTGGGTGTCCAGAAGAGTAATATAGACGTGTCCCGCCGTTACAGGCCAAAAGATAAAATTTGGGAATGTTAAAAACGTCCAATTGCTTCATTATTTGGACAGATGGGAAAAAAGTGTAAAGGAATTTTTAAACAGAATTGTACATTGAATTTGACAAATAATATAAACAAATAAGAAGTTCTCTTGTTTCCGAGATATGACACAAAATTGTTTTTCTTAAAAAGCAGACATAGCAGGTGGCTTTGACAGAATAGATGTTAATAATGATTCTTTGAATATCGCAAAACTCTTAATTTCTCAGTCGTTTCATAACAAATGAACTTCCCATTCATTTTTCGCATCTTTCTAAATAATGAAGCAATTGGACGCTTTTAACATTCCCAAATTGTATCTTTTGCGGGACATGTCTATATTACTCTTCTGGATAGTACGAGCCCTAACACAAAAATGTTCGGACATCAACTGATTTTTCGTAAAAGTTTGAAAATTTCAGTAGGAGATTCAATATCATGTTTTCCATTTATAGGACACTATAATATGTATTGTTTTACATCATATTTACTACATTGTTTTGAAATAAAATAATATTAATTTATAGAACTAAGCTAATGTTGATAACAATGCAATATTTGCTGACACATTAATGTTCGGACACGTTAGTAAAACAAATAAATAGCAAGCCTTGGAAACAAAAGAATATGTTTCAATGTGACTTTTAACTTGACAATTAAGTCGATTAGATATCAATTGACTACAAAATGTCACGCGGTAAAGCAACTAATCGTGCAATCAGAGAATTAATTGTAAAACTGTTTCACCAAGGAAAAACGTTTCGGGATATTACTAAGCAAATAAATGTCGCAAAGTCCACGGTGTCGGATATTACGAAAAAGTATAGAGAAACGAGTTCAATTCAAATTTCAAGACATGGTACTGGTCGGCCACGCAAAGTCACTTCCAGAATGCAAAGATGTCTTGTTCGGATTTGTAAAACTGATCGTCGAAGTACATTAAGAGAAATAACAGCAAAATGGAATTAAGAAACAGTGGGAAATGTTTCACGAGAAACGTGTCGTCGCTGAATTCATAACTCTGGTTTAAATTTTTATAAGGTACGTATGTTATGTTTAAGCAAAATTTCATATTCAACATTATCATTGCTTAAGGCAAAAGAATAGCCGTTCCTCACGGAAAAACAAAAAAAGAGACGATTAGCGTGGGCAAAGGAACGGGCATTGTGGACTTTCGAAGATTGGAAAAGGATCATTTTTAGTGATGAATCAAAATTTGATGTTTGCGTGGGTGACCATTGATCACGTGTTATAACAAACAAAAATGAAGCCTTCCACAAAGCCTAAAAAAGAAAAGAAAATTTCCATCAGGTGTTATGGTACGGGGAAGCATGTCTGCTAATGGTGTTGGAAAACTGCACTTCATAGACGGAACTGTAAACGCAGTAAAATAGAATATTCTTGAAACCAATTTGTTGGTGTCAATTCCAATGTTATCACCTGATGGAAATTTTACTTTTCAACAAGATAGTGCCTCCTGCCATACAGCCAAGACCACAAGAAAGTGGCTGCAAGACAACAACATTTCCGTCCTTGACTGGCCCTCCAGCAGTCCTGATCTAAATGTAATCGAAACTATATGGCACAAGATGAAGCAGCAATTAAGAAATGATCTGCAGCGCGTAAAATTGCAAAATATATGTGATTTTTTTACCGCAGAAGATTGCGAAAAGCTTGTAAAAACTATACCTGCCAGAATAAAAGCAGTTATTAAGGCAAAAGGAGGCGCAACCGGCTATTGACATGTATTGTCCGAACATTTATGTGTCAATAAATATTGTATTGTTATCAACACTAGTTTAGTTTTATAAATATATAGTATGTTATTTCAGAACGATGTCGTAAATATGATGTAAAACAATACATATTATTATAGTGTCCTATAAAAGAAAAACATGATATTGAATCCCTTATGGAAATTTTCAAACTTTTACGAAAAATCAGTTGATGTCCGAACATTTTTGTGTCAGGGCTCGTATAGCCGCTATACTATCTTTTACAGTTTTTGATAGATACTTATTTCTGTAAATTTGAACCTTATAACAAAAGTTTTAATACTAACCAACAACTCTGGTGGCAAAACGATGTAAAAAAATGAAGCGATGACCATGTTAAAGGACTAGACTTCCAAAGAAGTGACTACTGTATATTATCCAGTAAAAATAAAAATTGCCGATGAAACGTTATTTAAACGTAACGTATCATTTCATCCTTTTATTCATTTACTTAAAACCAAAGCCCACAAGTTTTTAACTAACAATATTTGTACATTTATTTCCCGATGAAAATCTACAAAGAGTGCCAAACCGCAATGTCTGATTTTAATAATAAGACYGCGCACCATATAGCCTAAAATCATTCGCAATAAGCACGTTATCAAATACTAGATTAACCAGAAACCTAAAAATCTATATGTAGAGGTAAAAAAACAAAACAATCGCCGATTTCCGGTATACAAGCGGAAGTATGCAGTTCTAGTGCATACGTAATTTTAAATACGCCCGTATTTAGTTTAACCTTTGAATATATTCAAAGGCTTAACTCTTTCCAAGAATATTCATGCACACACCTGAGTAGCTTTGGGCAGGCCATAATCAAGGTACCGAAATTTTTCTTCTTTTACGAGAATGTTTTACACAGCGTAGTAATAAATAATCAGTGTGTCTATACTGTTTGACAAAGAAAATCGTCACCTATATTAATATGAAACGAATAATTCCAAATAAAGGTGTGGTACGAGTGCGGAGATATATTTACCACGAAAATTTGGTACAATCGTATCTTTTTCTGCAATAAATTATACAATAATGCAAATTGGTTCAGTCGAACACCTAAGAATAAAATACTGCGAAACTATGGATATCAGATATGATATCGTTATAAGAGATCAGGAAAAAACCTAAATTTTGTGTCAGTTTCCATGATTGAAAAATTTCGAAATTAAAGAGCTGTCGTGTTACTGAAAAATCTTGTTAAGAAACTTTAAAAACACTAAACAGTTTTAAATTAACCATAAAACATCTAAAATTTGAAAATAAATTTAATAGATGCAATAATGTACGGTTGTTTCATTTAAAATAACAAAGATATTGCCATATTATGTATTCATAATATACAAAATAAATGTATTATTGTAATCTTCTGTCATGGAAAACTCGCAACTCTGCTTAAAACTGTCTTATTAGTATAAAATGAAACAAACTTAGCCAATAAGCAGTGTGTGTGCGCGATAAAAAAAGAATAAAAGTATTGTTGATGAGAATAAGAAACAAAGAACATGGCAAAAATTTAATTCTTAGTTTGTGCAATACTTTTTCATGTTTGTCGTTTACCACAAGGTTAATAAAATAACCCATTTAGGTATATGACAAGCGATTATGGTATGATGATTGTAATTTGATGAATTGCATGACCGTATTCAACTTCCGGCATAACTTTTTGATGACATTTTCGTAATTTAAGTTCCTTTTTTGTAACTACCAAGGTCGTAAATCGTCTTAAATGCATATCCATGTTGCTTTATACCTATTATATCGTCATTGGTATATACAAAAAGTAACCGTTATTTAAGAACTAAAATATATAGAATTATCTTGTAGAAATGTTCATGCCTAATAAGGCACGTGTGAATAATTCAGACGTGATCAAAATAATCGCTATCGCAATTCAAGCAAAGAACACGTAAATCCAATTACTGAATACGTTAATGTAAAAAAACATAACTGTTTTGTTTTACTATTATAATTACACGCAAACATGTAATCAAAGGTTACGTACTGAATATATAAAATCCACGTAAACAATTAGGTGTAACACTAATTATAGGCCTACACGTTACGACGTATAATATAACCATTTCAGCAAATAATAAAACTCTTTGTAATAAAATAACCTTAAATTGTAAATTTTAGATGAATTCGAATATGTAGGCCAAAATCTTGGGTTCTACAATAGGTCAGACGCCAATATAGACGTGAAAAACGTTTTGAAGAATTTGACCCTACAATGGTACGATGAAGTGACGCAATTTGAAAGAGAATGGGTTAATTACACAGATGACAGGTGAGTATAACAGTAATAAGAGTTATTACTATAGTGACCTTCAAAATTTCAACATTCGCCGAAAAATATTTCTATATTGACACCTGTCAACTAAAACCGAAATAGGCCAACTGTTTTTTGCTGTAGCGGATGCTTCTGGTTTACTTGTTCATGTGACTTCCGTCAGCGTATGGCTGACAGTGAAAAATATGGCAATGTAGTAAACATTTCGTTGATAGGTGTCAAATTATTATTATGGAGAAGCGCTCATAGCAGACATCCAAAATTTTGCAGCATTTTTTCATTTTTTATTCTACGTACTTCTTGGTTTCTGCACAGTATTAATGCGTTGTCACAGTAGTTTCTTACTTCTTCTTTCTCTTGTTGTCGATATGATTTCTTCTCCTCCCCCGATTTGTAGTTGGTCGTGGTTCTTGAATAGTTTCTTCCAAGGTCCTTCTGAGCTTGCATATGTTTTCTCTAATGTGATTTAAAGGTTTTCTTATTATTTCTCTTACAGGGTGTTTGTGTTGCTTTCGGGAATGTTCTCAACATATATTTGGTAGTTAGTGGATTTTTTGTACCACGATTATACATGATTTATTGTATACACTTGTCTAGATACACGGGACTACTTCACTGTAACGACAATCACAATAACAATGTAAACGCAAGAACGTAGCACTAGAACACATTATGAACTTGAGAATTTAAAATAATTGATTTCTGTTTATGTTTCGATACTTTGAGTGATTTCATATGTACTCATCCATTCGCTTGTTGGATCTCTAGATGGGGTGATATTACTTTATCGGAAATTTTCTTATCTATTAGTTTCTTTTCTTTTCTATACATAAGAGCTCTTTTTAGGACTATTCCAATTTGCTGTGGCTGGATTTGTTTCTATGGTTTCCTGGTTTCTGTACAATTATTTCGCGCTGTATAGTGCTTTCTTACGTACTCCTTTCTGTTCTTGTCACTATGATTTCTTTCAGCTTTTCATCTTATTTTTCTTCCAAGGTTTTTGTGTTCTTGTTGGGTAATGTTCTCTCCGTATATTTAGTGACTCAATGTGCTTCGAAATTGACAATGACAAGGGTCCAGTAAACTACACTTTTTAATTCTAATCTGGCAATTAATTAGTGCATGTAGCAGTTACAGATTCAGTCACATATCAAAATATGTAACAAAAATTTAAGAAAAATCAATGAAACCCCCAGTTTTCATGTTATTTTTTAGATTCCACGGAAAATTTAGTTTAGTGCTTAATACTGCAAAAATTTCAGCACTTCCACATAATCGTTGTAATATTTTATACTGAGCTAAAAAGTAATATCCAACGCCGAGTTTAAAAAAATATGTTTAAACCGATAACTTTGTGACTTTTTTACTAATGTTTGGGAATGTTTTCACAGAAATTTCCGACGCGAAAAGAATTAGATATATTCACCAATCCGGATTTTCTAAAATCGGACTGCGGTTTTCAACACTAAAATTGATCCTCAAACACCCGCAAAATATTCGTCTATCTCCATTATTTAAAGGAGTTCACCTTTACTTGCATCACAGTGTTGCTTTTAATTGTTTTGATCGATTTTTTTGCGTGTTTCAGAGGCCCAAACGTCAAAGTCGGACATTACACCCAGTTGTTGTGGTCTGACACTACCGACCTGGGATGTGCCGCCAGTTACTACACAACAAAAACAAAATTTGCGAACAAAACGAGAAAATGGCACCATCTGCTGTACGTCTGTAATTACGGGCCTGGTGGAAATTACATAACTTTGCCGGTTTACAAAGTTGGTAAACCTGGCAGTAAGTGTCCCGGTGGTATAAAAACCACCAAGAAGTACCCTGGACTGTGTGGAGTGAATAAAAAAATTAACGAAACAAGTCGAAATTTTGAGCCATTGTTCACATTTTAAAACAGTATTAGGTGTAGTAGACAATATGTAATTTGTAAGGTATTTTGTAAATTGGAAATACCAGTATTTATAAGTTGCCTAAAATTATCAAAATGATGATATTCCATGACTATTTTAGAACCCTGAGCTATATTTATTACATGATTATTGCATGGACAGATTTGGAACAGTAAATACCAAAAGTAAATTGCGAATATTATTGTAACGCTAAAAACGTCAAACAAATGTTAAGATCACCTTGAATCTTGCTTGCAATTGGGAATACCTCACCGTCAAAGTTGGCATTGAACAGTTTTGCATGTAAAGTGTAAACATTGTAGTCTACTGGATTATCTAACTTCTACAATGCACCAGGTCAATGCACATGAATGTGTAATAAATTACGTAATACTGATTGAAAAATGGCAAATTTACGGTGCTGAAAAAATTTTATTGTTCGAATTAACAAGCAAATTTATGGTTTGCAAATATTTCATTCATGATTACGGCTTTCGAAAGCTGTTTTCTTGCTGTTCAATACTTCCTTGCGGTGATGGTATTACGATTAACATTTTGTATACATAAAATCAGTATGCAAATTGTTCTCTTGTAATTAAGGATTCCACTTTATATTTTAATTAGTAGGTAATATCAGTATTCATGACCTTTTATGTTACAGGATTCCATTACTGAGCACATCAGTGGTAAACAAAGAATATCTATATGTTATTAAGAAATAAATATACATCACATTCACTCTCCAAACTGCAGTTGATAGGTGCTTTTAAATTGTACACAGCCAAAATCAAAGCAAATAATTGAACTAGAAGATGTCAGTTCGTTCAAACAACTTGTATGTTTACACCAACACCATCAGATTCTCTTTCATACAAGTATATATTAAGAGAAACCTTATTTGCTTGTTAAATACACATATCACATAAAGGCTGAGGTCTTAAAATGAATAACTTCCAATCTACTTACATAGTCTGTGATATAAATATAGTAAGTTATGTTTTAGTAACTACACCCCTTGACAAAATCTACTAGCCACGCAGTTCTGCCAAACTGTACAGTTTTGGGAGGGTGATGAAGATATAAAAGAGCATAAACTAGTCTGATGTCATTTTAATTTTGGTTGGTTGTACTACAAGGAAAATGCAGAAGTAGTAGATGGCCTAGCCGAAATATTATGTACACCAGTCAAGATGATTATGTAATGCTAATACAACAAAAACTTTCCAAATAACTCACATTGACATTGGCAAAAAACCCACCATTATCTAGCTTCATTCTGGTTTTAGTTGATTGAAGCAGAGAATGGACAGAATCTATATACTTATTTAGTATAGGTATACCAGAAATTTTTTTTTAACAGAAACAGATACGTATTGGTAACAGTCCGTTTGTTTAGTTTCATTTTAATTTGATTGGCTATACTACAACCACTTTCAGAAAAGATTTGTTCCTGAGTACATTAAACCTGCAAACATGTCTAAAAAAATGGTGACTAGGTCAAATAAATAGAATACTT
This sequence comes from Rhyzopertha dominica, assembly GCA_025024175.1. Classification (NCBI taxonomy): domain Eukaryota; kingdom Metazoa; phylum Arthropoda; class Insecta; order Coleoptera; family Bostrichidae; genus Rhyzopertha; species Rhyzopertha dominica. The sequence continues at coordinate 49,293,762 of QCXZ01000041.1, forward strand.
CCAAAAAAAGCTTTCAATATTTTACAGAAAATCATACAAAAACTGCTGTGATAATGCACATCACAGAGTTAAGTAAACTTGGTATGAAAACCACAGGAAAAATAAGTATTATACTCTTTTAGGAAGTAATAAAAAAACTAGAGCATGTGCAAAAGTTTTTGATTTTATTATTTTATTTTCCATACAAAAATCAAACATTTTGAGAATACATTACAAAATGAATCAAACTTTCACCCAACCATTATTTTCAATGCAGGTACAACATTCTTCTTGGTCGTTGTTGTCATTGTTATCAGCGATTTCCAAGTTTTCAAGATCTCTAGAAAAATGGTATAAGCCACTGAAATTCTTTGTCCTTGTGCCACTTTCCTGAAAAAAACTATGTTAGAAGACTTTTCAGTTTAGTTGCTCTAATTTAAACTAAATTACAGTTTTGTGTCCTATATGTTACATTGTCCTTTGTGAAATAACTTGCAAATAACTTCTACGATTGTCTTCATTTGAAATGTTGAGCTCAGAATACCTACATAAAGCATGTTTTTAAAAGCTTAAAAAATCAGCTAGTCAAATATGCTGCAGTATTATTACCATACCATAGTCTATAATGACATTAAAATTTAATTTAAGTCACAATTGATGATCATCAGATGAAAAAAAAACACTTCTAGTTTTATATGATTATAGGTGATAAATGTTTACTAGTTTGAGCAATAACTTTTGTATTTACATATCAAAACATTTTTTGTTCAGTAAATTAAAAAAATTGTTTTTGTGATAAGATTCTAAGGCTCCGTTGCACAAAGCGTGGTTAACCAGACCCCCTGGTTAACACGCGGTTAACCGGCCGTTGCCTGCGGCAGCACCAATCAAGAACCCTTAAAAAGAACCGTTTCCATGACAACAGCCCGTTGACCGCGTGTTAACCAGGGGGTCTGGTCAACCACGCTTTGTGCAACGGGGCCTTAGAGTGGAATACTAAACTAAAAACTGTCAAAGACTGAAGAAAAGACTATGTAAATGTATCATAGCATCCAAATTCATGAAGGTATATTTCGTAATATTTAAAAGGAAAAAATAAAAACCACATTTCATTATTTACTTTTAAATTTAAATAAACAAACTAAATTCTTAAGTTGGGTACTTATGCAACTGCGAAATGTACTATCTCATTAACATGCAACATTTCTGTGGCAAACTTATTTATATAAATCATTGTAAAAAGCTGTATATGTATTTTTTATCCAACAAAGGCAATGTGAAAAGCAAATTTTAAATCTTTGTACAGATTTTCCTTGTTTAAAAACTCTTACAGACTGCCAATCGTTCAATTCGTCACAGGGTTGCTTGGATGTTATTAAACACGAAATTTCTGTCCAGACAGTTGTTTACCTTGTGATAGGGATTGTGCGCCCATTAAGAGGAAAAAAGTTTGCAAAACAAAACTTAAAAGTATGACATTTTCGAAATTCCTCAAATTTTAACAAAAAAATTAAATGTATCAAAGGTTGCTATGATCAGATGCATAAAGAAGTGTAAGGTCAAAATAAAATAAAAACCTATAGCGAATTGGAAGAGTGGTAGTCTAATTTACTTTACATGTTGGCTTTCCTAGAGAAAAATATAAAGCTTTCTATAATGATTGTGTAAACAAGTTGTTTCACAGTTGCACAGGTACTATACTTAGGTTAAGAGTGCAGTAAATTGCTATAAAAATGTTGATATATTTGGATCAGCCAACTTTTTCAATTGCATGCATCTCAATAAAAAAAATCATAAAATTAACAGTTTAAATAAAAGATGCACTTTTGTTGCAGAAATTCATGTAGTTTTTAAAATATAAAAATTCATACTGACCTGTTTAGTTTCATTTTGGTTTTGACTGGCTGTACTACAATGAAAATGCACAAATTGGTAGGATGTGTACAATGAATTAAAAGTTTGACAAAATATATTTTCTTATGGTATTGATTGTATACTATAAAAATAAATTCACCTTGTAATTGCTTAAAAGATGGAAATAAATGGAATTTAAAAAAATGTTATGTGTTATAAAAATAACAACTGCTGATGTGCTCTTCTTCACACTTTCACTCATTGTACAAAAAACCCACTGCCACACATATTATAATAAAAACATCGTTCAATCAGCATCGTATTTTTATTAAATTAAAAATAGTGTTATTTAATTCGCTTTGTTTTCTTACATTTATTGCTATATTCACACATCTCGTTTTTTAATAAAGATATCCAATTCATAAATACAGCTCTTACAACTAAATAATGAACACAACGACCTCATCCACGCACGAAAACGTGTGCACAAGAAAACACAGATTTATTTCATACATCGGGATTGTACAAAAATAAGTTAGTGTTAATAAAAAAAAGAGAAAGATTCGGCCTTAACGTCTACTTACTCCTTACCGATGATTACACTTCTTAAAACTTAACCGTTACGATTTAAGTGGTAAAATAACTTTGTCAAATGAAAAAAAAACAATTGCGTCTTAACAATTAAACACTGGCACTGGATGCCGAACTGCTCCGCTGTCAGTCTTTGCGGTACTATGAGACCATGTCGTTCCAAGTACTGTTATTGCTGGAATCACTGCTCGGAGAAGACACTAAAAAAAATTGTAAACTTCATTTATATTCTGGGAAAATTGGTACTGCCTCTGTATGGCTATCTTTTAACCATATATTACACGCTAACTGTGACATTTTTATTTAAAATTTAAAGAAACATTTTTATAATAAATGTAATAGACAAAAAACAATGAAAACAAAATAGTAAAAAATAGATACAAAACCAAACAAAATTATAAGAAAGCAAATAGAATACTCATCCAAACTAAAATTTAATATTAAATGAAATTTGAACTGATTCACTGAAAAACAGTACACTGAAGTACACTGAGGGAATAAGTAAAATACAAGGAAAAAATTTTTAAAGGATTTTGAACAACAAATCTGGCTACTTACCAGAAGACTTTGGTAATTTATCTTTAGGGCCCCATACTCTCATAGTGCAGTCGTCAGAGACTGACACCAACATGTGTGGGTAGACGGGATTCCAAGAGACGCAATTTACCGTACGAGTATGACCACTCAATGTGGCCAAAGGAATTTCATTCCTTACATGCCATATGTACACCTAAAACGAGCAATCAAAACTTTCTTGCAAGAAATGATCTTCAAGCAAAAAAAGATGCAACTTACTTGGTTGTCTTCGCTCCCACTAGCTATAAAATCCTGATTTGCCCCTCCGAAGGTCGAATGTATTGTGAAATGTCCCTGAGTAACACCTTGATACCGTCTAACTAAACATTTATCCTTCAAATCCCAAAGATGCACGCCTTGCGTAGCAACGTTTAGAAGAGCTAACCTATCGTTCTTATCGACCGTGAAAGACATTATGGGATGTTCTTCTTGTAAACTAAAACAAAAAAATAAGTCACCAAAGTTGCCAAATACCCCACATTTTCTTCAGATTGACTGATTTTTACATCCCGTTCCTCCACGACTCTGCGAACTTACATGTGTTGGTCGGTAAGTTCGTCGAAACTGTAACTCCTTATCCTATGATGATAGTCAGACGCCAGAACAGCCTTCCCGTCAGATCTACACCAAACACAGTTGACACGGACACCCTCCCAGGTATCCAAAATGTTTCCCTCTGTATCACACTGATAGAAATGTCCGAGGATGCCACCCACGACGAATTTCGTTCCGTCCTTGTTCCACGAACAACACGTTAAAACGTCCTCGGGTGATTGGGACACCTTCAAGAACTTTTCGGTGTCTATATTCCACAACCAAACCTCTGGGCTGCCCTCTGGGCCACAGGCTAGTAGGTGCGTTGAATCGGGGTTCCACGCTATATAGCCAACACCTAAGGTGGGTATTGAGATTAAAATGACCTGCTAAGTTTCAAACGGCTGAAAAATCTTCTAAATTTAAATAGAATAGCTAATTAAGAATTTAGGATGGCAATGCCATCTGTCAGCATTACACTGACATGATGACAAAGCCACCTAGCTGCCTTTAAGAAGTAGTTTCTCTTAAGGCAGCTAGGTGGCTTTGTCATCATGTCAGTGTAATGCTGACAGATGGCATTGCCATCCTAAATTCTTACTTACATCATACCATTGCTTTGATATATAAGCAAAACCGGTTCTATTCCGTGCTGTTTACAGTAGACCTAATACCTAAACTGCACTGATGAGCGAGCTGTAATGACAGTGAAATAGATCTATCTGCAGTTGGTTGAGCTGTAGACAGCACAGCATAGACATGCATTTTAGAATAGCTAATGTTATTAACTAGGTTCCATATTTACTTTTTAGTCTGTGGTAGTAAAAATTATATATTTTATTACTTTAAAAGTAAGTCCATAAAAATGTTAATTTTGATTTCGCAAAGGCGTATTATTGAGCCTTAAGAATACACAACTTTGTCGAATTTAAATGTACTGTCTATCACTTATAATAAGCAGAATCTCATCAGGGCTGCCCTCGAATTTGAATCAGCTTGTATATATCAAGTTGTGATCTGCAGAGTTTGATTTGACATCTTCACTTCAGTGTTGCCAACACTCAAATGTTTTTCCCGCTAAACATGGGCTTAAAATCCGCTAGATAGGACAAAAATCCGCTAAAATTTAAATTATTACAATAACTAATAAAAACAGCTTTTCATAAAAAATATTTTGTAAATTATAGTGCCTAGCTGATAAAGAAATTAAACACAATCTAGTACAGAAATAGTATACTGAAGGTAATATGTGTACAATATAAAATATACTTGTTTAAAAACACGAAAAAATGTGTTAGTGTTAAATGACTACATTAAGCTTAAAATCAATGCATGAATAATACCATCATTTCTAAATACAAAATCCGCTAAAAATCCCGCTATCCGCAATTTGTCATTTTGTCTGCTAAATGGAAATCAAATTCCGCTAAATCTAGCGGAAAATCTGCTAAATTGACATCACTGACTTCACTTTTAAATTGAAATTTTGTGGGCTAAGTCCAGCGATTCGGGTGGGCACCCAACATAACTTCCTTATTTATGAACCGATCCCTTCCAAATTTTGGAAATCCATTACCACTCACAAAGTCCATATTTCAGTAGGTATCGCACCCTCCTACCCATTCTACAAATTCGATTTTTTCCTCATAACTGTTTATTTTTGTAACAAAAAAAATTGTCTTTTTCTGCATTTTCACCTTTAATTTCAGACTAATGAAATCAAGCCAAACTTACAAAAACACCATCTAGAATCAGGTACATACCATATGAATGTCCCTCAAGTGACTTTCTGTATGTCAACCTACAGTTCTCCGGGTCGACATCCCAAATAATCACATTCTGGTCCTTCGACCCCGTGGCCAGTTTCAAGCCGTCTGGGGAAAACCGGCAGAACCATATTTCGTCAATATGGTCGTTCAACACCTGCAATGAGCTTTTAACATAGCAAATACACCAATTTTTCCCTGAACTGTACCTGAACGGTGTGTGTCGGGAACGAATCTTTCGGACAACAATGATCGACTAAGAGTGAGGCATTATGTAAACTGAGTCCCTGAGATGTATTGTGATGTACGCAGCGGAGAGCTTGCAGCTCGAGCGCCTGATTGAGGAGGTGGTTCAGTCTGCTGGGTGGCAGCATCACGCTGGGAGGTAAGTAGGTTTGAAGCTTGTCCATTAACACAGATCGTGATTTTGTTCCCTTGCCATCCCTAAAAATGCGATGAGCACATTTTGAACCAGTCTTGCTACATGTCTAGGTAGGTAAAAACCAAAGTATAACGAATCCACGAAATATCTACTCTGGCTAAGCACTGAATAAACTGGTTACAGTATTCTAAGGTGAGACACTTTGACCCAGTAAATTTTAGAATGAATCCAGTGAAACAAAGTTACCAGGTTAATTTTTGTAAACGCCTACTAACAAAGGAATTTGGAATTTGTCAATTATAATAGAAAAAATAACATATTTGAAAAAGACTTAAAGGTTGAAACATTATATAGTAGTTAGCCACATCATATTAACTAATCTATGTAAAAATTAGATTTTGATGAAAAACTAATAAATATAGTTGTGTCACAGCCAGATCTTAGACTATATACAGCGTGTTCCTTTAGTGCATATTTCTTCTGTATCTACGAAAGATATTTTGTTTTGGATAAAAAATTTAGCAAATGTAATTTTAACTAATTAAATACTAATGTCTGCTTCATAGCTGGACACTAGTTTTTATTCTATTACTCATACAGGGTGTGTATTAATTGAAGTTACGCAATACAATTTTTAAATGACAAATAACATCTTTATTCCTGCATACACTGACGAATTTAGCAAATTTGCTTGTTTTTTCGTGATTTTTCCAAAAGCTACTAGAAGACATTTTCAATAATAACAAAAAATTTAATTCTTTTAAGAATAACTCAAAATCTGGCAACTTTAGACATTGGACAACCCTATATTTTTAGAAACAGAATTTTTTTAACACAATAAAAACTGGTGCCCAGCTATAAAGCAGACATTAATATTTACATAATCATTTGCCAAATCTGTTACTAAAAAAATATCTTTATTTCTTTAAACCTCTATAAATGTAAAAAAATTAAATGGTAATATCTTATATAAAGATTAAAAAAAAACACAGAATCCAAAAATGCATTAATATATATGATCTTTTATTTAAAATAAGAAAATTAGTGCCTACAGTGCTGTTATGGACCACCCTGTATAAGCATACATAATTTTATGTTGTACAGAATTTGAAACAAATTCACTTTACTTTATAAATTTCTTTCGTATCTTTAATACTTTCATTTTACTCTCTTAAAACAAAGTTCTTTACCAATTCGTCCTCTCCCGCAACTCCTGCGTGTTCGAACACATCATGTAACTAGAGAGTTGGTGCACACGGGTCGTGTTGTGCTGCAAAGGCGTCAATTCATTCCTGAGAACGTGTAGAGCATCGAGAACCCGTCCGTCTTCCAAATACTCCAGGTACTTCTGTTCCAAGAGCAGGAATTTCATTTCCTGAAAGAAAACAAGTCACCAGGTCGTCATCGAATGCTTAAAAAGTCGACTCACGACTAGACTGTTGGAGGCGCCCAATAACGGGCGTAACTCCTGGAGATCGTGGTCGGCCTTTGTCCAGTCACCGTCCATGACGTGTAGACGAAACTTGGCCGCTGCGGGATGGTCTAAGCGACATCCCGATTCTGCCATTAAAGATTCAGCTGCACGACTAAAACATGGATGTCGTAAAAATTGTGGACAAGCAATTTTTCTTTTGCAATCAAAAATTTGGTACCGTTTTTACAAAAAAAATATTTTAGGGTGCCTATGTCAACAAAAATATGATCATTATTTACTTGTACAGTTACCTCTGAAACAATTGCTGCTAATGTTGATACTTTAATCAAACACAAGCAGAGTCAACCCATTCAGTGAGTATTAAGAAATACGGCAAGGCAAAGAATATATTGTAAAATATTTTTAAAACATACTGAGACCATAAAGAATCGTGTTGACAGAAGTTGAACAATGTTGAGAAAATGCCAAAGAAGACACTAAGACAATTTGTTTGTTTGGAAAATTGGGCAATGATATTGAAAATTACGAATATTTGAGTATAAGTATTAAGTATCAGCTGCTGTTATTGCCCCGTCTAGATCAGCATCGATTAATAAGTGTATTCAGTAGAAGGTATTGACAAAAGGCAATCACTATCATCACATCACAGTGATGAGAACCAGATACGGCAATAGCATATTTTGCGTGCAATATTTTAGAGCTCTATGACAAGTGCAACATTAATAATTTCATTCCACAAGTAGATAATGTAGCAAATGTTTTGCAGTTAAGACCTAATGAAAGGTTTTGGGATGACATTTCATTTTTTATGTCAATATCTTTCTAAAAGAAACCATAAAATACAATAATAATCTTTTTCTTGTATGACATACCCATAAGCATGGTTGAAAATGTGAAAAAAATTGATGAGCCCACTTAAAACGAAGAAGTTATTTTCAATTTCCTGTATAATCACATTTTTCAAAATTAAATAAAATTTCACGGTGTAATTTTTTTCTATTTCTGATGATGGTTATCACATTCCAGAGTACTGGAACACTATCTGAAATATAGTGAACGAATTTGAAGACCACAGTTTATAAAGGGGAATATCAGAAAATGTTATTTGCAGGAAAGTAAAAATAAAGGTTTAAAATGCTGCATCTTTCAATAGTTGTAACCATCAAGCCAAAAACAATATAAATTTAACATTTATAACATAATTACATTGTTTAAGGAAACACAAAAAGATGTTTTATTCTATCTATAAGAACACAAAAAAATATTTGTTCTTATAACTACATTTTATTACTTGCAAAAAACATTATGCGTTTTATTAAAGCAAAGTCTATTATTGTTTACTCTACAGCTTCACTGTCTTGTTTTCTTCCATGCGATTGTTTCTTTTTAGCTTTTCCATTAGAAGGAACCAGCTGCAAGGTTGAAGCAAAATCTTTTCAAACACTGCAAATCCTTAAATTTTTCAGCACTTATAGGTAATGTATCTGAAAAAGCATTTGATTTTATATATTTATTTTTTGGAATATCCATGCATATTGCTTCAAAGTTACATCTGACCTATTTGCAACATTGTTAAACTTCTTTCTCTTGCAAAATTCTAAAGCTCAACTTATTATTGGCTTCTTGTTTTCTGATACAATCTTTGCTTTAATTTAATTATTCATTTGCTGATGTGGTCAATGTTTGTGCTTGAAGCGAAATCATTTTAGCTATGAACTTATCACAACTACTACATGTATCGGATCTGGGATACCCAAACAGAACATAGAAATGTTTTGAAAATATGTGGCAAAAGGTTTCATATTCCTCTTACTTTTTCCAAAAGCGTATTGTGCAGTTCATTCAGTAAAATAATTTTGTCAATTTGTTGATGTTATAATGGCTTTATCATCCCTTCAATGATTTTTATTAATGTGTTTTATTAGTATTTTACTTTGGTGTCCAATTACTTGTCCCATTCCTGTATTTAGCAGATTTTTTACAGGAGGTGCGGCATACAGTCAATGAATCAATTAACACAGATATATGTTCTGTCCATTGGTACATTTAAGTAGGCCAGGATTTTTTTTAAATACTTATTTTTACAGTAGGGGAGATGTTATCAAAACATTTCAACTAAATGGATTTCAAATTTTTCAGCCAATTTTGGACCTTTCGCCCTTTTTAGCCTGTACCTACTCTACATGTGTACAGAGTGTCCCATTTTTTTGTTGTAACTGTAGGGTATCTCAGTAACTTTAGAATTTTTATATAGTGTTTTGTTTTAAAGCTATAGCCACTTTGGAATTTTCTCAAGATCTTGCTTTGTGTGTAGATAAAAAAAGAAGATATAAGGACATTTTTGAAAGATAGTTTTATTTCAAATCCAGTGGCATACTCAGAATTTTTTTGGAGGGTTACATTTTTAAGATATAACAGAAACTTGCATTTTGTTAATGGCAACTATAGTTGGCTTTGCAATAGTTAATACCTTTTTTTAATTAGAAATGTTATGTTTACATCCAGGAAGCTATGAAAGCTAAGGAAACATATTATTAAATAAGACTTATTAACCATTAAAAAGTGTATATGTCTATTTGGATACATATATAAGACTCACAAAGACGCCTTTTCGATTTTTTTGTCGGTAATCAAGGATGTCATGTAACTATTGAAAATCATTGTTTATTTGGAGATAAGTATGTACCTATGCACTGTTTAGCGTCACATTATTTACATGTATTTTGACGATAAATGTTAAATCTCATAAAATTACTACTTAACAACTTAATCAGAAAAAATTGGTCTTTCGACCATAACAAATCCAACTATGGCTCCCATTAAAAAAAGAATCAAAATCCAAATAGGTATGTATCTATAAAAAGATTTTTCAGTTTTTTTATTTATATACATACCCAAAAGAACTATTGAGAACTGAAGAAATATTACATTATTCAAAAGTTGGCTACAGCTTCAAAACAAAAGGTGATGGTACAAGAAAGTAAGACAGTAACCTGTAAACCATAGCTCTCTAGTTATTAATAGGTAGTTATCGAGATACCCTGGAATTACAACGAAAATGGACCACCCTGTAGTGTAATAGGCAAACAGAAAGAAACATTGTTTGCTACAAGAATGCGATTTCGAAATTCCCGCGCTATTTTCAATGGCGTCGTAGTTTTGACAATCAGCTGTTCTTTGTGTATGCGAACAGATGAAGGACGTTCATCTAGGAAATCGTGAACACAAAAACACTTTGCCACCCAAATTTATTGGGCAAGCGACCTTGTTCACCAGGAAGCGCTTAAATTTTGGCAAGCTAACGATTAAATTAMTAACATAAGTGGGCACTCGACTTTCCAGCTGAAAAGCAGCAAATTTTATTTCAAACAAGGGAACAAAAGACGATCGACAAAGCAATCGCCACGGGCTTTGTCCGCGAAAAACAAAAACATGGTGACGTCTTGCGCCCAGCGCCAAATGTCAAGTTTGTTTACCTCGCCGTTCTGGAAAATCGATTCGCGAGAAAATAGGTCAATGCACCCGTTCGTGACTCAGCAATTAAACGAAACGGCATCGAGAAAACAAAAGGAAAACGAGCGAAGTCGGAAAACGGAACAAAGACGACTCACTTGAGCCCCTCGCTCTTGAGGTACTGTCCGATGAGCCTGACGATGTCCTGGCTGGTCTGGCTGAGGGTCACCACCTCGGGGGCTCCGTCTCGCTCGTCGTGGCCGTTCTCCGGGGCCCCCGCGACGGCCCCGTTCTGCACGACTCCGTTGCTCGCCGCCTGCATGCTGCTGTCAACGCAACTGTCACGTCGGGGCTTCTTGCGAGGCGGCGATCCACCTTCGTCGGCCGATGATGACTCACCGGTAGAGGCCAGGACTTATTTTTAAATTTCGCTTTGTTCCGTTATTATATCAACAGACCACACGTCTTTTTGCGCACTAATAACGGGACGGCTGGCAAATTTCGGCCGCGTTACGTCATAGGTGCTGCATCGCCAAGAACGAACGTCGATGGTCGACCTGCCTAATAACGTGGCGCATCTTGACGCATGCGAGCATAGTTTTCTTTCCCTGGTGTGCACCACTTGCGATCCGAGGTTGGGCCGTGGTCGGAAAAGCGCAATTTTCGCACGACACACCACCCCAAAAKCAAAGATCAGCTGAAGGGAACAGCTGGCCACAAAGAAAGCCTCCGTTCTCGGCCACCGCGCAGGCGCACCACGCGGTTCGTTTATTTGATTTTGCAATGCAAATAAAAAGGAAGAGCTGGAACAATTGCAACACGCTGCGCCTGCGTACACTGCGGAAGTGCAGCTCTTGAGACGACGTTGTCACTTCTACCGATTTTTCGTAGATCTACAGATTTTGCCTATTACCTAAAAATCTGCTTGAAAACACTTTTTTGTAGTAGGTACGACGAAAATATTAAGGAGATTGGCACTTTTTCTCAATTTCAAATGCATATTAGAGAATATCAACGAAATGTGAAAAAAAATCAATTCTTATAAGGGATCAAATGTCAAAATTAAATTAATAAAAAGCACTAAACAAACTTGCAGATAATTTGTAGGCTAATAAAGACAATCCATTTAAAAAATAATGAGCGCCAGGCTAAATTAAATAATTTATTAAAGACCTTTTCTAAATTTGATTAAAATCCCACAGACCAGTTTCAGCATTTTAATATCTTCAAAATATTTGATATCACACATGGAAAAGTACAACTTAAGAAAATGATGAATCCACAATCCAATCCTACATGGCTTACCAACAATTCACAATAATGAAATACCTTTCAAACCAGTTGTTATTTATGTTAAAAATTATCAATGCCAAATAACGCTCTTCTTGTGTCCTATAGTGTTTTCAGTCTTTTCACTTCAGTTGCCCTAAATGAGCTTTTAACAAATTTGAAAACTCCTTTATACCAAACGTAAAAAAACATGTTACATTTAAGGACATATTCTACAATCAATCCCAATGGGTTTGCCTTTGTCTTCAATCTTGGCCAACATGTTCATATCGAATTTTGAAGAAAAATTACAACCAAGAATGAAATTATAAAGAATATATTATTCTGGACCAGATATATTGTTTATGACAGGCAGTTGACCCCCAAACATAAAGAACCAATTTACGCTAGAGGAAGAAAAGGATGAAGTTCTTATTTTTTTGCATATCTATGTTGGTAATGAACAATAAAACTGACTTCGATGTATAAAAAAAATCAATACATTCGGACGTGTTATAATCCCAGTATGCTCAAATTAAGCATTTAGTGTTCTATAATTTAATAGACTAGAAACATACCACTTAAAAAATAAAGAAATAATTGTAAAGTATGCTCAAAAACACTAGCCACTGTTATAATCCTCCAGACTTTTTATTAAATTCTTGTTCTTTCGGCAATTCCCAAATGCCCATAATAGTCTTGCAATCATATCTTTTTTAATGATTTTTAAGTTGAAAACACACTGCATTTTTTATACAACCCCAAATGAAGAATCCATTGGGATTAAATACAAGGAACATGGAAAGATGAGATGATGATGATGAGAAAATGACATATTTGCTAGTCCTTTGTTTTATTGAAAATAAAGTTAGTTATTGTATAATTTTAACCAGGACTTCTGATTTAATGTCAATTATTGTTAAATGTTTAAACAACATAAATACTAAAAATGTTATATTCTTGCTTCTTCAGCAAATGTTATAGCATTGCCTCTTTTATTACTGTAAAAAATACAGTCATTACTATACAACTTTGTTGTAACCTGTTACAATATCAAATTCAAACAAAACTGCATAATATTTTCATTACATCTTGGCAGATGGTGCCTTTATATAAAAAAAGGGTAATTAAAATTATAAAACATAACAAAAATACAAAATATTCGATAAGTTATACTTCTTCCAACAACTTTTCCTTCTCCTTAAGATTATCACTTTTTGGCAGATTTGACACTGGATTCTGGGAATACAAATACACCGCGAATAATACTGTAAAAATAGACAGTACAGTATTCAAATAAATTGGTATGTTAAAAAATAAGTAACTAAGTACAGCCGTCAATAATAATTCTAGAGCACTAGCGAATGTCTTGAGAATAGAATTCAGTGTTTTCAGGAAGAAACTGGTAATGATGCCTATGGCACAATTATTTATCATAATAACTAATACTTTATAATGGAATACTTTTGACAAGCTTTCAGTGTTAAAAGCTTCCAAAAAGTTACCTTGGACTAGCAACACAGCAAGATTACATATAATAGAATCTAAGTACATAAAAACATTTTGAACGAAAATGTTAACATTGGCACCGGTTTCTTTCAACAGGTACTCATTGTAAACTCCAGCTAGGCAAGAGCAGATGACTTGAATTAATATAAACACAGCACTAATATTGAAATGCATAGACACTGATTTGTTTGAAACTGATTCATCTTTGTCTTCAGTAAAATTAACTTGCTTCAACATACAACCTAGTGTAAGCAAGAAAAGTGATAGCCATTGCCGCCGACTCAATTTCTTCTGAAAAATCACCTAAAAAAAAGAAAGGATCAATCAATGGTCAAATAATTTTGTTAAGCTTACCTGAAATAATATTGCTGTCACTACAACTCGCAGTTGTAGTAGTAGATAGTATGTTGTTGGATCAAATGTCGATAAATTTACAAATGACAAGTTGTTATATAAACAATACAAAAAGGCGGGGACAAAATACAACAACAAAACATTTTTATTTTTAAGTACTTCCTTGACAAGTGTCACAGGTGATTCACTACAAATAAACAAATGTTAAATTCTATTTCAACAAAATGACATACTTACTCTTTACAATAAAGGGCTATAGAAGCCAGTAGTTTAAAAACTTCTGTCATCAACACAACATCAACCACATTGTAACTATATTCACTATTTGATCCCTGTGAAGCAGTCACCAATATTCCTTAAAATATCAAATTGAAAACTAATCCAAAAATTCAATATACGTGTTTTACCCTGGTTTACAAACAACAAAATATACAGGACGAATACTATTAAACTTAATTTTGTTGGAAACAACTCCTTACATGAAACTTTATTCATTTCACAGTGCTATATTCAAGCTTGTAACTACTCACAGACATTCAATGTTATCTTTGTTAACCCACCTAACCATTTTGCAAGCTCGGTAATTCTTTGAATTCGAGCACGATATGTATTTTTTACATTAAACAAATTGAACTGCCCACCAATAAACAGATAGAACACGTCAAATAATGCGCGTCAGCTGTTTTTGACACTGGCGTGTATCATTTGACGTTCAAAGCTACTGTTGTCACATTATACACTTTTCCGCAAATTTGAAAATGTTATTATTATATTATTACGTTTCCTGCATATCACCCCCTTTCAAACGTCACGGTGCAATTTTGCTTAAAGTGAAAAAACTAGTAGAAATGCATATTATGCTATATAGTTACTGCCTTTTTCATTGTGAAATTTGAACATTGCAATTAAATTCATGAGACTAAATTTTTGTGTTTGTATTAGTATGTGTTTATTTTCTTGTTTTGTACTACGTGGCATTGTTAAAAATGTAGTGAAAAAGGTGAATAACGATTTTTGCATTACCCACTGCTCTTAAACATTCTGGCAACACTGCTTGACTGGTTGACACTGACTTTTGTAAGACTTTGACAGGGGGTAGTGGGGCAAAGAGGTTGAAGGTTGTCTAGATAAATCAATTACTGTATCCAAAATCCGACAAAATCATGGCAAAATTAATTGCAAGTGCCCCCAACTTAGTGAACAGTAAGTAAATTCCCACCTTTAATACTTTAGATCCGATCCTCCGCTGTAATTCCCTCGTATTACGTAACATAACCTAACTTCGACCAGTGATTTAAGACTTCTTTACGTAATATTCGAACTCTGGCCCTACAATGCTACTTCATTTTGCGTTTTAGAATTGGTGACCGCTGCCCAACCCAAATTCCAAGTATTTCTAAAGTACGCTAAGGTGGAGCTGTCACCACCGTCACCTGGCGACATCCCAGAGATCAGAGCCGGAATTGGTAGGTTAGTTTCTGCAGCCAAAACGGGAAAATGGAAACAGCTCAGTGTGAAGGAGGCGTGGTTAAATACTTTGGTCACTGTCGAGGTCCTGTGTTGGTTTTACGTGGGCGAATGCATCGGAAAGCGCCATATTGTAGGATACAACGTTTAAATATGTTTAAGAGTGTTCAATGCGATGTGTAGTGCAGTATGTTTAATTAAATCGTTACAATACTAAGTGTGCCTCATTTTTTTTGCGGATCTAATATGCAGTATCAACAAGTTTGGATTTTTCTTAATTCAATTTTATTGATGAAACTAGAATAATTGTTATACTTGTTCGGTTAGATAACATGAACACTTATGTAAAAGTAGACTACAATTTAGCAAAATGTATTGGAAACAATAGCATATTTCATTATGAAAATTATTTAACACATCAGAAATTATCTATTTCAACTTGGTACACACTGATTCTGGTACATATATTAACTGGCAAACGAACAGATGATTATAATTTAGAGAAACCACAAAACTTCTATTTTACACAGGCACACATGTTCAAATTTTGTGGATGAGAATGAATCTTTCAAGTGTTTTCATGGTTTGCTTTGATTATTCAACTTTCAAGATTACTTATTTTTTTTATATTACAGTAGCTTCTAAAAGGAATCTATTTAAAATTTTGCTCCAATTCAGAATACCTGTGAAATTAATATATATTATTATAATTCAGACATTTTAGAATTGTGATTTGTCAAACTACTAGAATAATCTAAAAATCATACATTTTTAGAGTATTGAAATACTGTACTCTGAGTTTTATATGATACATTATTATTGAATCACTTCTATAAACAATTCAATTGTCTTTGAATGACAGATGGAAGTCTTAAACATGCTTGGGTAATCCAAGAATTGTTCTATGAAATTTATTTTAAGTTATTAAGAACGGTTTTCAAACAACTCTTATTTCTTACATATCCATAAAAATTAATTTTAGTAATGTTGACATTATTTACAAGATTTTATGCATACAATTTTATTCAAAATAGATTGGGGTTCTTCCAACTTGGAGACCACTTCCATTGGACTACCAAAACCAAAGTACTTAAATCTACAAGCTTGTAGTGTGTAGCTTTCATCGAAGAGGATATACAATTGACACTTTTTGGACGTAGTTATAATTATTATTAAACTTTATACAAGCTTTAAAACACCTTTTTTTCATAATTCAGTCTTGCACTTCCTTAAAAATCCACGTATTCTTAAAAGGTTCATAAATGAAATGAAAGAGGCTGTTAATAAGTAGTAATATAGATTTATTCATAATTAACACTTTAAAGTACATCGTAGACTTCGTTATGTATCTGTTCTTGCACACAACGAAAACAGTGTAGAGATGCAAGGACCTCTGTGAATAAATATAATTTTTACCTCCCTTCAAAACATTAAGTTACAAGACTCTAAAATGCACGCTAGATGTAGGAACATATGCAGTAACAAATAAAAAAGTCGTTAACTTAGAAAAATATATAGACTATTTCGATTTGCAGTGTCCCGAAATGCTTGTCACAAAGTACCTAATCATCACAAAAAAAAAAACGAACATAAAACCTTTACAGAAACAAAAAACTATATTAATAATACTTTACAAATTAATGCGTCCGAATAAGTTAACGAGATGCGAATGTTGTTAAAATGCGTAAGATGGAAAAATTAAAGGGGTATAATTGCGTTTATTATTTCTTTTTTGTGGTAGGGTTCCGTTGCGGCGTCGAAGGACGCCCAGAGTTGACACCTTGGTACTGGTATTTCGCCTTCTTCTCCGATGGTTTTAATATCTGCAAAATTTCCCCCGATTAGCTTAAATTGTTTCTAATGTGGTAAATAATAATCATATGTAAAATCGAAACTTTTAGAGATCCGGCAATATATTGTTTAAATAAATTTCAGTTTTTCGCTAATATTTCAGAAACTACAAGCCTGATCTAAAAAATGATAAAGAGCAATTTATTTATTATTAAATTTGGAAAGGAAAGGTGTCTATAGTTTTTATCCCTGCTCCTTGTTTAACAAATTATAAACAAAAAATGTAACCCCTGTACTATGTCGTGCATATGTAGCTGCATTGAATGTGTGCTAAGTAGAACTTACATTGCCAGAGCTCTAGATATTTCCATTTAATGCATGAACGAATTTAAGCCATATTTTAATATGTATGCAATCATTTCATCTATTAAGTCTCTGACACCTAGACTATCAGGAAACCAACCTGAAAGGAACACATCAACGTCTCGTCGACGCTCATCATTCCCCCAGCGTTGTCGAATTCACCACAGTAGTTCGGTGCCGAGAACAGTGTGACCAGCTGCCGCTTGGCGAAGAACTCGTATCCGTCTTCTACCACTTGGTGCGCCCGACATATCAAGTCGAGATCGTGTCGGTTTAAAAATTTACTGACGACGTCCGCCCCGAAGGTGAACGAAACGCCTCTGTCGTTTTCGCCCCAACCCTGCACGTCCTTGTCGGGATCGGACCACAACAGGTCGCAAAGAAGCCCTTGAACAACGTTAGTTTATAAAAAATTGAGAAGAGTGTTCAAAAAGGAGAATTATAGCAATAAAACCAGCTCATAATAACCAGAACTGGTTTTATTAAATGTTACACAAGTAATCAACTATTTTTTTTTATTATAATAATGTCAAGGTAACAGAAACCGATAGTTATCTACCAAACAAAAAATAGATGCCAGTCATTTGTGATCTTGTGGTATAAGTAGAATGAATTTATTTTCTGACCTTCCCACTGCTTTCTATGAGTTTTATTACACCAGGGATGCTAGCACTTATATTTGAGAAAATGCACTTTTAAAAACTCTAAATATAAATCCATTTACTCTGTCATAGATTAAGTCGTGTGTAACTAAACTCTTGAATAAAAATTAACAGACTACTGTAAATTCTTCAAAGAATTCTTGTAAAATGAAAATATTTATTACATTGCCTATGTTGCAAATAGACTGTAATCTTTTTCAGTTCATTGCTTGTATTTTTAAACAACAGCTGCCAATTAATGTTTTTAATTAACACCTGTTCTGATTAAGAAATTAATTTAGCGAAGATACTTTTTGTTGCTTATAGTATCACAGTGGTTTTTAACTTTATAATAAAGTACTTTAAAATGAAAAATGAACCACCAGAACAAAATATGTCCATAGATAAGTTCATTCAAAATTGAAAATGAAGCTAAAATGTGGTGAAAACCATACAAAACTGTGAAAAATGTTTTGAAATAGTATAAAACAGGAATACAACTTTATCTGTTAATTTGGAAAAACTTCGAAATAGGCTGTTTGTGTAGCATATACATTCAGTCCCACAGCAAATAAAACATTTTCTAGTAGTGCCATCTATTGAGGGGCAAAAGCACTGACAACCTGACAAAATGTCATGTCAAAAAATGCAAGCATATACAAAATACTCCAATAAAGACGAGATATCCTACATAAACAAAAATATTTTCTGGTGACACAAATTAAATAGAGAAACTTTTTTTAACCATGTATAAAGTGAGCTAGGCCGTTGATACTGCTGAATATACTGTAACGTCAATGTATAACAAACATTGTTCTTTATGGCTGCGATCGGTGTTATCTAAAACTACATTACGATAATTTTCTGAATTACATGAAATAAACTGTAACAAAAGGACATAACTCGCTATTTAATTATAGTTATGCAAGCAAATTCTAAGCAAGGTTGTAATTATCTTCAAGGCCAACACTTTAACACTGTTTACAGATGTCACATTTAGCAAACAAAATACATTGTTTGACATATTGATAAAACTGCAATGTATGCAGCCAAACAACTAAGGGTTAGGTAAAAGCTAAAATAAGCAATGTAAGCATAATGATAATCACAAAGTTCAATCTTATCTCAAATATTCTCAACAAGCTACACAACAAATAGAACAATAATCAATTTCAAATCTCCAATAAAAATTTTCATTCGAGATAAAATTAATTCGTAACAAAATTACCTGTATCAGGTACATCGGTTGGTCTCATTATACGCCTTATTTGTTCCATTCCTTGTAAATCGGGACTTAACCCCCCATGACAGCAAAATATCTTCTCGTCAATTATAGCAGCTATCGGCAAGCAATTGAAGCAATCTGTAAACGTCTTCCACAGTTTAATGTTGTACCTTCTTTTACCTAGAAGTACAATCGGTGAGAAAACAAAAAGGACGAGATGCGTCAATTTACATTCATCGTAAAATCCATAGATGCGGTTTATCGATGCGCACTCGTGATTGCCTCTCAGAAGAAAAAAATTCTCGGGGAATTTAATTTTGTAGGCAAGTAATAGACATATCGTTTCCAGTGATTGTTTCCCTCTGTCGACATAGTCGCCCAAAAATAAGTAATTAGATTCGGGAGGGAAACCACCATACTCAAACAGTCGAAGTAGATCTGTGTATTGTCCATGAATGTCACCTACAAGAAATAATTTTATATACTCGATACACATTAATCTTCAAATGAATACAATACTATGTTTTCCTATTTTTAACAAATTTTCAATACCTACATCTTTTAAAAATTATATGCATATATAATATAATTAATCCATAAATAAAGTTTGGAGACATATGGAATTATTTTTAACTAATCTATAAATCGAAGTAAATGGTCTCAGTGGGAAATTATCGATAGCAGAACAAACTCAATAAAGTAGATAGCATTTATCCAAGAACGTAATAAAAAATTTTAAGTATTTTACAATACAAATTGTAGCAAGCACAGTAAATGTAAAAAAAATGAAAGTCAACTCACCACATATTTTGAGAGGTGCCTCAAGCTCCAATAGAATCGACTGCTGCAAGAATATCTCCCTGGATTTGAGACAGAGGCCGCGGACCTCAGCCTCCGTCATCTGCACGGACTTTCCAGGTCTGCATCCTCTAACTAAAAATGCCAATTAAGACACGCTACAAAACAACACCGTTCAGCTACACCAGAGACAACGCTAAGCTACGGAACTCTACTCTCTAAACTTATCTATGTACATTTTGTATCCTTACATTCCGATGACACGAAAATGTCTTTGAATTTCGTTTTCTTCTTGACATCCGGGACGCCTTGTAAGTCGCGCTGAGCTTTATACACTTTAGCCACACCACAAGTAAAGCAGCACGAAACAAACAACACTCAAACCATTATGTAAACTTAATTAAAAATAATCGTTTGTGTAAGCAATGACTGGACTACTGATTTGCGTGATTTACCAAACTTAGCGTGGGGGGGAGTGGCATGGCAAAAAACAATGCTGCTAGCGACTTTACTAATAATTGATTAAGGGCCTAAAAATAAATTGAACCCATTAAAAGCGGAGTTTTGAAGCTGGGTCGCGATGATGGTCGGAAACGTCAAAGTCAAAATGCTCAGTGGTCACTAGCGTGCAAAGCAACATACTCCGTACTGTGGTCAGCACGATGGGCCTATGTACAGGTATTTTGCGAGGATGATGGATTAATTACCTTCCAGTAATCGCTGAATTAAATTATCTACGTTCAACTCCGGGTCTGCCATTTTATTTTATGCAACTTCAACGTTCAGTTCCACCACTACATGTTTACACTGGAATTTTGTTAAAGTCACCAAAGACGGGATTGTCTTCACGCCAGTTACATTGACAGATGACTTGGCGGGCAATTCAATTGTTCGAGACGGTCCATCGTCCATCATACTAAGTTGATCGGCTAGTAAAGCGCGGAATTATGCGAAATTTGAAACTAAGACATCATAGATGAAGTACATGCGATGTAACAGTTTTTATAAAATGTAAAAAGTGTAATAAACTCGACTGCTATCAAATTTTTGTTTTTTTTTTCAAGGTGCCAATGGTTAAAGTACACGACAGTCCTTTTTTTCTTTGTATTGCATAATAAAATACAAGAAAGTTCAAAATCAATCTCATAGCTACAATGTTGCAATATTATAATATTAAAAAAATAAATAAAAATAATATGCATTAGTGATTCTCAAATTATTTTGAATAATTGCACACCTACAGGAAATAAATGAATATGAGTTTTTAGAAACGTTTTCTTAAGAAACCCTCTCTTTTCAATTATTATACAGGGTGTTCCATTAGTGCGTATTTCTCCTGTATCTCCGAAAGTATTAAAGATGCCAAAAACAACATAAAGCAAATTAAATTGGTTTCAAATTCTCTAAAACAAAATTATGTATGCATATACACACACTTTATTTTAAGTAGAACACCCTGTATATTAAGGTTTTTTATTCTGCGTTGAATTTTAATGTAACTTTGTATAAGGTTTACCATAGCTAGATATTACAGTTTTTGAAATAATACTTTTTTAAAAGAATTGACATTTGTAGATGTTCACAGAAATAAATATTTCTTTTTAATAAGAAATTTCGCACATGTAATTTTAACTAATTAAATACTAATGTCTGCTTTATGGCTGGACACTAGTTTTTATTCTATTTTATTCTATTACTCATACAGGGTGTTTACTAATTGAGGCTAAACAATGCAATTTTCAAAATGGCATCGTTTGAGCAGTTAAAGAAACGATTTTTGAAAACTGCATGATAGCATGTGTAAATGGGCAACATCAGTGGTCCGTCAATGTGTGGGCTAGAATTCTCGGGAAAGCACGTAGTGGGGTCTTTTTTGATCATCCGTTTTTTAGAAAACCATCTCTATAATTTACTAGAAGGTCTTCCTCTGGCACTACGTCGCGAAATGTGGATACAGTAGGGCGGTGCACCTCCCGACTGCATGGTAGCACCCATTTTATGAAAAAGTGGAATGAGAAAACACGGCTTTTGACAATATGTTAATAAAAGTAATTGAAAAGAATTATTAAAAGGCATAACAAAAACAATCAGACAAACCCACAAGCAGAACAACAAGCATTAAATAAATATTCACAATATTGACAATGAACAACAACAATAACAATAAACATAACGTACAAACTAAGATTAACATTAAAAAATAAAAAAGACATTAAAAGATTTTCATAGCCGATGCTCAAAAACGTTTCCAMTTMGTTCGGTGCAAAGTTCAATTCTTCTTTTAAATGAATGTTTAACACTATAGCATTTGAGGGGTGATTGTTTCAAATGCTCTAACAATGTGAAGTAGCATAACTCCGGTTGTAGGTGGGGTTTTGTATACAATATTCTTAAAGTACCCCATACGAAAAAATCGAGTTTGGTAAAATCAGGCGATCTTGCAGGACACTTCACCGGTCCTCCATGTCCAATCCACCTATTTTGGAAATGTGTGTTCAGATATTTTCTTATGTTAGCAGAGTAGTGAGGAGGTGCACATCCTGATGTATCCACATTTCTCGACGTACTGCCAGGGGAAAATCTTCTAGTAAATGAAAGAGATTGTTTTCTAGTTAGCTCACAAATATTTTGGTAGACTAATTTTCACTGGCGTTTCTTATGCACAATTCAGACGGGACTGCAAATGGTTCTGTTTTTTGTTTTCAAAAATTCAGCTGCTCCGTTTTTCGTGCCGGTGAGAGCATTATAGGGATAATAATAAAGCTCAGGCGCAGATGGTTTCTTCGAAAATGTATCATTCTATTTCTGGTTACCGTTTCAATATAAAATAATCGCGATAAGCGATGAAACCTGACAAATACCCCCTTATCCGCGAAAAAACTAGAGAAGCACCTGTTATCTCTTATCAGGACGATAACCGCGTTTACTCGGGTACCCATCATCACCTCACACCCATGTTTAAAGCACACCTGCAACGACTGTAATGTGTTTAGATCTTGATAGCGAAAAATGAAGTTATTTGGGGTGCTGTTTGTAACGATTTTAATCGCCGCGGCGATTTTAGCCCAAGAAGGAACGGAAGAGGGTAGCCCGGAACTAGCGGAAGAAGAAACTCCGGAAGGCGAAGCAGATCCACAAGATGCAGAAGTTAAACCGGCAGAAAGTTCCCTAGATCCGCAACCAGAGCCGGGAGAAGAAACTCAGACGGGTGCAGAGCCTCCACAACCAGATCCAGAAACAGGTAATTAAAATTTTTTGAATGTCTCCGTCAAGGTGTATCCAATTTAGGAATAGATATGACAAAGTTGTTATTTCGCAATTTACCATACTGATGAGAGATTCGTTTGTTCTATTTAGCCGATGATGAACCTGAAAACGTACCCGACGATGCACCTTCAGGTCCAAATCATCCAGGTATGAGCAGAGCATGGTTTGAACAATACGTCGATTATAATAACTGGGGTAAGTGGCATTATTGATGTTTGTTGCTTGAGATTCTGAGTGACGCAGTTCGTTAGTCACGATGAGATAAATCGGCGCCATTTTGTTTACCATTAGGCGTGGTTCCATTGTTTCATCTGGATTCATTGAATATTAGTCAACTATAAACAGAGAGTCAGTTTTTTTAACGTTTTATAACGACTGGATTCGGAATTCTATTTCAAGTTCTGCAAGTCTTGTTCGTAAAAAACTAGCATCATTTGGAGACGCTCTACAGGCATTTTTCTTAGAAATCCTCAAGATCAATCAATTTATTCTTATCGTTTCTGATATGTCTGAGGATTAAAAACATTTGATGCAACTATACGCAATATTGATTAAAGCAAAATATCAAAAGAGGACCGAAGGACCAAAAAATGTTATGAATTTAGAAAGTAAATGATCTAAAGGTGCTGGTTTCGTTTGCGGAGTCAAGGAAAATAAAAAGACGTATGTTCGCTTACCTTAGGTACGGCGTTGCGAACACGGGATGCGGGTAATCCACCAGAAGCGGGAGCGGGACCAAAAGCGGGAACGAGACCAAAAGCGGGTGTGACGAAGCGGTAGTTCAATTGTATGTAGCACAGCGAAATCGGATACACATTCACTAGGTTTGTTTATTTACTATGCACTTTTTTGTTAGTTCTTTCTAATGTTTTTATTAATGGTCAAAACGACTAGATATTTGGTAAGCGAACATCTTACGCGCGAAATTTAATAACAAACAAAAAATTAGATATTTTGCTTTAACAGCATTATGAAGATCATGAGTTGAGGTAAAATTATATTCAGGTTCAACTGTCTACCTTATAACATTTGTTTACTTTGCAGAAGTAGGTTAAGCAAAGAAACGTTTATAAACTGGTACGAGATCGTTTAACTGGTATACGCTATGCTAAGCAAAAGAAGTAATGTAATTAAAGCTATTTCAAGAAGACCAGTACACTCTTTGTCTTTTCAATAATTAGAAGGATAAAAATGGTAGTTAAATAATGTAAACTAGTCAATTTGCACAATGTGGAATATAGTATAATGTTACTTCTAAAAGATTAATCTTCATCAAGTCCAACAAATCCACCTTATTAGAAACAAATCACTTTCATGTAAATTCCTATGTATTACTCTTTTTATGGCACTGATGATGGCTTGTAGAAGCTGAAAGCACTCTGCCAATTTGTTTCTAATAAAGTGGATTTGTTGGACTTGGTGAAGATTAATCTTTTAGAAGTATAAGAAGTTAGTGGAAACGGTGTGGAAAGACCTTAGAAAAAATAGTGTAGGTTGTCGGAAACCGCGGTGCCCGGGTATTCGTTAAAAAAATAAAAAAGTGTTAAGGAAGCGACAACGGATAGGAGGAAAATGCAAAAGTCTAAAATATCGGTGGTGGCATTTTCCATTTACTCCTGACGCGTCTAAATTTTGCATTTGGAAAACAATACGATTCTCAAAAATCGCCAGGGCATAGTTTTAGCTGTGAAAGGCAAATATTGCTTGGACTATCATATTACAAAATTATTGGTAGTACAAAAACGACCAAATCAGAGTGACATTATAATATATTTTGAAATCCAAGAAATAGGAAGTACGTAAGCCAAAACTGAGCTACATTTACATTCCTGTAACTGGAACAATGAAAAATCACATATTTTGTACCGTGAATCACATTCGGTTTGATACGAAGTATATCGTAATACCTACAAACAGAACAGGTATATCGCATACTTTGCTTATCAGTAAACAAGCCTTGGATAAAAATGACCGTGTTTGAGAGACAATTTATCACATTTATTAAAGGTAGTTAGTTGCACAAACGTTCATTCTTATTACTCATTAGCAGGGCTGGGCAAAGTATCGATACTTACTCAAAGTATCGATACCTTGGCGGTATCGAGTATCGTACCACCTTTTCGTGCTATCGATAACGTTCGAAAATATCGAAAGTAATTAAAGGTATCGAAAGTATTCAAAAGCATATGAAGTACCGAAAGCATCAAACGTATTGAAAATATTGAAGCATTGATATGACCTAGACAGAGTATCGATACTTAAAATGTTGTTACTTTTGCCTGTATGGAAGATCGATACCACCTTGTCGTGGTATTCAAATATCGAAAGTACCTAAAAATATCGAAGTACCGAAAGTATTCAAAAACTTGTCGAAAGTATCAAATATGTACTAGAAGTCTCATAGATATTGCAGCATAATAAAAATATTTAAAAAAAAGATTAAAATATTAAAAATATCGACAGCATCAAGGATATTGAAGGTATCGAAATATCTAGATAATTTAAAGTATTAAGAATTGAAATGCATGTCTATGCTGTGCTGTCTGCATCGCAACCAAATGCAGATAGATCTATTTCGCTGTCATTACAGCTCATCAGTGCAGTATAGGTCTAGTGCAGGCAGCACGGCATAGAACTGTTTTTGCCTATATACCAAAGCAATGGTATGATGTCAGGCTACAGGTCACTTCCTTTAGGAAGTAGATCCCATTATGGCAACTAGGTGGCTTTATCATCATGTCAGTGTAATGCTGACAGATGGCATTGCCATCTAAATTCTTACTTATAAGAATCGAAATTATTGCAGTATTTAGTGTACTAGCGGTATCAAAATATCGAATTAATTTAAAGCATGAGAAGCATCTAAAGTTGTGAAGGAAAAAAGTCGTGGCTAGTGAAGCATTCCAGGAAATTTGTTGCGCTGGAATTGGTAATACAGTAATCTAGTGATTCCCCTGTTTCATAAGTTATAACTGGATCTAACATTTGATATGATACTTTCGATATTTCGATACATTCGATACATTAGGTACGTTCGAAACTTCGAAATGAGAGCCGGAAGGGGGCGAGCTTTAGCAAACTAGTCGGCTACAAAAATAACTGAATTTAATTTTGGCTTTCAATGGTGCAATGCAGTACTGAAAACCTGTCAATCCTTTCAGTAAGATAGTAGACGCAGATGTATTGTATATTGTATCACTTGGGATACAAAAAGAAACATTTCCACAACATTTATATTTTTCATAACAAAATGGTTCGCATTCTACTCTAAACAGTGATAAAATTCTGCATTCGAACTCCTTAAAAATGCGGTTGGGGTTAATGAGATAGAGGGGTAGGTGATGTCATCTTCAAAAGTACTGGTACTGTCGGACATCTGTGCGGATGAATTTTCCGATACCTAAGCAGACGAGTAAGAACGTAATCAGATAGACAGAGACAACAGATACGCACTGCATCAGAACAACGTTTCTGGTACAGAGACGACTTAGCCCTAATAACATGCTTGCTATTTTAGATTCTCTAACATCTCGATATGCCCCAAGCGAAGAAAGCCAGCGTGGTGGTGTACCTTACGTCATCACAGAGACTCGTCTGAGAGAGATTCGCGCTCAGTTCATGTACTGGTTCTTCGATATGGGTGGTAACGCTGACAACCAAGGCGACTATCAAAACGCCATCCACAACTCCAACCCACAGCTCCACAAAAATCTCAACTTCCAACTACCATTCTTCGGGTTCAGATTCAACTACACCAGAGTGTCTCTTAACGGGTACGTACGATCTAACGTGAAAAATAAAATTCAAGGAAAGTGAAACAAATGTTATCATTCCAGGTATGTGGAATTCAGCGACCCTCCCGGAACATACCCCACCTACCCCCTCGTCTTTCCCGTCAAGGACTGGCCGACCCAAAACGACCCCTCCTTCATAGGCATCTTCTTCAGCAAGTGCAGGATGGGGTCTATCAGGCCGGAAGACGTCGACRAAAGAAAACCCGGCGTGTATTTCCGGTTAGAAAGAGATTTACAGACGAGAACCGACCAGATAGGGGTTGAGATGAGGGAGAGGTTGACTTGGGACATCAGGGAGGCCGTTATTGGAGCAGACGGCTTCCTTCCGAAGCACGCCGTAACGGTTACATGGAAGAATGTTTCGTTCGCTGGCGGTATCACGAATTCTTTGTATGTGGTGAGTAGGGCCGAGACGAAAACTGTATTTAATAAGGGAGATACCCTAATTAAAAACCAAAATCTGTAATTGCATTAATTGGAGTTATGCTAATCCAAGTCATCATGTTATGTGACAACAAACCAAAAGCTTCCGTTATACTAACCTGTACAAACTAATCTACTATCATTAATAGTGTGTCAATAAAATAACAAATTCGTGTTTACTTATATTAAAGGCTTGCAACAGGAAAATCGTAAACATTTACCTAACTCATGCCATTTTTGATACAATGCAGGAACGAAAGCGACAACTTTTCCGCGTCACTAATTAACAGCAAACAGAATAAAGTATTTCTAGTTTGCTAAGGCTATATGGCCTCAGTAAAAGATTTTAACTCCAATAATGAGGGATTTTAGCAAATATCGAAACAGAGCTCATATTAAATCATTCCGAAAGATAGTGAACAAGCATCGCTTCAGAACTGGACTCGCACATTAAGATGTTCCCGCGTGGAGAATAATTTTACAATTATTATTCTGAATCACTATCACAAATGTTTTCGAAAACTACCGAATTAAAGTTTAAATCAATCATCAAATTGTTCACACTTGGAGACATACGAGTTTTCAATTTCGATAACATGTTTTTCACAGTTTACCCACTTTTCAGCACTAATCTTGTCAACTTCTTTCCTAATAACGTCCACCACACTAGCATTGAAATTAGGATAATTATTGTGTCTTCTAATTCCTCGTTTTAGATCACTCCAAATTGGTTCAATTGGATTGAGAACACGGTAGTAAGAAGACAGTCTGAACATGGTGTGTCCTTTCTTGGCCATTTCATCAAAATTGATCAGGAATATTAAGATTTTTAATTTTATTCAACAAGTCTTTTTTCGGTGGCCTTTATAGGTACTTCGATAATGTTCTATTTTCTAGTAGCTTGACACAGTTTCTTATTGTTCTTATTGTTTTGAATAATATTTTGCGTTATCCATTACATTACGCTGTTAGGAGATAGAAATAACAAAAACTGTTTCGTAAACCACGTCTCAAACAGTGAAGCATCCATGTCCTGATGATAGTCAACAGAACAATTTTTTATATTCCTTACTAACAAAAGAAGTCCGTTTTGGGCCTGCCTATCCATTACTTCCACCCGCGTACATAATAATTCTTTTGCTCCTGGAAGGGGGTGTAGTTAAATAACAATTTATTGTACCATCGGTAAGACCTTTTTTCACAACTTCATGCAAGTCCAACCATGTTTCGTCGCAATAAACTATGTTGCGTCCTTCACCTCGATATTGCTTTATCTGAGTCACGTATTCGGATCTCAATTTTTTCAAACGTGGTGATTCCGTAATAGCCATTCTTTTGTCACAACTTTCCATAGCATATCCTGAATCATTTAACTTTTGTTTCAATACCGTAGGCATCATATTTTCCTTATACATATCGTATATATAACCTTCTTTATTTCTGTACCCAAACTTTCACTGAATTTCGAGAACTTTTTTTGTCCACTCTTTTTTTCTTGCAACTATCTTTTTTTGTAATCTTTTGAATGGATGTATAAGGTATTTTTGTTAAATCACTTGTAACTTTAGTCGGATTAGAACGTCCCATCGTGATCAAACCTTGATACACATTCATTACTATTTCTTGAGCGCCTGGATACAAATGACGCCTTTTTTCTTTGACGGTAGTTCTTCGTTATCACTTGCTTCGTCTACCTCTTGCGACGCGTGGAAAGGACCAGCTTGTTCTTTTGCATTTTCCAATGGACGAAACATGTTGAAGAAAGAAATTCACTTCGAATTAGCACAAAAATGTCACAAGCGCAACTCGCACGTAAGACGATCGGTTGTCAACTCAATAAATTTTGTTTCTAATTGCTCTACCTGCTATCCATTTTATTTAGAAAAGAATTAAAGGGAAAAGGGCCACGATAATCAGTATTAAAGTATTAAGTTAGTAAGTTTACTTGGACATTATTTCGAAACTCAGCTATCCTCAACTTTGGAAACAAGGGATAATTTTTTTCAGTGACGGTCGAACCTAGATATTGAGATTTAAGCGTTTCCATTTTATAAATTCTGGGTAAATCGTGATAAACAAGTATCTGCACAGGTAAGGTGCAATGATTTTCGTGAATGTGAGTTGATCATACAGTAGGCAAAAAATTATTAAAACACAAAGTTAAATGATTTCTGTCATTCAAAGCTAAAAAGTAATTTTTGTTTTAAAAATCATGATTCTTCATGGGTCTTGGGGGATTATTACAATTATAATTAATTATAATTAATAATTATAATTCTTGGCCACTTTGCGTAGCTTACTCACGACGGTTGTATATAAAAAAGCGAGATTTCGAGTTGATAATATTTGCGAGTCTGGAATAACGTCCCGGTTTTTGTTTTTATTCAATTATTTTCTTTATTATTTGAGCTATTGGGATAAAGCTTGGTATGTAAGTGTAAGCTTGTTATGATATATTCTTTAGTGGAAAGATTTCCGATTTTTCTCTAATGCTTTCGAAAATATACAGAAAAAACCGATAAAACTTTATAAATTTACTCAACTAAATTTTAAATTGTTTTGAATATCTATAGTTCTTGATAAAGTAATTTTAAACC
This sequence comes from Rhyzopertha dominica, assembly GCA_025024175.1. Taxonomy (NCBI): domain Eukaryota; kingdom Metazoa; phylum Arthropoda; class Insecta; order Coleoptera; family Bostrichidae; genus Rhyzopertha; species Rhyzopertha dominica. The sequence goes on from QCXZ01000041.1 coordinate 49,323,830, forward strand.
TTAAACGAAATAAGTATTTTCGTCTTTACATAATCGGTATTAGGTTTAGGAATAGTAGGTGATTATTGCACCCTTCTGTCTGCTCAACAAAGTGAGCAACAGTTGGTTCTTAAAATTTGGCAAACCTAAATATTTCTTGTTTATATCTTCATAGTTTTAAAGGCATTGACTTTTTTCCATATTTTTACAAACTGGGAGTTAATACGATTTTTTTCCTAATCAACAGACCAACACCTTCCAAATGGTCCTGGCCACAGACGAAGTCATCACCTATGCCATCTTCAACTACCTCGACCTGCAATGGACAACCCACACGGAAGCTGGTGGTGACACCCTAAAAGGAGAGGGCGGTATTCCTGCATACGTAGGTTTCAACGCCGGCAACGGCACCAGAAGTTACGAATACACTCCCTACAGCCAGGCGTCCGTCATAAGAGATTTGACAGGAAGAGGCTGGGCCAACGGATTCAAAGGAAGACACATTTTCAGGATAGACGAGAATATCTTGATGGGAACTTGCAACAAGGATATAGGTGAGTCAGAAACTGACTGGTAGTTCGCCACAAAGTTGGGGACGAGAAGACATGTAACAAACCGTCGAAGAAAATTCACCACAATCTTAAACTTGTTTTGCTGAATAAAAGAGATCGCTGATCAATTAGCCTTTCAGACACTCAGGCCCATGGCTTTTATTTTTTCTATTAACCTCCTTCACTTTTTTATGTTTTGCTCTCTTTCATCTAGTCCCGAGTCCTACTCCCCTTAGCCATTCTATCACCACTTCTACTTCTTCTTCAATTGCCTTGCACATCTTTATTTCCCCCAAGTACTTTCTTTAGTACTTTTCTTTCCCACCTTTATAACTTTTCTATGTTACTTTTGATCATGATCATCATCAATCCATATAGCACTGCTGGTTGAATCACGGTTCTGCAGATTCTAATTCTTGTCTTCTTTGGCACTAATTTGGTTCATAACACCGTGTATAATGCCCACAATACCCTTTCAAAACAATGTTTGTCATTCTGCCCTGTTAATTCTAAATCTCCTTGTATTTCTTTTTCATTTACCTCCAATCTTAGACTCTTCTCTAAATTTTGAACACTTTTTTAAATTTTTCTGGTTCTAGCTATTACAATCACACCAATTACCAGCTGTTTACTGTAATGTATTACATTCTCCGCTGGGAACACCTTTTTCCACTTCTACTTTACCTGCCAAACCTTTTAAAATCATTTTTATTAGCCTGTATAGTTTTTCTAGGATTCCTAAGTTGTTCACTGTTTGATACATCATATTTCGGTCCATTGTATCATCGATCTTTGCCCTATCTACTTTGAATCCTCCTTGATTTTCCGTCACGACTTCATCAGAATATTCATTAAACCCCTTGCGTATCACCATTGCTAAAATTTTATACATGATGTTTAGCAAGGATATTCCTCGATAGTTTTCACATATAGTTGCATCTCCTGTTTTAAGTACTGGGCTTAATAGGACAATTTTCCATCTTTCTAATTTCCCCCTCCTTCAACTTCTTACTTTTTGTAAACACCCTTGTTATTTCATTTTCTCCGGGGTTCTTATAATTCTTCATTTTTTGTATTATTCTATCCCTTCCTTTGTCGGTTCTGCCACTGATCCTCTTTCTTTATGGTTTCCCTAATTTTCTGGTATACTCTCAGGTCTTCCATTTTCTGTATTTCTCCGCTAACTCCTTTATTAGCTAGCCTCTTTATTTGTACAACATCTAGGCCTTTCTTTTTGGTTAAATTTTCCTTCTTGGTAGAAATTTCTCATTTTTTTTTTGTTAACCATCATGTCCCTCTATCTTTCTTATTTCTCTTTCTACATAATTTTTTAGTAATTCTTCTTTCTTTCCTTTTATATATCATTCTTTACTTCCTTCCATATCTGTCATTGCTTCCATTTTCTAAGGGTTACCTCACTAATTCATCAAACCAGTCTCGGTCTTTGTTTCTGCTTGTCTGCAGCTTCACTCTGCTTTTTCAGTCTTCATCCACTCTCACTCTATATTTGCCATTATCTCGTGTTCATTTTTTTTCTTAATCCTTTTCAAACTACTGCTTCATTGAACTAATAATAATGTACAAAGGTGGGTAGCGTTTTCTACTGATTCACTTGCAATAACATCATGGACTGATAACAGCTACACCACTCAAATTGCGGGCACCTGCATGACTTCCAAGGAAGAGTACCTTCCAGCACGAAGATGGCAATAATACCGAAACAGGCGGCCTTTTATCTCCTTTATTTATCTTCCTTGGAGGTCATGCAGCTCAATGCAATTTTAGTGTAGCAGCTATTATCGGCCCATGGCTCTTATTGCAAGTCTCCGTCTGATGAGCTGAAAACAGCGAAACCGGTCACGGAGTCCGACTTTATTTCAAAAATTAATTACAATTTCTCACTATCCCGCTTTTTTGCAGACGGCGCCAATTTGCCTTTGGTGTTTGCCCCGGAGAGCGGAAACATGCTTGGTGGAACAGTAGTTAACATAACTGGACCGTGTTTCGATCCACGAGACCAAGTTATTTGCAAATTTGATGTTGCGGATCCAGTATACGGAACGGTAGTGGACAACAACCGAGCCATCTGCGTACAACCTCCACTTTCGGTTGAAGGTTACGTGAGGCTGGAGATAGCAATTGGAGCTGGAGTCTATAAATGGAAGGGGCAGTACTTTGTAGGTAGGTGAAGATAAAGGATATTAAATTTATTATGCAGAGTTCGCCTTCAAGAATATTTTTTTGCTCAGGAAAAATCCGATTTCTCTCTGCAAACAATTGTGCAAGCGTCCCACTCGATGTTTAAAATACCTAGGATATAAGAAATATCATTTTGCTATTTTCTTCTAAATAATTGAATCAAATATTTATGTTAGAAATTTAAACTTCTGCAAAATTTGTTTGAATTATTTCTTAATATCTACAACCGTTTTCAAAATAACTCAAGGAAATTGTTTTTGGCAGCACCTTTTCCTGCCATCGAGACCTAGGTCTCTTTTACAAAAAAAAAAGCAGAAAGGAAGTACAATTTCCCGGCACTATAATGTATAGTACAATCGTCAAACGAACAATATTCTACCAGATGATGATGATTGTTTCCTTCTCTGTTTAGAAACCCCGGCGACTGCGACGGAAAAAATCTTCTTCATGGACAGCTCCGTTACCGAAAGATCTCCGGCGGAAATAAAAATACAATGGGTCAAACAGAATTTGACGACTAACGACAACGCCCTGGTCAGTATTTCACTTTGGGGTTACAGMGAAACCACAGTGAGACCTGAGCTGCTCTACATCGACACAATACAAACGGGCGTCTCAAACACAGGTAAATCTTGCCAGCGCTATGGCAAAATCAGCTTAGAAATTGAAAAAATGACACTTGAAAAAAATAATGGATTCAATTCAGCCTAGAATGGAGTCCATTTCAAGCATGAACCCCAAATAACCGACACTTCTTCCTAAACAGGCGAATACATCATCTCCCCAGCCACCTATAGAAACCGCGACAACCGAGCCCTGCTGGACGTCAGATTCGGCTTCATTCAGATCAACCTGACGGAGTCGATTCCAGTCGTTTCTACCACCACTGGAGCTACCGTGGCCACCATCACCCCGAAGATATGGAGCAGGCCCATTCCGTTGGGGTGGTACTTCGGGTACCAATACGAGGGAATCTACGGAACCAACTGGCCCAGGGAGCTCTGCAACCAGTGGCTCACCAGCGACAGGTACCTGAAGAATTTCGCCCACGAGTTGCCTCAGTGCCCTTGCACTGTTAGGCACGCCCTGGTTGATAAGGGAAGGTTCATGCCGGACTTCGATTGCGATAAGGATTCGAACCCGAGCTGTCAGTTCCACAGGGGAGCGTATCATTGTGTGAAGACTGGATCTCCTACGTAAGTATGTTGTTACGATTACGATTAAGGGTTGAGCAGATGTGGATTTTGACTTAACTCTCTTTATTTACACACCCATTAACATTTTAAAAGCTAAATTGATGTTCTACATTGCTATGGTTTTATCATAACTTGAAATAGCAATTATAATTCATGCATTTTTGTTAAAAGACTGTGCACATATATTAGCCCGTGCTTTGATGGTATTATTCATAGTCAATCTATGCCTAAGGACGCGTATAATTTCCGACATTTGGAGACAGTCTAAGGTATGTCCGCTCCACAAAAAGGGTGATTTAAGGGACATTACTAATTACAGACCAATTTCTATTATATGCAACTTTAGCAAAGTATTTGAGATACTCTTACATAACTATTTATATCATAATTTATCTAAGTACATTAGTGTACACCAGCACGGCTTCATCGAGGCACGCTTTACTACCACCAATTTTGTTTGTTTTTCACAGTTTGTCGCTGAAGCTTTGAAAGCGTTCGATAAGCTGGATCKCAATATTTTGTTAAACAAACTTAATCGCTTCGCCATATCTCATGCTTTGATTGATTTGTTCAAATCTTACCTGCACAATAGAGTTCAATACGTGGCATATAATGGATTCAAGTCCAGCGCATACAATGCTACATCTGGAGAGCCGCAAGGTTCTGTTTTAGGTCCTTTGTTTTTTATACTATTTATTAATGACATAACCGACGTTATAGACGTCAACATTTTACTTTATGCGGATGACCTTAAACTTTACACTACCATACATTCAAGAATCGATTGTATTCGTTTACAAAACAATCTTGACGTACTGAATAACTGGTGTAGATCTAATGGACTGCCTTTGAACATAGCTAAGTGCAACGTTCTATAGTTCACATTAAAATCTGTACCTATAATATATGACTACGGTCTTGAGGGTGTTTCTCTGTCTAGACCCGATACATTTAACGATCTTGGCGTAACTTTCGATAGCAAGTTATCTTTTATTCCACAGATTCATAAAATGTGTCTTAATGCCAGTAAAACATAGGGCTTTATTTCACGTAACAATCGCGATTTCTCTTATAACACATTAAAATTGCTTTTTTACTCATTTATTAGATCTAGATTGGAGTACACAGCGGTTGTTTGGACCCCGTATTATATGCGACATACAAATTATATTGAAGGTGTTCAACGAAAATTTCTAAAACTACTAAGTTTTAAACTCGACGGCGTTTTTCCCTCCCGAGGTGTTTGCGATGTACTTGAGAAACATGATATTTCGAGTCTTCAGACTAGAAAGACCTTCACGCTTTGGTGTTTCTATTCAAAATTGTCAACAATTTACTTGACAGTGCCGAAATTTTGTGTTCTTTAAATTTTGTTGTACCTAGAGTGTCTGCCAGAACCTCTCACACATTTTATCTGCCAACTGCCAGAACGAACATAAAAAGCGTTCACCACTATATAACATGTGTGTTCTGTATAATTCCCGGTGTATAAATTTTGATCTTTTTGGTGGCAGCATCACTGCTTTGAAAGATATTTTTGTATGATTAGTTTTGTCTGTACGTTTTGATTAACTCTTACCCTCCTGTTGTGTTGGGTGCAAACCTGTACAACAGTTTAATTAAATAAATAATTTGAACAAAGGTTTAGGAAGCCCTTAAAACTGGATTAAAAAACCTTTTGGATTTCAATTCAATTTACCCCCGACACTATTTTTATTGTCGATAAATTTGCCACAATTATAAATCAAATTCTTCTTCATTCCCTTTTGTAACTTTAGATCTGGGGACTTCAGGGGTTTGGCTTCTTGGTACCTCTTTTGCCTTGAACCTGTACTGGCTTCCTCACTTTTACTAAGAGTATGCGAAACGTAGGTGAAGATCCAAGTATCCCATCTACACGAGTTTTTTGGAATCTGCAGAGATTCCAATCTCGTCTACATTCAACCGACTGTTGGCAACAGCCAAACCTATTCCATTAAAGATTAGACAGTGTGTCCACTTTCTCGAACGAATGTAAATGCGATATAATCCGATCATTTCCTCAAGCAAATCAACGCCACCCATTGAATGATATATGATTTTACAATTTCGGGCCTTTTAACATCCATTATCCACGTAGATAGAGTTGAAACAACGAAAAATAATTGTCAAAGTACAGCTTGTGCCCCTCATTTTGTGTTCGTTCTGAAAGATAAATTATAAATGATGCGCCAAGACCAAATCATATTGTCTAGGTCTAAGTCAGTAGAAGCCGCTTGGTAAATCACAAAACCGTAAGCCATTCCATATCTTTCCGCATAAAACAAATATTTTTACACCCCAAGGAGTTAGTTTACCTTTCATATATTGCTTTATTGAGAAGTATCCCCCAAATGGAACGATTTGTTCGTTGATGCATAAATCTTCTTTCAAAACTAATTCTGTACAACAGTTTCTAATGGGCAGTTGAAAAAACTCGTCTCCGTAAAGAGTTTTATACACAAGGCCTTATTCCAAATAATTGAACACCCCATCCCAATGTGTAATCCAAAATGGGTTTAGTAGTTCAGCCGCATTTGTTGGTTTGAGATTAACGTTTTTTTTTGTGTTCATGAATGTTAGTGAAGTTTGCCATTTTTTCAAACTCTACATCATTTGTACATATATTCGTGAAAATATTCTAAAGGGCTCATCATTTCTTTGGTCTAAATCATTCCAGACAATCTCAGGATTTTGTAACTCACGTTTACACCATTTTATGCAATACTTTTTAGTTATACTATCCTGGACCTTTGGGCCATTTACTAATCCTATATACAGGATACCCAGCATTATGTGGGGAACCTCACGGAATCTGAAAAATGGTGTAAAAGTAACAGTATTTTTACTCCTAAACATGAGGGAAGAGAAACAGTTTTTCAAATATATCTCCTACACCGGTTGATATAATCTCATCAAATTTTGGTTGTTATTATTTGAAGTGGAAGCCGTTAAAATTATGTACACATTATTTAACAAATATTTTAATCCTTAACTTTAAAACGGGTATTTTTATCAAAACTGTTTTTTAATCTTTGGGGCTTATAAATAAAAAAAAATACTCTTTGTTCATGCGGCTAAAATTGACCCTTTATACATAAATATACATTATATAGACCCATTTCCACTTAGCGGCTCACCCTGTATATTAAAAAAAGGAAAGAAACCATGGTGTCACGGTGACTATAAAGAACATATCAACTCCCTCATAGCAAGTATGAATGATTTTGCCTTTGCTTATTGAATGCAAAATATTAATTTCGGTAAACTTTCGAATAAGAATGATTTTATTAGTAATCCAATCAGCTGGCGAAAAAATAACACAAGTTCTGAAACACTCGTTTCGTTTTCAGCTTGGAAGGCTCAGAGCAGCAGTGTTGCTACGACAGAAACGGCTACCTGATGCTCTCTTATGACCAACAATGGGGTTCCAGTCCCCGAAGGGCTCACAACTTGGGAATCATGCCATGGAACGAGGCCACCAAGGTCCCCACCCTCTCACAGTGGTACCACGACGTCATCCCTAGGTACTTCTGCTGCCTGTGGCAGGAGGAGCAGGCTGTCGGATGCGAAACTTTCAGATTCGAACGTAGGCCAACCCAGGACTGTGTTGCTTACCAAGCGCCAGCCGTTGCAGGTTAGTGAAGACGATTAAACTTATCAAAATAAAGTGACCAAATGAACATTAAAAAGATTTATTTTGTTTTTTGATCGATTATCGCTTTATGAAGGCAGATGCAACATATTTCGTGTTGCTATAGTCGACCAAAAATCCAAAACGTTGCTTCGTATTTGAAACTAAATAGGATACCAGGAATAAAAGGTTTTTAATAATAATAATAATAATAATAGGAACTGGTAACATCGATATTAAGCAATAAGATCCACGATTTCCTTAATAGAAGCAACAGTATGACAGAGGGGCAGAAAGGATATTACAGAAATTCATGAGGATGTAAGGACCAAGTAACCATTAACAGAGTAATAGTGCAACGGATCTTATGAATGAAACAAAACTTCAGTATTGAATACATCGAAAAAAGCCTCTGATTCAATACCCCATTCGTTTCTTCATTCCAATTAGCTAGAATCAGTATCAGAGAGTAATCATTACAAATATTTGGTAACAGAAGAATTATTCTACATGCATTATTCTATCTTGAAAAAATTCCAAATACGTCTTCAAATAAAGAAGATTTCAAAGATTTTCTTTTAACACATGACTTATATTTTGAAGAATGTTATTCAAAGAAACAACTGTTGGAGGTTTTAAAGACAAAATTCGGATAATATTTCTGGTTCACGATACCAAGAGGCACAATGTAGCCAAAACAATCTTTATAGAGCTAGCGAAAAAGAAAAGCACCATACCATAAGTACAAACCACCTTCAGCCCTTGAGAATAAAGACGCCAGAATGTATTGGGACAAAAAAATCAAGAGAGTGTTCAAAATTATGAAAAAATTGAAAAATTTTTAAAGCACCAGAGAAATTGTCATAAGGAAGATGACCGAAGAGCAGAAAAAACGGTTTTTACTTGTAAATAATGCCTTTTATTTTTCAAGGTGTCTTTGGCGACCCCCACTTCGTGACCTTCGACAACTTGGACTACACCTTCAACGGAAAAGGTGAATTCGTCCTCGTCAGATCCATGGAAGAGAAATACGGTCTAGACGTCCAAGGGAGGTTCGAGCAATTGCCTATGAGCGCTTACGGTGAAGTGAGAGCAACCCAGCTCACAGCGGTAGTGGCTAGAGGAAATAGCTCCACCGCTATTGAAGTCAGGCTGAGACCACTTGATGCCAGATGGAGGTACAGAATGGATGTTCTCGCCAATGGAAAGAGGATTTACTTCGATAGGCCAGCTTTGAAATTCCAGCACTTCCAAGGTATGGGATTTTTATATCCCTCTTTTTCTTATCACTTCCATCTCGAAAAGGACATACACGTGTAATATAAGAATACAACAGCATGTAGAAAAGTTAAGCCACTACTCCATTCTGTTCGCTTCAAACAATCAATTAAATTTTTTTGAGGAGTGGAAGGACAGGTTTTCAAAGCAGAATTTTATTGTGTTTCAGGAGTGACAGTTTACACACCAACTTATATTCTCAACCAGTCAGAGGTCATTATGATGTTTGATACAGGCGTAGGAGTAGAAGTCCTTGAAAACAGAGGATATATGAGTGCTAGAGTTTTCTTACCATGGACATACATTGTAAGTATTAATTCACTAGTTCCTTTTATTAATCAACAGAGAGCCATTTGATAGCATTTACAAGCCCAGTCGCATATGCACTGAACCACTGCTTATTACCAAATCCAACAACTGTCATTAAAAAAAAAGATTACAAAATTAAACACGTTTATACATATTTGCCTGTTTATAAACTGTACAATCAACAAGCATTTATTACTATGTCTAGTCAGCATGTTATATCATGTCAGTTCCTTCATATCTCAATTCTCTTTTAGAACAAAACTAGAGGTCTCCTGGGCAACTGGAGCTTTGACATGACGGACGACTTCACCAACCCCGATGGCTCCAAGGTATCAATTCACACGAATCTGAACGACTTCGAGCGCATCTACAATGACTTCGGGATGAACTGGATACTGGACGATAACGACGACAAGCTAAAGGGAAGAGCGTTGTTCCACAGAGAGTTCGGAAAGACGTCGAGCTACTACAACAACAGGACATTCAAACCAGAGTTCCGAATGACTCCCGAAGAGATTATACCGGCCAACAGGTCGATACAGATAGAAGAGGCGCGGGATCTTTGTGGCGATTTCCACGAGTGTCAGTATGATTACGCTATGAGTTTGAACAGGGATCTGGCGCATTTCACGCTGAACTACAAGAGTACTATTACTACATACAGGTAAGATGCTCAACTGCAGTCTATGCTATGCTATTGTCAGGACTATATGTGATCTGTGTTGAGGAAACAAAAAAGTCATTCAAGGTATCCAAATCACGAAGTTAGGATACTTTATCTTTTGTATATATTTAATTTCTTTAGCTCCTGGTATTGCATTTTTGTATTATTTATTTGTATTATATTTCTTGTAATTTGGTGATATAAATAAACTAGTTAAATTGCGTAGTTAAGTTAAGAGTGCACTGCTTCTTAACGTCAGATCAGATCAGAAAAAATAGTTCTTTATAAATATCATGGTAATCTTAAAACCCCATCTGAAAGGCAGGTTATTTTTTAGTATTTTATTTTGAAAAAGTATTTATTCTTCTAAGTGAAAGTCCAAAATTAGGAACAAGCCTAATGTTACTAAAAGAAAAGAACCTAAATTATACAGTATGTACTAACTTGTGATTTCTTACTATTTGCAGAAGGACGAGTGCTGAAAGAGTAGTCTCATGTGGAGTGTTAGAAACACCAAGGTTTGGTAGAAAGAGCAACTTCCTGTTTGTACCTGGTACTAAGGTAACATATGAATGCAACGAAGGCTTCATTCTTATTGGTGATTCACGGAGAGAATGTTTGGCAAGTGGGCAATGGGACGTGCCAGTTTATGGTTACACATACTGTTTACGTGAGTATTAAGTTTTAGTTCCTGCAATAATACTAAGAATCTGAAGAGACAAACTTTGAATATAATATAATAAGTATAAATGCTAGGATGGAGTTTTTAGTGTGGTGGCATCCAGAGAAGTAGTTTTTGGTAAAAAAAATATAGGAACACGTTAGATACCTACATGGCAAATATCTTTGAGAAAATTGAAGCTTCATTTTATAACATAATCAAATTAACAAGAATTAAGACCCAAAATGTGATAGTTACGACATTCATATGAATTAAATAAAAATATATTGGTACCTACAATTATTATAGTTTGTGTAAACTTTATAAATTTGTTAAGTTAGTACCTAAAAGTTCAGTAATTGGAATAATAATAATTCTAGGAAGCTAGCTTAAAATATATTAAAATATCACAGCTTTGCTGTTTGCACAAAAAAGCACAAAAGGTATTGGATGTAATTACTGTTGAAATTCTTTCCCAATTAGTATACTTATGTCCACAAAATATTTTATTTGATGATTGCCCAAAATGTATTATATACAGCACACTGGTTTCAACCTCAGTAACCTGACTACTCCTGATCTGATGCAGTAATTACCATTACAAACAAGAAGCTTATACAGAGTGATTCACGAAGGGTAAGAAGCAGCTGTATCTTGAAAATCACTAAATCCTAAATTTCCCGCTAGGGAGTGTATTTGACATCACGTAACAAATAAACGCAAATATATTCAAAATTTGCAAATAAAATGTAAGTGAAAGACATAATTTTTAGAATCTCTTAATTTTGTTGGTTGCCATGGTAACGTCATTACAAAGCAAAATAGCCTCGAAACATCTAATTGCTTCGACCAAATTTAACGAACCTGGACCTCATTTTAGAGAGGGTTTCAAAGAGGTTAATAGAGACGGCGCTATTTTAAAAATTAACATACTTTTCTGGATTTCTCAAAAAATTTTAATGGGGCGGTATATTTTTTCCGTTCGTTTGGTAGGCTATTATGTAAAAAAGAGAGTGGGAAAACTGGATGTGTGTCATTTTTATTTTGCCGGTATAGTACACATGATAAATAACACATAACCGAGCAATTTATCTAATAACGGATCAATTTAATTAGCACTTAATTTCTTAAATTTATTCCCAAAATATTAATTTATTTTTAGAGGTTAAAATTGGATATCTTGTTACTGTCATGTTCAGAATTTTATCATGTTAGTGTGGTTTAGGTAGGCCTTTTTGGTACAGTCTTTATTCTGCAAATTTAGACATGCAAGAAAGGTAGATTACCATTGCTTTCTAACTGCATAGAAAATTTTATGTCAGGATTTTGACTATTCAAATAATTTAGAAGCCTACCTAATTCTTCCATACTGTGGGGCCAAATAACAAAAGCATGATCTACACACCTATACCAACATTTTAGCTTAAAATGAAAACTGGTAATCGATACCTTTTCAAAAAAATTATAAACAAATTGGCTACTACAGGATTTAGAGGTGAATCCATTGCACAACTTGATTTTTTTTCTTAAAAATTACTGATTCATAAGAAATAAGTTGATTTTAAACAGTATTCCGATAATCTGGCTATCGTGTCACCTAGGGGATCTCTATTAAACTTGAATTTGATGATATCTATCGTTTCATCAGGTATGGGTACTTTCGTAAATAAAGAAACCACGTCAAAACTAACTAGATATCATTTTCTAAAATACTTGAACCTTTTATAATGTTAATAAGTGTGAAGAATTTTTTATGAAACGACTGGTGTATACTACATAAGTTTTTAAATAGTTGGCACAAAATTTTGCCAATCTGTAACACGAACTGCAAATCGTATTGACGGGACAATAGTTTTATGGATTTTGGGCAAACCATACAATTTAGGTACCTTGCAATCGGATACAGTTAAAAAGGACGTCTCCTCATTCGAAAGATTTGAAGTTTGATAAGGTCATTAGTAATTACTGAAATTTCTAAAGTGGGATCTAACTTTATTATCATAATCTTTTTTCTTCCTCAAAGGGATAGCGTGAAGGGTTTTCAAGATTCAGCCGCTGCTCCGTACCCTTAGTATATACCCTGTATAAAGCAACATTATGCGAACTGACAATTTCATAATACAAATAATGTTTTTTAAAGATGACAATAATCACCTTACATACAAGAATATATTAATCAATTTTAGGAAGATTTTCTATATATTTATCTCAAAATACTGTATGTATAAGATTTGATTTCAAATTGAAAATGATGCATATTTACCGTATTCTTGTGAAATATCATCTCAAATCATAGATGTTTCAAACCACCTTCATGAGTTTTTGTGTACAGTCCATGTAATTGAGATGATCTTTAACATGGAAGTTTGGCACTCTAACTCCTAATCCAAAGGCGAGGTATATAATGAAAGGTAGAGATAATCTAAACATTTTAAGTTGCTTTTTTTTAGTTATTTCAGAAAAATTACAAATCGTCTACATGTTGCGTAATGTACAGGGTGCGCCATCCCGAGCTTCGGTATGGAAATATTGAATAACTTTGTTATCCATTGTCGGTATGACTTGAGAAAAAATAATTTGGAAACGTTATTTCAGTACAATTTTACCCATGAATAACTTTACACCTAAAGAACGCGCGGAAGTTGTGACCATGTATTTGGAAAATGGTCGTTCAATTGTGCTTGCTCAACGTGCATACCGTCGAAAATACTGCGGTCGTAAAGTGCCTTCTGATAACACCATACGCAATGTGACTACAAATTTCGAAGAATCGGGGTCTGTGGCAAATCATCAACGCGTTTCAGTTCGTAAAAGACGCTTTAATGAAATTGTTGAAACTGTCAAGCAGAGTGTTTTGAGAAGCCCAAATCTGTCGCAGCTAAACATCAAAGGAACCACTCTTAATAGAATTTTAAAGGAAGATCTTCACATGTTTCCTTACAAAGTGCAAATAACTCAACGATTATTGCCTACAGACGAGCCCCGTCGCTTGGAATACGGAAAAAGCGTGGTTCGAATGGCCCAGGTTGATTCCGAGTTTTGGAATCAAATTTTGTTCACGGACGAGGCCCATTTCCATCTCTGTGGCGGAGTGAACAAACAAAATTGTCGATTCTGGGGCACAGACAATCCTCACATTATCCACGAGAAGCCATTGCATGACCAGAAAGTCACTGTTTGAGCCGTGAAGGCGAAACCGTCGATGGCGACCGTTATCGGTGGATTTTGGCGCAATATGTGATTCCAAAAATGCGCAAAAAAATTTATTGAACTTCTGGTTTCAACAAGACGGCGCCCCATGCCACACGGCGATCAAAACGATGAACTTTTTGAAGCGAAACTTCCCCGGCCGTTTGATGTCGAAAGGTGGCGATATTGAGTTCCCCCAAGATCTCCGGATTTGACGCCGCCGGACTTTTTTTGTGGGGTTATCTAAAAAGTAAAGTATACGCCAACAAGCCCACGACATTGGAAGCGCTCAAGAACAACATTCGAGCTGAAATAGAGGCAATATCGCCCGAAATGCTGGCCAAAGTATTGGAAAATTCGAAAAAAAAAAGAGAACAATATTGTGTGGCTCGTAAAGGTGGTCATTTGTTGGATGTTGTGTTCTAAGTACAGTTGAAACAAATTGTAAAGGACTAAATCAAATAAAAAAACACTAACAAACATTCACTTTCGCAACTTGCCGAAGTTATTCAATATTTCCATACCGAAGCTCGAGATGGCGCACCCGTTATAATTTTTATTTTTGATGCTTAACACATTTGTAACTTCCACTTTACAATTCAATACCAACAATTTTGCAAGACGGTCAACTTAAATTCCCAAATATTTGTTTAATATTTCCATAAGCAACTTGTGGAATTTGCACACCAGTAACGTTAGTTATCATTTTTTAATCAACTTTCCCAAATCAGGTCAACAAGAATACTCCTCCCGCCAAGCAGGCATCACCTTCGGCATAATCCTCGCAGTTATTGTACCAATAATCACAATTCTCGCGTACATCGCCTACCGTCTCCTCAAAAGAATGAAGGGCGACGACTCCTCGTGGACGTACAAAGCAGCGCCCACTCGCCTGCACACCGAAGACTCCAGAACCGTCAGTCCAACCGACTCGATCTACAAAAGTCCCATACTCAGCTACACAAGCAGCACGGACACGAACAGCCTCAAGAAGAGGCGCAGCTACGACAAAGTGTACAGGACCAACGAACCTCTGCAGGGCAAACCCGACGTCGAGTTCGAGGAGAAACCCTGGGACCTGGACTCGTCGAGCCCGACGGAAACGGATTCGGTTAGATATGCGGAACCCCACGACGCCGTCGTCGGCAGACATCGCTTAAGTTCGTTCCAACCGTCGAGCCCGGCGAGCACCATCGAGCACAGACAGATGACGGCTTCGGATCCTAACCTGATAGGGGAAGATAGGGTGCCGAGCTCACCACCCGTTTACGCTTCGGTCAATAAGGAAAAGAAAAGGGCTCAGAGTCAGAGCAGCGTAATTACGGATGTATAGTGTGGAATAGACTCTTTCCTTTTGGATAGGTCACATGACAAAATGTTTTTTTTTGGTTTAGTACCGTTCATATTTTAGGATCGTTTCGTAAATAAGTGGTTAAAAATATTTATTTTTTAATGTTGATGCTGCTGTTTTGCTAATATTTATTACGCCCGCAGCGATGAGATATACTGGCTTTAAATAAATAATTTGTTCTTAACGTGGGGATAGGAAACGGTCTATTCCACATTGTAAAACGACGTCAAGAAGATGCGATTATTGGTACAATAGCTACGAACTTTTTGTTACTTTTTTACATTGTGGAATGGAGCCTTTCCTAGCAGTTTTTTTAATTAAAAATCCAATCCACAATGTCGATAAAAATATGTATTCTAAACTGAAGATCAGTTAGGTGATTTCGAGAATTTCTAAAAACGTCAATCATAAAAAGTGGTCACAAGTGGTCCCGAGATTATTTTTCATAAAATACAGAAGATCATTGAACATGACAAAAAGTCTAAAGCATCAAAGAAGATCGAATTTAAGAGTTATAAACAATCTTCCCAGACAATTAATGAAAAATAAATTGGGTTTCTAGAAAATTTAATTTACCTTTCATGAATCCACCAATATTCAAAATCATAGTCGGTATTGAAAGCACTATCACAAATTTTGAAGCTTCCGACAGACTTTATTAGAAACGCATGCAAAAATCAAATATAGAATAACTTGAGTAATAACACAAATCAAATTACAATGTAATTTAACCCAGCTACACTAGTTTTTGCTACAAAAATCCCACTAGACCAAATTTTTTACACACTTTTGTTTAGATGTTATATATTATACATATACACTATCAGAGAAAAGTAAAGCAAATCTTACAACAATATGAAACAAGTCATTATCTAAAACCGATTTGGTAACCAGGAAAACTAAAATGTTTTCACATTAAAATTCATAGTAGGCTATTGTTATAGGTAAAGCGAAAATATTTTCAAATGTCATATAAAATTAATAATAAATGATTTATGCAAAAACACATTTTTGACACCAAGAAAAGGAAAGCAACTTTCAGAAAAACAAAGTTTATTTAAGTTACAAGAGAAAACAACGTTTTATAATTGGAAAACATAAAAATAAAGTTATGATTAGAAGACACACAAATGGTATTAAAAAAAATATTAACTTAGTAATTAATGGAATACTCGTTGTTGGCTATAACTTTTTGACAACGACGTGGCATTGATAAAATTAAATTTTAGATAGTGCCAACGGGCAAACTCGCCCATACCTCGTTAATTTTGTCAATTAGAGATTGCTTGTTTGGGAATGTAGTACGAATCTGACGTTCAACCACTTCCCACAAATTTTCTATGGGGTTGAGATCCGGTGACTGTGCCGGGGATTGCATAACCTAAACATTATTGTTGTGAAACCACTCCTGAACAAGTATGTTTCTTATCATTGTCTTGTTGAAACACGAAACGCAAATGCATTTCCCACTCAGCGTAGGGCAACATAATATTTGGCATTATGTCCCTGTATGCTAACTATGACCTTTTCATCTCTAAGGTTTTTAATTTCCCTGGTTACCAAGAAGATTTTAGAAATTGACTTATTTGATTATTTCGCAAGGGTTGCTTTACTTTTGTCCAATATTGTATAGGTAAGAAATTCCCATCGATATCATATCAGATTTGTGAGATTTCGTTTTCTAGAAATATGTAGTCATTCACGAGTTATTATTAAAATTGTATGTCATTAAATTATCTATAAGAAGGTGGTATTATTTTTTTAATCGACGGTTTTCGTGATATAGCAAGTATTGGTTATTATACATCCTTTTCCTCACCACCTTGGAGGTAGAATGCAAGGCGCGTTTTTTTTTACATGGTTTCCCCAGTAGGCCTAATCCATGGTATCCAGAATGATAATACTGTATTATATTTAGTACTGAAATAATTTATTTCTTAAAAAATATATATGTAATGAAAATTGGACTGCAATATTAAATTTTGTTAATTTAAAAAAAAATAAAAATCTGTCATTATGCAAAATAGTTATACTTTACTATAGATCTATATACTTATATAATTACATTTACTTTGTTGTATATAGTAATAGTAAAGTATGCGCCTTACTGTAGACTGCATTATACAGTATTCAAACACAAGATCACAGTTTATCCTTGCTATATCACTAAAAGGGCTGATTAAAATAAAAAATGAATACAACCTTTTTCATACAGAGTTTTTAATAATAACTTCTCTTAACCCCCGAGTTGTAGGAACTGAGATATAAATGAAAAACAATTTTTCCTGGGCGGTATGATATCAATGGAGACTTTTTACCTTACATTATACAAACAATACCTAGGCAAAAGTGTATAAAAAAATTTGGCTCACTAGGAAATTTTCAGATTAGATTTTTTTTATATATTAAAAATAACTAATCTACTAAATCAGACAATCATCAAAAGATAATTTTTGTGACAACGAAGTTTATATTTTACCTCGTATTTTACTATACTGAATCGAGTAAGTAAGTACATATAATAAGCTAAATTACTAGTTTACTTCACAGTTTCTGGAAGAAATAATAGACTGAATTATCTACAGATTAAATAAAAACAAAAAAAAAGTCATCTGCTATCAGTTTAAATTTTACATTTGCAAACGTCTTAACATTGTACAGGTCAGCAAGAGTATTCATCCCGCCAGGCTGGCATCACTTTCGGTATAGTACTGGCGGTCATCATACCCCTGGTCATGCTGCTAGTGTACGGAGGTTATAAAATACTGCAGAAGCGACAAGCGGAGAAGGCGGAAGACGACAATGAAGATTTCATATACGACGAACACTTGAGGTAAGAGAACCAAACACTGGGTGATACGGCCTCAATAATTTTCGATGTTGTTTGACAGGCGGGCTGAAAAGGCAGCCGACGAACGGTTGAGGGCGACAGAATTGGAAGACGATGACATAAGCAGCCTAACACCAACAAAAGAAACTACCATCAATTAGCGATAGGTTTTATAGTAGAATTTAGCGAATAGGTTTTAAGTATAGGTTCAATGTTTTTTTTTAATTTTTAAGTAGATATTATAAGTATGTATTTTGTATTTTGTTTGTATTTGGTGTTTATTTTAAAGACGAATATTGATGACAATAAATAAGATAATAATAATTATATTAATAATGCATTTTCCACATTTATAGATCGATACAAATTTATCAAGTTAAAATAAGTAAAAGGTGAAGGATTCATGTAGGAAAATGTACAATATAATACTGACTATATTTGGCAAAAGATTACAACATATTGAATAATTCTTCAAACGGATAAAATGAGCCATGTATTAAAAATTGTTTAATTTTTATTTTAAATTTATTCAAGGTCGCATTACCGGTAATATCACTAAGAGACTGTAATATATTTCAAAACCTAAGGTTACAGGTAAATCTCTTGAGATAGTTAATTTTTGAATGGAATTCTATACATATATAATTGTTTTAAAGGTATCATTATTTAAGCAAATATATATAAACAAAAAAAAACCAGAAGTATGGATAAGAACTTTGTATTTTAAGAAGTAGTTCTTACAAGAAGTAAACTCCATAGTTCAATCTATATTCTACCAATGAGTTAGTTATCTTGAATAATTGTTTCAAATTTCTACTTACAAAGCAAGTTAAGTTAATTTTGTATTCTACCATTTTGCAATAATTTGTCCATTTTAAATTATGATTTATTATGTCCCAAGAAGGTTACCCTTTCAGTGACGTCAGCATTATTTCATCCAATTCTTAAGTTTTCTATGTTGTGGTAGAAAATGTGAAAAGTTATGTAATTTGCCTCTGAACTCTGTATTTAGAGGATGTTATGAGATATGCCATCTGCATATAAAACTGAACAATGCTGGGCTCAAGACACTTGTCAAGTTCCTAATACTGTACCAAATGTTTGTACTTATTTCATCAGAATTGACTTCAGTCTTTACTTTTAATACTAATATACTATTCTCAAGCACTCAAAATGCCATCAATTCATTTAAAAAAGCCTTTGGTGACTAACATAATCGAAATCACAGAATACACCAACTGGATAAAAAAAAGAGGGAATCGTTGTTAATGTGGATTTTCTGGTAGTAAATCCATGTTGATTATTTGATAAAATTTCAAAAGCCTATTTAGAAAACTGCATTCATAAATCTTACTAAAAACTGAAATTAAACTAAATAATTTCAATGTTTAGTCATTTTTTATAAAAATAAAAAAATAATTTAAAAGCATATTTTAGGAGAATAAAAACTTTGGTTTTTATAGATGATGTTTTTTACCTTGCATGACAAAACATTAACAATGGCAGTATTTTGTGAATTAGTAATTTAATATTAATTTATTTTGCCTTACTTTAGCTTGTTTATAAATTTCTATTAGATCTTGATATTTAGAATTTAAGACAAAAAAGATATTTTAATTTACTGCTTGATTGTTTAATTTCATTTGTCACCCAACATTTTTGCTGGTTGTGCTTTACAAACCACTTCAAAGGAAAACAATGGTAAATATTTTTATAGCAAACACTGAATGCAAAGTCTGCCAAACATTGTCTCTATAACTTCGTTTCTATCAACTAGAGTATGTTTTTCATTATTATCAAAATTAGTAAAAATTAAATCAAGTGTATTTTCTTTTCATACAAATGTGAATAAGAACAGCCTCTAACTTGCAAATGCAAATTTCTGCATTAGCATTAGTTCCGGGGTCTACAACAGTTTAACACAACAATTGAATTTTGTCTAATATTATCCATTTATTGCCACAAATTTCGAAATCTTGTTCTATTAAAAATTTACCTACACCTCCACCAATACAATGAGACCTCAAATAAGTTGCCTTCATTCACTTCACATATAAGAAATATTCATTTTAATGTCTCATATTTTATATTGTAAATCTACACACGTTGCTATTACAGTGTGAAAACAAAACCACATTTAAGTAAATATCTATTTTATTTTTTCAATCTTGATCCTACCTAACTCTAAATAGTGCCGTACTCTGCCTAGAACTATATAACATTGCTAACCCTCTAGAAAGACAAACTAAAAACAATACAAAGTATATATGTAGTGAAAACTAAATGGAAAATTTTTGATTTGAAAATACTGTATCCAGAAATTAAAATCGTGCATATTAACAACATATAAAATTTAAATGAATGTTAAAAGTCGTCTAAAATAATACAATACGTTTGAATATTTAAATATATATATATATATATATATATATGGATATGTAACTCTTCTTGAAAGTAGGCGCCCTTGTCCCTCCTGGAATCTTGCAAGTCTGGTCTGCAAAAATAAGATTGATAATCAACCTATTTAAATTAGCAGTGACAACATACTTAGAAATGATTATGTGACAAAAGTCAGTCCAATACGATCTCTATCTGTAAGAACAGAAGAACACTAATGTAAAAAAATATGTTAATTGACTTTAGCAAATATACTTCTCAAATGTACCAAAAATGTGAACACAATCACTACCACTAATAAGTGAGAAAAAATAAACGGTCAATTTTGAAAGATTGATACACCAATATAACACGACCGTGAAAAATAAGCACATAGTAGTTATGAAATAAACAAATCAAAAATAAAGTAACAATAAAAAAGGAAGATACTTACAAGTTAAAAAAATACCATAACAAACCATAAAGGATGTGAACCCATCCATAACAGCATAAATTTTACCAACCCATGAAGACCTTCAAGCTAAAAAGAAAATCTGGATAAACTTTGCCATAAAATACTTCTGGTACTTAGCCCTTCCACACATCACTATCACTACCCGACACTCCCGAAAACAAGAGAAATAAAAAAGCTTTGCACGTTATCTTAAAAGTAGAAAGAAACAAAAAGCATGCAGTACGTACCCACAGCTAGGCCAATATGTAACTGTAACAAAGAGAAACAAATTTTACAAAAAAAAATAGTTGCAACATTAAATATCTAGTTTACAATAATTTTTTAACTGGTGATTTTTGAAGCCCAACAATAACTAGTAAAAGTAAACCTTACTGAAATTTGACATAATATGGTTTCTCTCAAATTATACTATTAAACCCTAAAAATGATACTTACAAATTTGGCCTAATGGAGTAGCCCAATCCCAAGATGTCTTCTTTTCTTGAATAAATTCCACGAAGTTACGACGAAAATAATTAATAGTGTGTTTTGTATATCTAAGACTGCTGCATAATAAAAAGTTTCCTAGATAATTTGCTGTAAGTTTGTCAATATGTTCGTTTGATATAGAAAAATTAATATCATGAAATATATTTTTCCAAAAAACATTAAATATAAGTAATATGCTATATCAGTTATTTTCAGTCTGAATTTAAATAGCTTTTTCAACTTTTATTATATTTTAAATGAAAGATAGAATAAATCATTTTAGATTTTCAATCTATATAATTTGAGATATTTCTCATATATTATTTTTCACGACAATATATTTTAACATATAAATTATTGCTCTTTTTTGATAAAAAAAACATCTCTTGAGATGGTAATAAACGAATACATCTTTTTCGCAATAGGGCAGTATTTATGTAGAAAAAGTTTGCCAAACCAAAAACTTACTTTATGTAATTTATATTCTCTAAACTGAAGATTTGAAGTTGCTCACATTATTAATTTACCTAGTATTGTCGACAAGAGTTGTTAAAGATGATTCTAATTTGTATTTTGATGACATGAATGAGAATTTGAAATTACCTGCTGCTCAGTGACTGATAATTAATTGCTAATTGACAGTGCAGGATGGTTAAAACAGGGTTCCTAACAACATTTCATTATACAATTTAAAATACATTAATAAATGCATAAAACGGTTAAAGCAGTGAAATGAATTGAAATACTATAAGAAATTTAGGAGTCATAGAAGTTAAACAATTGGGTATTATCACTTTTTTTGAAAATTACGCAAAATGAATCTCGAAGTGCATATATATCGTACGCCATGTTAAAAAAAAGAAAAAAAATATTTGTAGGTAGAGAATTCCAGGTCTGAAATTCAAATCTTAGGAGTCACCGCCAAAACGCTTCTATCCAAGGTGACGTCACGTGTAACGTAAACATTACCGAGGAGCGTGCTGTTTAATGGTGTAGTATCATTCTTGTATTGGAAAAGCTTTTGTGTGGTGTTTATTGAAAGGACGGTGTAAGAGGTCGCACCAAAAAGTGATTTGTGTAGTTTTACAAGCATCTATTACTAAGGAAAACAAAACAAGTGTTGTTTTGTACATGGTTATAAAAGTACTTCAGTCAGCACAGCTAACAAAATTTTTGTAACCGTTCCTCGAGATTATCAAAGTATGAAAAAGTTGTTTAAGACCCTTAGGCGTGATATGCCGAAATCGCAATGTTTGTTTTTCTGTTGTGAAGATCATCTTAATTCTTACTGTAAGTTTTATTATTCTTTTTGGCGTTATAAGTATTTACCATTCAGTTTCCATTTTGTTATAGCTTGAAGGGGATATGAAAAATTATATGCGTTTTAAGTTGATAAAGGGAAACATTATAATAAAGAACGACGTTGTTTCCCATATATTCGACTGTTAGCCAGACCGGAAACGAGCCGCAAGAGCCCCGAAAATAAATGGCAATTTATATTTATTCTGAATTCTAAAATAAATGTCAAGTTTAGGGTACATTTTTGATTCTTACATTTTTATGTTTACAAATAGTATGTTTCCAACAACCCACTGCGATCAAATTATCAATGCTACTTTTAATTTGATAAAAAGTTCACTTATGCTGTTGCTTTTGCTTTTACGTTCCTCATCTCCGCCGCGTTGAACTGCTCGTCGATGTACAAATTCCATAACAATGAAGTCATAACTCATAAGTATTTCACTTTTTCTTGGCGTATTTAAATTCGCTTGTCGCAAAATGAACGCAAACAACAAACTGATAAATTGACGGGCAGAGCCTGACGCGTGGGTCGCTGACCCCAGATGTAAACAAGCGGCCATTTACGAGACACCTAACGTCACGGCCAATATGTTCGCGTTTTGGCGGTCCCTTTAAATATTCAAATTTTTAATATTAAAAGTACACCTTACGATTAATTTTTTCGAATTTATAAGCTGTCACAGCTGTTTTGTGGATTAGATGCTACCTATTAATATGCAATTTAATAAAATATAAATACATGGCAAATACCCAATTCTGAACATATACATATAAAATAATTGAAAGCAAAAAAATAGTATTATCCTTGTGTATAATATGTATACACAAGGGTATTATGAATCTATTCGTCTTTACGTGCTTTAATAATAATACCTGTGTTATCGATTATTTATATTGTTTTATTATCCACACTCAGTTCATCATTATTTACCTTTTTCTGAACTGAACAAAAGAATTAAAAGGACTGTTTAACTAACGTTAATATAACTGACATAACTTACGAAATTTCCTTATATTGATTACAGTGTCTAAACTGAAACTTATACTCTAATAATGTATAAAATAACTAAATATTTAGCTTGGCTATTTTGTGATATAAAATGCAAAACAAAGTTTAAAATTAATTACTTGAGCAGATTCATAAAGTTTTGCTATTTTGAATATGTGTTAATACACAATAACGTCTGCTGAGTTTTACATGACAAATTGAAAAAATCATTTTACTTGTTGGAGATTTACAACTTAAATTGTTTCTTATTTTACAGAACATGATAGTACATAATTTAGCTAACAATGAATTAGGTACTGACTTTCTTGCAATAATAAGTATTTGTTTTTAGTGGTAATTACTTACTGCTTCTCGTTAATAAGATAGTATTTATGCCGATTCCAAAAAAATAACTAATTGTTACTTTCTTCAAAGTGATAGTTTGTTAGAGGCAAGTTATAAGAATACCTATTAAGTAATCTAATCTATTACTGGCCAGTATACACATACAACTCTTTTTTAGTCTAAGCAGAATTAATACTAAGCTTATGTTTTTCAACCAACAAAAAATTTAAAAAAATAATAAAAAGTTAAATCTACCAATTACGTCAGTAAAGGTGTACTTTCAATTTAATATTAAGTACTAAACATTTTTTTAACTTGCTATAAGTTTGTACTGGTGGTGTTCTAAATGTAACTGCCTTAAATTTTATATATTTTGTTTAAGAGTGATCATAATTTTGAAGCAAATAAGAGTTTCCAATTATTGTGCATTACTGGTTAATAATTACAGCATAGCAGCAGTCCCAGATAAATAAAACATTATGTATTTTAAAATTTCACACGGACGTAAAAAATATATAACTGAAATATTATAAGTTGTAATCCGCGAACCGTAGAGGGTTGTTAAGCTGGAACATTCCAACAATATGTTATGTAAACAAATGTTCATATACTTACAGCTGCTCAGAAAAATTAACAATTTTTCTGAAGTGATAAGGTTTGTTTTATTGTGTACCATCGAAGTATGTAAGTTACACTACACTATATGTTTATTAAAATAAAGCGCGACGAACGTGCAAAGCTTTTAGTTCACTTAAAAACTAGAAAAGTTTTAAAGACTCACCGACTGCATGTGTATATTAGGTGGAGGTCCTGTAACAAAAAAAAAAGGAAAATCATAATTGGGAAGAACATTATATAAGTACTTAATAAATGTATAATTAGTAGTTATTTGATTAGCTAGCTGAAATAAAATAAAATATGTGCTGCATGTGATTTGATTCTGATTACATAATACAAGAAAAACCATTTACCCCCATAATTTATAAAAACTAAATGTACTCGGCAGCTAGTCAGCCACCCTTAGTAGAAGTAAGAACTTTAACAAAATTTACAGAAGAAGTTGGCGAGGAGAACGTCTAAGCCGGCAGCAGATTTTAATGAATATAAAAAAAAGCATTGCTTCAAGGGGCTCATGTAAAAAAAAGATGATGGGAAAGTTTTAAAATTATTTCAGTGATGCAGTTGAAAAAGATACTTAACGAAATGCCAAATAAGGGATGTGCAATAAACGAAATACCAGTGAAGATACTGAAATTATCGTTTGAAGTTTTGAGTGATAAATATTTAGAAGTAGTAAATCATTCCATAACTAAAGGAGTCCTGCCAGAAAAATGGAAAATATCTACAATAGTCCCTATTGAAAAAGAATACTAATAAAGCAGAGGATTTTCGTCCTATTAATAGACTGCCATGCTATGAAAAAGTGTTAGAAGTGATTGTTAAAAACCAATTGATTAAATATTTGCAATGACGTGTTGTAGCCATTTCAAACAGTTTTTCATGAAATTCAATCTTGTGAAACAGCAATACATAATGTTTTTATGACATGTAAATAGAGAGCGGCTGTTGTTTAAAATGATAACATCGGTCTGGGTGGAACTGTCATCAAATGGTTCAGAAGTTTTTTGGAGCGCAGATATCAGTGCACCAAATATAAAAACAAGATGTCGCATAAACTACAGACTAAACATGGTGTACAACAGAGACCAGTGCTAAGAAGCTTATGTACTATCACACATTTATTGATTGTCTGCTCTAAGCGTCATTAAATTCAATCAAAACGAATGTTAAACAACAAACAAAACAAACTGAAAGAAATGGCAGATGCACAATCTTTAATTCTACTTTATTAATTCAGCATATGGCAACGATGGCAACACTGCCTCAGTGACAGCTAACTTAAACTTTCAAAAAATGACATGCCACTCCAAAAGTGAGGTTAATTTTGTAACTGTCTAACGCAATCATGCCCAAAAAGAAGACAGGCCAACGCAAGAAGGCGGAGAAGCAGAAACTGAGACAGAAAGAGATCAGGACAGCAAAAGAGAACATCCAGTTGGCCCAGCATCCGTGCAATGCATTGATGGAGTGCGACAGATGTCACAAGAAGCAGAAGAGCAGGGCCTTCTGCTACTTCTGCCAGAGCGTACAGAGGCTGCCGATATGTGCCCAGTGCGGAAAGATCAAATGTATGCTGAAGACGGGGGACTGTGTCATCCGGCATCCCGGAGTGTACACCACGGGACTGGCGATGGTGGTATGTAGCTTAACGGATGTTCGAAAACACCGTGCAGGATGATAGACAAAAAATCTGCTCTGGTCAATCCATTCAGATCCTATGATTAGTTTCGTCCTTGTTTGGACTCCCAGATGAGAATAAAGACTGAATTGACCATTGCAGATTGCTGTACTACACTGCAGCATGTGAAAACAGAGGTTCCGCCTTGAGTTCTACTTAGATCACGATATTTGCTGTACAGAATGTCCCATTTTCGTTGTAATTGCAGGGTATCTAAGTAATTAGAGGGTTGCAGTTTCAACATTACTCTCTTACTTTTTTGTTCTTGGTTGAAATTTACCATCACCATTTTAAAGCCTACAGCCAACTTTTGAATAACCTAACATCTCTTCAGTTCTCAATATATTGCTTGGGTATGTAGATTAAAAAGAAAAACTGTAGTCATTTTCACTAGATATTTTTACTGTAAATCTAGTGGTGTATTCAAACTTGCATTTTCGAAAAGACCTATTTTTTCTGATTAAAAGAAATATATTATGTTGTTGGGTTTATTTTCAATAATTCTGGTATTACTACATTTTTTTTAATAATTTAAAGATATACTGTAGTATATATTATTAAAAATAATTCTATTTAAAAGAATCTATGCCCATTTGCATACATTTAAGACTTGTACAGCTACTCAGATCTTTTGTCAGTAACATCAATAATGCCATGTCATCATGTAGCTAAGTTAGTTACGTTAATGGAATAGCTTTCCAGTCTTTTTAATAAAAATACCTTATTTTTTTGCTTTGCTTATTTTCACCCCACATTATAAGTTTGAAACATCTGAACAACTAGTTTGAGAAATACTTTTAAAAAATTGACAAGTTCACATGGATTCAAGATCCCTTTAATCCTATGGTCCACTGGAATTTATTTCTGCAGAAGAGAATTTCAACTGAGCTTTATTTTGCGATAATACTTTGAAAGCAAAATTTGCCAGCGTGGAGTTGACCGGATTTAAAATTTCAACAATAGATGAATATGTTCTTTTAAGGAATAAGGCCCAAGGGATTTTAATCCTATTTTCAATATGGTACTTGTGCAAAGCTGGAGTTTCAGGGGTTTTGATTATAAAGAGCAAGTATAGATCGAAAATAAATGTTGAAAAGGATATGAGAGTTTCTGTGTTCAATATTATTCCAAGATTTTTAGAGTGTGCAGTGATCATTAGGCTCATCGATCTCGTTATTTTTATATCTAATTTTAATCGAATAAATTTAATTAATGAGTTTGATCTGTAATAATGTTACTTTCATATGTCTAATATATTTTTCTAGTGTTTGGGTTTTATTTATTTTTACCTCTAATGCTAATGACTAAACCTGTCTTTATTTTAAATTTAGGGTAGGCAGCCGTAGAAAACCCTTAAATTATTCAAGGGCGCCGCGGCTCCAAAAAGTTTGGGAATCACTGATGTAGCTAATAAAAAGTTTAGAATAAACCTATATGTCACTTAACATCACATTATTTAACACCATCTCATATAATTTTAAAGATATTTAAAAAAACATTGAAAATTGTAATTTTTAGTTCTTTTGCTCATAATTCTTTTAATAGCAAAGTATCAAGAAACACAAAGCTCATTCACAATGCAGAAACCACAGATTCCAAAAGATAGGTATTTACTTCTCATTAACTATGTTTTTTTTTATTGGCAGTATACTAGAAAATAGCAATATTTAATAAACAATAATTGTTTTATTAAAATGAAGTGTTTTACACAAATAGGTGTAAAAATACCAACCAACTGTTTAACAATGCATAAATATGTACTAACAGGAAAAGGTATACATCAACTTAGCTGTGACAATAAAGGCAGCCATACTTAATCTAAGAAAAATTAAAATGTATATATGCATATTTTTCCTGTGTATGTATACTAAAAAAGAGTCTCCATTGTGTGCAAAAATCCGAAAGGACTAAATATAACTGAGGCACCCTGCAAGGCATCCTCTCAAATTATAATTTTTTATACAAATTTAACTATTTCGTGTGATAATAAATATAATTTTATAGTATTGTGTAATTTTCCACTGATTAGATAAAAATTGCAATAAGATGGATATAAGAATAGAAAAAGTTTGTGTAATTTACTGTCCATTCATATATCTTTGTCGCTTGTGTTTTTGCTAATTTTGTTATGATCTGTGCAAGAGAACTGAGTAAACTTTTTGTTCTTAACTTCTCTCATTTATTAATCACTGCAAATCAATGATTTTGAATTGTAGAGTCAAACAATAAGTAAACTGCCAATTTTCAGGGTGCAATCTGTGACTTCTGCGAAGCGTGGGTCTGCCACGGGAGAAAATGTCTTCAGACGCACGCATGCACCTGTCCCCTGCAAGAGGCCATATGTGCTGAGTGTGAGAGAGGAGTTTGGGATCATGGAGGCAGGATATTTAAATGTTCTTTCTGTGAGAGCTTTCTGTGTGAAGACGATCAATTTGAACATCAGGCTTCCTGTCAAGTTCTAGAGTCCGAAAACTATAAATGTAAGTTATTTTTATTTCCTTAAATGCTACAAAATTAAAGAAAAATTTATACCGATTGACCAGAGAGAAACTGTTCTTTGAAGAATATTTTTTTGGCATTTAACATACCTTTTTTCAAAATTAAATGTAAAATAGGTAATTTCTTAATTGTATATTATTACACCTACTTGCTTAATTTAACAATAATACAATTCCTAGTTATTATTGTACTCATTAATAGGACACAATCACAATAACTGACATTTTAGGTCAATCCTGCAACAAACTGGGACAATATTCATGCCTAAGGTGCAAAACTTGCTACTGTGAGGACCATGTCCGTCGCAAAGGGTTCAAGTATGATAAAAATAAGGCGATACCTTGTCCCAAATGTGGCTATGACACATCGCAGACCAAGGACCTTAGCATGTCAAGTAAGTGTTATGAATAAGCAGATGCACCTAATTTACAATAGGAATTTAAATATTTTTTTAAATTACCAGTGAGTTAATTTATGAAAATAATGGATCAGGTAAATTATGATGAATCTTCAAAAAGAATATAATTTTTCTAATTTCCATAAACTAATAAAATTTATAACTTACTGATAGGTCAAAAAAACTGGCTATTTGCTTATAATTGTTTTTTCTAATCTTTTACATTATTATTTTTTTGTTTCAAATGGGTATAAGTTGGACATCATTTTATGGATTAATTTGGCTAGACCTGTTATTTTACTTTGACATAATATTGGTTAACTATTTAAATTTTAATTATATTTTTTACATATTTTATTAAAAGCTTCTCTCAATTTATTTTTTGTGTCCATTTTAGCCCGTAGCCACAAATTTGGTAGGCAGGGACAGGCAGCCTATGATGATAACGATGCAGATGGTGCTGGTGGTTATAGTTACGGAGATTACGGTAACGGCAATTGCGACGACGACGATGATGATTCAGATTACGAAGAGGACAGCGATGAAGATTACGACGAAGATGAAGAAACTGAGGAAGATTCTGATGATGAAGTTGATGAGGTGAAGCGAAAATGAGCTTGGCTGTGCTAAAATTTATCATTCAATAAAGAGCTTTTTGTTGCAAATCATTTTTTTTTATAAACACGTCATTTTGCACAAAACGATTTGTTTTATTTACAGTTTGTAATTTTTTTTTGCTAATTTGGGGTATATTGGGTCCAGAAAAACTATGATACCAATTCATACCAAAGGCAACAAGGTAAGTGATTGTTTTAATATACCAAGGCTATATGGGCTTCCTAAAATACTAAAAAAAGGTTGTCCTATTTGACCTGTTGTTTGTTACATAAATTGTCCACGTTACAAAGTTATAAAACAGTTAAATTTGATTCTCTGCAGCTTTGAACTTTGAAAATTCGTTTGGTATTAAAAACTCACTGGATTTGACCAACAAACTTGAAAAATTCAAAAATCCAAAAGATTGCATCCTCGTTTCGTTTGATGTAAACAATTTATTTCTTGCCATCCCTCGAAAAAACTGTTTAAAAATTTTAACGAACCTACTAGATTAAAATAATTTAGTTATATTTAGCTATAGGTTTCAACCCTTGGTCCATTTTTAGCTGAACTCTATGCATAATTTAGAAACAGATATTTTCTAAAACACTTGTTTCTCTTCTCAAGTTTAATTCTGGTACCATTACATAAATAATGTATTGTGTCTTTTTACAGGTAATTCATATGATTATGAAGAGCTGTAATGACAGCGAAATAGATCTATCTGTAGTTGGTTGCAGTGCAAACATGATTTTCTTGCTTTTATAGATCTTAGTTATGAAACAGAAATTAATAAGAAGATTTCCTTTTTAGATTTATCAATCTTCTTACCTTTCTTACAGAATTTTTGAACAATCCACCTGTACAAACGGTGTTATTTCTTATTTTTCTTTACATACGTAGTTACATAAAATGGCTGTTTTTCACTCACTTTTCAAAATACACCTGTCATTAAATGTCTTTCGAAAACCAACTGTGTGTAATTCTCTAAACTGTTTTCAATAACAATTTTCCAAATTAATTAATAGCAAAACTCTAAATATTTGACATAATTTAAATTTTCTTTCAGCACCTACCACTTATCTTGAACAAAAAGTTGGGGTTTGGTTTGCTCTTAAGTTTGCTGGACAAGTCTCAGTTAGATATCTAAATTATTTTCTTCTCATGAATTAAATATTGCTTTTTTACCAGAGGCAGTATGTTCTCCCGTTTTGTCCTTAATAAACAGACTAAATTTTAGTTTTAAATCATTTAGAAGTTTTTTATGCAATGATTGCAATTCAATTTACATGTGTTAGACAAACGAGTAGTTTTTTTTTTAATTACGAGCTAGGGAGCATATAGTTCTGGTACTAACGACAGCTATTAGTGAGCTGAAAGTGCTTTACCATTTAATTAATAAAGTGGAATTAACTATAAGTGTAATTTTTAAAGATGACTCTTAATTATTATTTAAAGAATCATCTCTAATAGAAAAAATGGATTCTCTCCCAGATAAATACAAAAGTGCTGATATTAGATAAAAAATGTGGGAAGGAACTACTAAAAAATAGGAAGAAGTCAAAAGAGAATGAAAAATCAAGGCAGTGACAGTATACCAGTAAAATTCATATGCTATAACTGTTGTGGTCTGGGATACATTTTAAAAATGCAAAACGAAACGAAAATCCTCTGAAATGTTGAAATAAGGGCCAAAAGATGTAGCATTTGTTTGTGAAGCAATAATCATAACAGACGTTGTCTGGATAGAAGATTGTCGATCACTTAAGTTATGGTGAAGAATGTTTTTGACTTTTGAACGATGCTGGTTAAAATTTATTCAGTGAACAGTAAACCATGGATGCTCTATGAAGTAGGAAACCTGCTACACGTAACAGTAACGGTCAGTTGTTATATCAGAACCAGCAAAGAAAAATTATACAGAGAACATGCTGCAGCATTGCAAAACATAAAGAAAAACACTGCACGTAGTAAAGTGGTTCATTTTTCAATAAAACAAACGTTTTTTGTGTTTAGGAGGGCGTACGGAAAATTTAAGCCCGTTGGGTGAGGTTATGTCGTAGTAAAAAATGAATTTATAGTTTATAAACATAATTATATGAAAACAAATGAATACTAACACCATGTACAATGGCTCAGTATATCAAACAGTTTGAAGTTTATACATAAATACGTAATTTTTCTACTACTTTGGTGTAGGTTAACTGTCTTGAGCAGGTACTTTGCATACCCGGTTGTGTTTTGTTTCTAATAAAATAATAATACGATCCGTTATAAGGAAGATTTGAAAATATGACAAAACAATATGCTTACCATCCACATGCAGATATCAAACTTCCATTGATATATCCTCTTGCAACTTCTCAAGTCATAAAGGTTTTATTAATTACCGTACACGAATCGCAGTACGATTATTAAAAGAGGAAGAGGAGAACAATTTGCAATTAAACAAAGATGGCCGTTGTTGAACAACAACAAACTCTGCTAGCAAAAATCGTTAAAAGAAGCTTACAAACAAACTGCAAATTGTTCACCTCTTATCACCAAAATTAACCGCACTCCCGATGTCGCTCTAAGCCGCCCGGTATCAAAAATATCGCGAAAAGCGACACGATCGCGATCAAAATTTTAAACCGGCGAACGCATCCCCTACTCCACATCAAATGAGCTCGCGGACCAACTCTTGCGTTCGTATTGCCGGTATGTGAACCTAGTCGTGTCGGCTCCAGCCAATAGGAACGCGCAAATAAGATCATGACACACTTCTGACCAATCACGGACGAGCGCCGACTTCCAGCTTTGCGATACAGTTCTAGAATGTTCCAAACATAAAAAATTATGAAAACCCATAAAACAGTCCACGTTGACTGCAATTACAACTGTCAACGGACCAATAGGAAAGCGAGCCAGGTCGGTTTCAGCCAATCAAAGAAGGGCATTGGCTTAGGAAGGCTTTCGATAGGTTAAGATTGAGACGTACTTGTCGGTGTCATGTTATAACAAAGGAATGATTTATTGCCCAATTATAAGAAGTTGTACCTTTCTTTTTTAAGACAGGAGCTTGTTTATTTATATTTATTGTGATTTAATATTACGCACATTTTAACCCCCTAAATAATCTGTATATACCCTAAAATTATATTAATGAAATTTGATATCTTCTGTCTTACGGAATTTGAAAAAACTCTGTCAAACTTGAACTGCATATTCTAAAAATATTCTCAAATAGGTACCTAACACTGACGGACTTTTTTTATTTTCATGAATTCCGCTGTAACTGTTATTAACCATACATTAGGTATATGTGTTAAAACTATGACGATTGACGATGAAAACAATCGCTTAAGCTAAAAAAGATAGGTTTAGATTAGCACAGATGGGTTTCGCCGTTTGATAAAAGAAAGGAGTTAGACTTATATAGATTATAGGTATAAATATTAGCCTTAAATTAAGACAGTACAATTAATAGTTACTCTGCAAAGCTCCAAGCATTTTGAGCTTAAAGAATTAAAAAGACTTGATTGGGGTGGGTGTAAGCATTGGGGTTGTGGGGGTGCAATCTTTTTGTAACTACTAGCAGATCCCCAAGCACGGCACATTGCCAAAACTATCTCGCGACGGAAAAATCGAAAATAATTGATGTTTCAAAGAGGTCAGAGTGCTGGAAAATTCATCGAAGGGAGCAACTGGAATATGTTTGATGTTTCGATAATGTCAGAATATTCAGGAAGATTCAATAGAAGATGAAAGAATCTTAAGCGTCTCACGATGGTTATTCAAAATTCGACGTTTTGAGAAGGTGATACCTAGAACATTCTAGAAAATTCATCCCTCTGGGAAGAGGTGGAATATGTATAATAGAATATTTTGGAAGATTCAATAAAAATATGAAAGAATCCTCAACGTATTTCAAAGAAATACTGAGTGGTCTAGATGGGGTTATATCCAGCATTAACCATGTCAAACGTTTCCTTATATTTATTGTCACAAGATTTTTTCAACTACTAGGCAACTTGTCATAGAACTCCAGGTTCAGGGACTGCTTCCCTGAAGTTACCAGCATATGTCTGTCAGTCGACAGATTTTCATGTGTTCTTATGTGATACTAATGTGCATCTGCTCTTGTTTGAAGTTGATCTTTAATGTTGTGGATGCATATTATTTGCCTGATTACAAATTTAGCTGTCACAGTGAGATTGTTCTATTTCTTGACTAGCGGTTTGCAAGGAGACACCTGGGAAGCTCCCTGCAGGGCACGAACAGCTTTCTTTTGCAGGAGCAAGATGTTTGCATGAGCCATGAGCAGAATTTGCCCATGCTTCCGTGATATATGTCAGGTTTGAATGGAACATTGCATTGTACGTTAGTAGTGAAACTTCCCAGTTTACTGTTTTTCGAATGTGTCTAATTGCGCAGACTACTTTGGTAAGTTTGCTAGCTGATACATCACAATGTGTTAGCCAGGTCAACCTTGTGTGTAAATGTAATCCTAAAAGCTATGCGACCCCAGTGGGTCCTGTTTTGTGTGATGCTATGAACATTTGTACTGGTTTTTCTTCATTTAATTTCAGGTTGTTTGCAGAAATTTTATGATACTTGATTGTTGTATCATCCACATATAAGAGGCATAAAGTATTCAAATTTGCAGGTATGTCGTTCACATACAGGATAAAGAAAAGCAGCCCTAGTATCGAACCCTGAGGTATTCCACAACATATGCCTAGTGCTGAACTATTCATGTTACCATAAGACGCACACAATTTGAGCTCGATTTGTTAAATATGACCTCAGGGTATCGTTTGATATTCTCCTAAATCCGTAATGTTCAGCCTTGTGCAAAAATATTTCATGTGACACACGGTCAAAAGCTTTGGACAAGTCACACATTTCAGCTTGACATGTAGGCTGCTGCTCAAAGGCCTCTGTTATGTAACAGAGGAATTTTTGCATAGGTCCGCAGTATGCTTTTGTTTTGTAAAGCCGTATTGCTGTGTTGACAGGCAATTTTGTTTAACAAAGAAGTTATGGATTTGTTCTGCTAGTCAATCTTTCCAAATATTGGTAAAAGTGCAATGGGTCTGTAGTTTGTTGGGTCTTTTGGATCACTTTTTTTGAAGACTGGACAAACATGTACAAGTTTTGTTTCTTTCGGAAAAACTCCATCTGTGTGGCAGTTACTATGGTGTCTATTACAGCTTTTTTTATTTTTAATACCTTAAATATCAGAAGAGTTTCAAATTTCCGTACATGAAGTAAAATATCTTTCTTTGTGATTGGGTGAAAATACATATTTTTGCTATTTACCATAACTGTGATAACATAAAAAATAAATCCATAAATAATGCAGTAAGCTACTTTATTGATACATTTCTTTGAAGATTTAACATTTGAGTATATTTTTTTATTGAACACAAGTGAAATTTAAATTGGATTCTTTTCCTTCATTTTTTCTTGCTTTTAGATAGTGAAATACATTCCATACATTTTCATTAAATGCAGCTTTCTTACACATATAAAAGATCATGCACAGGCACAAAACTGGGGATCTGCTCCTAATTTTCTATAGAAAAGAGTAAAAAGGTTGCAGAAAAATGTTTTTTTTTACATATTAAAGACATCTTAAGCAGTTAAAAATCCTATAGGCATAACCAGTTCTATGCCGTGCTGCCTGCACTAAACCTAAACTGCCCTGATTTTATCCTATTGTCACAAATGATAAATTCATGCACCTGAAAAATTATGTTAAAGAAAAATGAAGTAAAGCGGGAAAGCTGGATACAAAAAAGTCCGTATCGAATGTATATGCAAAGATAAAAGGCTGTTTACTTCATTAAAAGAACAATTGAATATAGACTAAAATGGTGAAAACCGCATTATTTAAAAATTTCGAGAAAAATGGATACTTAGGTAGTAACTTCAGAAAACACCCTCTTACAGTCAACACACAAACTATGTTTTGGCACATAAAATAGCTTTTTATAAAGGCACAAAAGCTCTATATATTAATATTCACCTGCCCCCCACTCTTTTATTTGACACTTACAAAAATGCTAGATTTGAGTCCAAACAATCTTAATATGTTTAATACCGCAGACATTTGTTAGGCTGAAAGTGACACAAACATTAATTTTMTAATTTGGAAGTGCCACAGCGACCTCTAGCGGTGACTTTAGAAATTGAAAATATTTTTCAGCAATTTCTCTTGGCTACTTTAGTTCAGAAATTTTTTACATCAAAGCTCTGGTTTATGAGATATGACTGGCCACCTTTCTTATTTGCTCTCCCTATACATACACTAATGATAATTCAATAAGTTTTTTTTTGAAGGGATGTATACTTACGTAACTTGAACACTTCAGGAACCTTCAGTGACAGCTGAAAATACTTAAAAAAAAAGAAGAAAAACGCTCAATTATTGTGTAATAGGATGTTTTATTACATATAAGAACCACTGCTCATTCTACCTCCGTAACAAGCAACTTTAGTCGACCTAATAAAATACTTTTTAACCATGCGATTATCAATAAATATGCTTACAATTTTTATACTTTTGATTCTTAACGTTAATCTCAAAAACTGTGATATCCTTCTATAAACTCCGGGATAACCAACCTCATCTGAAGTGTCTCTTTCCGTTACGAAATACATAAACTAAGGAAACACGAAATGTAACAAAACGCAAACACAACTAACTAAATGTAAAAAGGGCGCGGACCCTAAACTATAGAGAGAAATAAACGGTATCATTTGCACCGTACACGATTGGTCAATCGCTTATTATCCGCTTGTATTTCTTGTTTGGCGGCTGAACATCGTCGTCGTTATCGAAAATCTCGTAGGCGTACTCGGGCAGGAATTTTATGAGTTGCTCGTCGAAGAATTTCTCTAGTGCCTTCGCGTCACTGTACACTTGACTGTCAGCCTGAAAAAATATAAATTGGCTATGAACATCCCTTCCAAATTTAAAGAAACTCAGTCAAAAGCTTTAAAGAATCACTTTTTTCAAATTTGAAAAAAAATGATAATTTAGCCATTTTGATATGTATTTGGATTTTGGGTCATAAGTCCAGACTTGTATTTTACTAGAACACATTTTAATAAAATTGCTTGCTTTGAGTAAATCTATTTCTGCTACAAAATAAAATTGTCAAAATATTTTGACACTACAGTCCGTTAGTGATTTTGTAGTGCAGCGTGGCAGTTCTAACTTTCACAGATTCACATATTCTATCTCATGTTTTTGAAATACCAATTATGAAAATTGAATATGCGACACACTATAAATAAGTGAGCATGAGTTTCAATTCGGATTTGATTCATTTCGATTTCATCTGATTCGAATGGATGATTAACATGAACATGAATTTTACAAGTCATTTTGATCCCATCTAATTTCAATTTGAATAGAATTTAATCAATTCAGAATTTGATCTGATATTTTCGACTGTATACTTTGATTCAAATTGATTCTGATTGTTAGTAGCAACCAAGATAATGTTTAAAAAACACAAAGTATATAATTAGATGCATTTATTTAAATGAAACATAGCACATCCAATTTCCATGCAGAAAACTAAGTATAGACAAACTCACCGCATTGTACGTGTAAGCATTCTTGAACATCAGACGGACATCTTTCACCAAATCAATGGTCGTCCTGTAGCGTTCTTCCGAGTTCCAGTCCAATTTCTGCCTGATCGTGTCCAACGCCACCGGTTTCTTAATTACGGAATGGTAATCTGTGTGCTGTAACCCAAGGATGATCAATTTTCCATCACGTTTCGGGCGAACCGGAACTTACCTCAGGGCCGATCACTTCGCGGAATGGCAAACTCAGTTCGTACTGGCAGTACAGCTCCAGTACCAGTCTTTCGACGATCTTGCGCTCTCTGAGACTCAGTTCTCCCGGTTTTCGCTCGTTGAGGGACTCGTCCGCCATTTCGGCAAAGTTCATGCACAGCAGGCATTGCCAAGTGTCGCTCTCTCTGTTAAAAATGCATGTTTTTTTACAACATAGTAATAAGTCAGCTTGAGATTTTTTCTCTCCATAGCAAATTCACCAAGAAAGATAGATATAAAATGTAAAGATCAGAAATTAGTAAAATAATCAAGTTTGTACGATCCCAAAAGTCATAAAATTTTGCCAGATGAAGATTTTATTAATGCTTTTTTTGACTATTTTGCTGGTCTATTATGATTTTCAGAGTTAATTATAAAAACCCATTCTCAGAAATGCAAGGCTCATTTTCGGGATCTCTATGTTTTTACACATTCATAACATTTCCACCTCAGAGAAGCATTTTTTGCAGATAATATCCAACTGATGCATAAATTTAAAATATATTGAAAAGTTGTTTCAACCATTAACTCAAGGGACTACAATTTGAAATTCAGCCTGGAGAAACCTTCACTGCTTTACTATTATGCTAAAAAAACAACCATTTGCCTAAAACTGGACTTCAAAATAAATTAAATATTGTACACAATGCAAAAATTTTGGGGATTATAAAAAAATGTATGGAAATATATAAACCAACACAATTCCCAGCATACTCTCCTGACCTTACAAAATTGGATTTTTTAATTAAGAAGATATCTCAAAGACAATGTTTACCTGATGCTACCTGCAAATACTGAAGTTTTGAGGTGGAGAATCATACTTGTATGAGAAAGTTGAATTATGTGATCATGTTTGCTCTAATAAGAATAATATTTCTACTCCAAGTGTCAAAAGTAAAAAACAATTAATGCTGACATGATTGGATAGCTTCAAGTTGATTCAACTTAAAAATTTTTGCTGATACTAATAATAGTTTTTTCTTTTTGGTACAAAACTGGTGCATCAAACAAAATATATGATGCTAATTGAAAAAAGCCATTACCACTTGATCTTAAAATCGTAAAAAAATTGTTTTCCTTCTGTTTAAATTCTATCATGGTTAACTCTTAAATCAACCATTCTGCAATGTTTTTGATTTACAAAAACTACTGAATATTAAAAAAAATTACGCAGTTATTAAGTAATATTATTTATTACATATAAAACGAAATTTCATTAAAAAATCGGCAATACTAATTTAGTTTTTTTTTAATTAAGAAATAAAAAAATRTATTTACACCTTCAAACTTATCTCATTTTTCTTCTTTCTACTTAGCTATGTCTAATCTAATCTAACCCACTACCCTATCAATTCCCATTTTTAAACTTTTCACTAAAGAACTTACTGACTTTTATGTACTTCCACATCCAACAGATGAGTACTGTATCGCGAAAAAAATTTTCAAAAATGTTGTTTGCTCATTCGCTTTAAAATGGTTGAAAATGTAAAAAAACAAAATTTGAGCAAAAAAATTTCTTGTCTGTGTGTCTGTGGACATGATAAGTTTCAAAAGACTTAATATATGAACTTAAAATTTGGCAAACGTATGGATTCCAACTACCCAAAGCGACCTATTGTTTTTGGGGTAAGTAGGATATCAGGAAGGAGGCGAAATTGTGGGGGGTAACTACCATTTCTGCAAATTTTTTTTTTATTCTTTTCTAGTTTTATTATGTGATTAGTATTATAACTGCGAGTATTATTCGTCCTTATAAATTMTTGGTGCAGCATTTGTTTACAAGATATTAGCAAAAAAGTGTCACTTAAAGAAAACGGTTTTTCCTAAATATCTCCAAATATATTTAATATATTCAAAAAATGGAAATACCATCAGATAGGAAATAAAATTTCTGACAAAAAGTATCTTAGAAAATTTATCCAAAATTATGACATTTTCAAAATATTTCCAAAAAACGTATTTTGTAGAGAGACAGAAAAATGTTCAAAACCTGATTACTAATCGTATAGTATAAGAAATAAAAAAGTAAATGTCATTTTGACAATTGGATGTGGAAGAATTGATTCAATTTGCAGCGGTTTTTTAATAAACTTTTATATTTTGAATAAAATGGAACGAGCTAATACTTACTCAACGCTGAGGTTCGGAATGTGACAGAACTGGTGGAAAACCTTCGGGCACTTGTCACAGCAAACCAATTCTCCCCCGTCCATACAGACAGCACACCAGTCCTCGTTAGGATCGTCCTTGCCCATGTCGACAGTTTCGTCCTTGTTGATCTTGGACGGACCAGCAACACTGTCATCTGTTGAACTGTCGACGTGTGGAGATCCCCCAGTTTTAGAACGACCCTCAGCCAGAACCTGAACTCCGTTCGAGTCCAACTTGGCTATTGTGGCCATCAAATCTTTGACTGAGGCATTGCAGTATTCGTCGAGGTTCTGTTCCGACTCCTTGCCCTTTAGCAGAGGGTTAAAAATGACAAATTTTCACATTACATGACAATGATTTATTACTTACTTGGTTAGGACTTGGTGTTTTCGGAATTGTGGAGGTAACAGTTGCTGGCAGGTTCTTGTTCTCGTGGTTCTGCGATTTCAGTGTGATTTTGAAATTGTCGTTGATAGATGGCAACACTGAGCTCCTGTTGTTGGTGTTGTTGTACTGCATCGAACTGCTACCAGCACCATCGTTAACTTGCTGTGGAATGTGCCACTTTGCAGACTGCTGTTGTATGGGAGGAGACTGGAAGCCCTAAATGAAGAAATTTTTTTATCAAGAAGGTGTTACAGTCCATTTTTTGAACAAAATTATTTGAAATCCAGACTTTTCTACAGAATGTTCAATACCACCATATTTCCCTGTACCTCCATATACATCAAACTTATTCAAATTACTTAGCTTCTGATTTTAAAATTGTTCTCAAATATGGCAAACTGTATCTATTATTAGTCTAAGAGATAATTTCATTAAAATTATACCTGTGCCCAGTAACTGTTATGAATATTGTATTGACAGTTAGAACAGTAGATTTGGGAATACTCAAGGATTGTGATATTACATTCCGACCATCCAGTGAGTAAATCTTTTGATGAGTTCCAAAAAGAAGAAACTCGGGTTTTAGGCTCAAACTGATAAGCCAAAGCAGAATAATTTATTTATTTACAAAGCAATATTCACAGAAGACACAAATTCCAGTATTCCATAAATTTCTCGAAAACCATAAGGGGCAATAATCACATGAAAGGGATTTTAATTCTGCATCTAACCAAATAAAAATATTGGTACAGTTTAATTTTAAAAAACCTAGTTATCCATGTTCAAATTGGTCTAAACTGAAATCAGAGCAACTGATGAAAAGAACATTATCAAAACAAAGTGGTAATATAGCATTTTACTTCTAATATTAAACGGTGTTGTCCTACCTTTTTTAGCTTAGAGATATTTGTGACTTTCTAAGCTTTGCAAACGTCAAATTTTTCACAAAATGACACATAAAGCCAAAATGGCCTAAGATAGACTACGAATATAGTTCATACAGCGGCATTCGAATTTAATACAGAACCCAAAAATCACTGATCTCTAAATAACTGGATGTCGCTTACATACCAAAATGCATGTAAATTATTTGTGATAGATTTAAGCCACTTTAGCGCCTAGCCGCTGATCCTTGTACTAAAATTTTGACAAAGGTTCGCTTCTGCGGTAAATATAACGTTAATGATTGACGGTTAAAATCGTGAACTCATCATCTGTCTGCAGATTTCCAAAAGATGATCTTTGTAGTGTTTGAGTAAGAAACATGTATCGTACAAACTGGATGTTACGTTTACTCATAACCATATTATATAGTTAATGATCTAACCTAAAATTTGAACACGCCGTTAAATTGATAGTACGAGTACCAGCGGCATGGTGGCTACTTATCACAGTTTTGAATGACTTATACGACATCCAGTTATTTAGAGATCAATGCCAAAAATGCATTAATATACAGGGTGTTCGATTTAAAATGTCATAGCCGTGTAATTCTACAGTTCTTCATTTATCAGTAAAAAGAACTAAAAAGAACTGGTGAAGCTTTTATACATATTTTATACAAAGTGCACCACCAAGAAAAACTAGAGCTGGAAAACACTTTAAAATATGGCAGATACTACTGTCAATATTTTTGAGAATTTGCCACTTTCATTTATAGATGTAGATGTCAATTTGCTGAACTTAAATATAACACTATGTGTATAAGGCCACTTCTAGATTCTAGGAATGAATAATGTCCATTTTTTCACATATTTAAAATAATGTTGCAGATCTGAAATTAATAATTAATTTTCTGCCTGCAAAGGTCTTTATTTTTAAACTTGAGGTGGTTTCCTTGGAAAAAAAGAATAAATAGCAGATTTTGTATACTATTTTGATAATTATTATTACACGGTGCTTGAAATGTAAGAACAAAGCACCAAAGCAAATTATATTCTACTGGAGTTCCTCAAAACTCTGATTTGGGTCCTATTTTGTTTCATGTCTGTAAATTTTCCACAAACTGCCACACATTCATAGGTATTCTAACGTGTGTTTTCCATCAGAAATACAGTAAACCCACCTGCGCATTCTGCATGTTCATCCTGACCGGCTGCAGGTTTCGTATTTGACCCTGCATCTGGACAGGTCTCATCTGCGTCCTGTACTGCTGCTGCTGCATTTGCTGGTTAGTATACCTGTTCTGCATCTGTTGTATGTAACCAGGCTGAACGGCTTGATACTGTCCGGGCGCAGTTCGGACGTAGACGGCGTTGCCGTTGGGCTGCAACAGGCCACGTAGGCTACCCCTCTCAGGTATCATACCCTGAGGGTGCGTTGAGGAGGAGACCTGCTAWATAAGGATGATTAGAAAAGGAATGAAGAAAAATGAAGAATTAAAGTGTTTGAGCTGAGATTTACATCTTCTTACCTTCAGATTTTCCAATTTTAATTAAATCTGTATATTCTCTTTATCAAAAATGAATTAAATTTCTCGTGGTTTACTTACGACTCATTACAAAACTGTAATTATTTTAGATTATTTATGGGAACAGTCATGGCCACCTTCAAGGCCGCGGCCGTAGTAAATGGCAACAGCGCAATGGCGCGACACCAGGCCGATTCGCCGTTATCCGTAAGCCGGGCCCTTAATATATATAATGCTATATCTCCATTATTAGTAACAATTTAAACATATATTTTTTTCCAAAATATTCCTTAAATTTCATAGAAAGTGACACCTGCATTAAAAATCCAAGCCAATTGTAACATTTACTTTGAATTCGCTAGAAAATGAGCTAAGTCAAACTGAAGTAGGTAGTGTTATTTTTAAGTATCGAGGCATTATGAGTATTTTTTTTTAATTAGAAACATTGTCGGCGGCAAAGTTGTACAAAAAGCATGTCGCAATAACTCAAAAAGGAAGAAAATATGTTACTTAACTGTAAATTTTTAATTTTACTCCTCGTTATATTGAGATATGCTGTATTGTAATAATTAACTTCTTGAAATGTTGATAAGTCATCCAACTTATTGAAACAAGGGGATTATTTAACAAGCATTGCCTTAATGGGTTCTCGACATAAGTTACAAAGAAAATTCTATATACATTATTTTTAATGAAACAATTTAATTGGTATGATAAATATAAAATAAATACTTCCAAGTAGTAACAAAAAATAAACTAAATATTCCACAAATAATATGAACACATGTAGTTAACAAGAGATAAGATAAATATACAGTGTATATGCTATATGATATGCCAAGCAGTTTGGTAAGATTTCCTGAGATATGTTAAGA
This sequence comes from Rhyzopertha dominica, assembly GCA_025024175.1. Taxonomy (NCBI): domain Eukaryota; kingdom Metazoa; phylum Arthropoda; class Insecta; order Coleoptera; family Bostrichidae; genus Rhyzopertha; species Rhyzopertha dominica. The sequence continues at coordinate 49,367,097 of QCXZ01000041.1, forward strand.
CATGTACGTAACAAGAGAGGAGCTATAAATATATTTAGATAAGTATTTCTAAAAGTAAATTATTTATATTTCTTATATTTAAATCTGAGGCTACAGTTTATTTGAACATACCTTGAAATAATTATTTAACAAAGCATTACTAACAATTGACACGAGAGATTTTATTTTACATTTTACACCATTATTGCATAAGTAGCAATATAGTTGATTCGCAAAAAAGAAAATGCGGTTCGTTCACTTAAAACATTTGAAATAACCTTATGTTTTGTAGGTACTTGCCGACATAAACAATTTCTCAAATTTTTCGGATATTCACATCTGCATCCCGCACACATTCAACAACAATTTTATATAGCACTCCACCATTTATTAAATTGTAATAAGGATCTGGTCAATGATCATTACCTTTCATTAATTTAAATTTAACATGTTCATTAAATGAATTCAAAAACAATTACGTTTTCATCTAAGTTTGAAAGCAACAGAATCGCTAATATAAAATATACTTGATTCGTCAAACGTCTAGGTAGTTGTAGTTAAATGTCACAAAAATACCAGCTGATGCAGTGTCTTCTGAATTTGACAAAACAATTGAAAGTACTTCACAGACTTTCTCAAAGCACGAAGTGAAAAGTTGTAAATTCAGCACTGAGTAGATTGTAATGCAAGTATATATTAATATTATTAATCCGCAGTTTTGGTTCTGACTCGAAAATTTCATTAGTGATTAAACCAAAATTTCTACCGACCATTTGCCAGTAACAGCCTAATCTAGATTCCAAATTATAGGTCTGAACACTGTACTAGTGCAAGGAGTACGTCATGTATCAATTCATTCGATTTAAAAAGAATCGGCCTTGTGAGCGCTGTTGCCAAATTGATCAGGCCGCGGCCTTCTTAAAGGTGGCCATGGAACAGTGCATGCATAATAAATGGTTACCTAATCAAACATTTTGTTGTAATGTATTTTCTAAGTTTTTAAGTTAGTGTTCATCAGCTATAATTTAAACAATAAGAGCACGATTCGATTTCGTTTTCATCTCGATTGGATCTTCCATTTTGATTTGTTTTCAATCGACCTGATTCAATTTCGATCGATCTCAATTGATTCACACCTCGATTTCGATTGTACCCCAYTTTGATTTCCATTTAATGTTGATGTTTATGTATGCTGTTACCTATTTACGTTTTTACTAATTAAAGAGAAGTTGAAATGACAGTGCTAATTGCCTAAGACAAAATACAATAGCATTGCTAATACTCCAAAAAATATGCAATATATAAAAACTGAAAATAATGACTATCTCTAGGTTACATTAGGTTTGACGACAGACCCAAGCAAAAAGGAAATGAAAATGTGGCAAAATAGCAGAAACTAACTGGAAGCTATATTGTGTCAATAAGGCTTTGGCTTTGCTATGACAGAGGGTGCCATAGTCACTAGATGATAAACAAGTTCAGCATAAAATTTGGCATCTTGGTTTGTAGTTATCTGTATAATCAACCGATATCATTACCTGTTGCTGGTGGTTGATGCCGGGTCCTGGTGCTTGCAGGGTGTTTCTCAAAGTTGGCATTAAAGTCCGCTGTTGCATTGGCGGCCTCTGTTGGGTATGAGGTCCACCACGTTGGAAGTTAATTGCTAACTGCTGATTGTTGTGCTGTGCAAGCGACATGGCAATGGTAGGATGACGGTCTGGGGCTAAACAAACAAAACATGTTGCAAATAAACACAAGAGCAAGGCTTTTTGAAGAATTTGTGGGATTAGATACAGTACTTAAAAGTATATAGATTTATTTATTATTATTGCCAAAAATTCATGTGATCAAATGAGAAAGTTCAAACAACTCCTGGATTTAAACAATGACATTTTAAAATTTTGAATGGTAGTAGAAGCTACAATACTCACTATTGAATATTAATTCGCTTTCAGTATATAATTGATATTTTATTGGCATCTTAGAAACTCATTCTCTATCCATTAAATTAATGAGTGAAAGTAGAAAATGAAATAATAACGTTCCTCAATCAAGAAACATCAATGGATAATTATGATTTTTGTACTAAGATAGCCTGTAAATTGTTTATTTCCTTTTCATGACCGAAATTTATAGAAAGATGTAATGAATTAATAAAAGAAAGAAAATTGTTGAGATTCACTTGTTTTGGTTTAAAAAGACTCAAAATGTGCATTAGACAGAAAGCAGGTGTGCTAAAATAAATCTTTTTAAGTTTGTTCATAAACATTTCTGCCAAAAGAGGGCTAAGGAAAGAACCAATAGCTAATCCTAAATATTGGACAAAATTTTGATTATTAAAAGAAAAGAAATTTTAATTTAAGACAAATTTGGTTAACAAAATTAAGTTGTTTTTATGAAGTAAAGCTAATCAGAATGTTAAAAAAGTAGATCACTTAAAAATTTGATACAATCATTAGGAGGATTAGAAGGAAATAAATTGTTCACATCGAAAGACATGAGAAAAGATTCTTTAAGAACATTGAACTACTGATTTTGTCAGTCAAACCCAAACTGTTTTTATTAGCAAAGGCATGGGTGTTGTAGGATTCATATAAAATTTTTTTTGCAATTAATCAACTTCAAAGTTGGTTCAACTCTATCTAACAAATCCTTAAAATTTTGAGTTAAATTTCATAGTCATTTCACTTAAAACAAAATCTCCATCAATTAAAAATTTGGATACTTTATTAATATAATCAGTTTTATCTAAAATGACAATTAATATTTAATTAAGCGAGAAGACACTGATTTTTGAATAATTTCTATTAAATTCTCATACTTTTATTCTTACATTCCCTATCTAAACTTACCCGTACTCTGTTGTTGTTGTTGCTGCTGTACCCCGTGCATGTTCTGTGGATACTGAGGATATGGTGGCAACATCCTCGGTTGCTGAAATACCGAAGGTGAAGGTTGCTGAATAGCACCGATTGGAGACTGCTGTTGAGGGGGTCTCGAGTGTCCTGGACTGGGAGACCCATGTGGTGGTAACATGGTAGATGGGGATGTTGCCGGAGCTGGGTAAACTCTTCCATCGACAACAATTTGCCCTATTGTTGATATTACTGCAAGGAGAGCAAAAAAAATTTTGCAGGAAATACGGCCCATAGCTAGTTGTTCTTCAAACACAACAATTTCTGCAAGAGAAGCCAAAGCTGGATAGAAAAGAAGAGAGAAAAAATGAGATAAACAAAACCATCAAAATTGAATGTTGATGTTGATATTGACAATGATGTAACAGAAAGGAAACCAGTAAGAAACGTCTCAAATGGAATCAGGATAGAAGGTAAATTAGTAATAGCTGGATTTGGATAATAAAATTCGTAGTAAGATTTGCTTCATAAAAAGGTTTTCTTTTAAATTTAAAACAACTAACACTTTTTGAGTACTCTATTTTTATTTTATTTACTCATAATTAATGTATGCCTCAATAAAATGGAGACCTCATAAATTAGGTTTGATTAAAAAATTAGAATCATTGATCTATTTATATTTAATATTTGCAAGCTTATATACTGGCAGTCCATTACATTATACGAATCATGATTTTGCTACTACTTACCAATTTTTTCTATTTCAAATCTAGAATCGGCGAGAAATAGGGCAAGATCCTTTTGCATATAAAATTCAAACTAATTCTACTGACTGTTCTAGTATTATCAATAGTTTCAACTTCCACATACCAACTCGAATTCTTCGTATCAATCAATATTATTTTGAAATTCTCACGTTGGCTTGTGGAAAAAAAGAAACAAACATACGGAGGTTATCTAAACTGTGCAATTTGAACACCCATTGGTTTGATTTTTATCTATATTTTTGTTGTATGGGTTTGCCCTATTGATATAAGAATAAATAAATAAATAAGGGAGTCGTGCCAGAAGAAAGGAAAATATTTGCAATAGTCCCCATTGAAAAAAAGAAGAATAAATTTTATGAATTTTGAGTGACCAATTTTATCAATCATTCCTTTTATTAGAGCATAATTATTGTCTACCACTGTACATTTTGAATACCTCATAAGGTCTTTCAAATGGTGATCACATCAAAATTTACTGTATCACCATTTAAAATTAATAACATAAGGAGTTTTAAACACCAGCTACAAGTATAAAATGCATTACCTTTTTTAAATAAGTAATAATAACAAACTTTTATGCAAAAAAGAAATATCTCAATCGACAAAAATTACGGTATACAGTACGATTTATGAACCTACGTTAATATTCGGTTGTAAGTCGTGGGTGCTGCCAAATAAACTTAAAAGTAAAGTACAAGCGGTGGAAATGAAGTATCTGAGGAAAGTAAAGGGTGTAACAATAATGGACAGAATTAGAAATGAAGACATAAGACGTGGACTAAATGTGCAACCCGTGTTGAAAGGTGTTAATAAGAAAAAACTGCAGTGGTTAGGATACATATTTAGGATGGATGGGGACAGGCAAGTGAAGCAAGTGTGAGAAGCAAGAACTCTGTATAAAAGGAAGAGAGGCAGATCTCAACAAACATGGAACGGTAGTGTAGGTAATATACTGCAAACAAAGGACAAAGAATGGTATGAAGCAAAACTTTTGGCTAAAGACAAAAAACAGTGGGCAAAGTTTGTACATAATGATTAATTAGTTTAGTACCAATGCATGTTAGAATAGTTAGGTAGAATACTAAGGGTAGTAAATATAACGTGTAAATATATATTAGGTTAGTTATAAAAGGAATAAGAGCAATAATTTTATGTTTAACTGGAATATTTATTTTCATATTTAAAACCTTACACCTTTAAAAGGTAGATGGGATTAAGATAATATATAATTAATATCTGACACTGCAGTTTTGTAATTTTGGGAACACCCTTCACAAGCAAGACAAAACAAACACAATACAAAAACATATCTTCTACCTTACCTGAAGACAAGCCTGTCGGTTAAGCAAGTGAACAAAAGAATCTTTTATAACATCAATCCCAAAACAAAAAAAAAACAAAGCCCTACCTTTAACCAGCTCCGGCACCTTCTCCAAAGCCAGGTGTATGCGGACGGGTATCTCAGGATTCGGAATGTCGGCACGCTTGCACTTGATGCGTTGCAGGTGGTTCGTGACATGTCGTTTGCTGAAAAGCAGCGCCATGTCGCTGCCGCTGTCCAGGGCGTGCTGGGTGAATTCAATGCAGTGGTCCGTCATCTTCGACAGCTGCTCGAGGGCCTCCTTCTTCTCCTGCAGGGTCTTCTGTTTGGAGTCGCAGACTTCAGTTAGGCGGGCGATGAGTTGTTTGCCGCGTATGTTTATTGTGTTGGTTAACCTTTAATTAAAACAACAGTCATGTATCTTTCACTCTGTTTCCACTTCTTCCTAGAATATTAAAAGAGTTCTAAAAATATTCACTGAAGTTCAAAATTGCCAATTTCGTTAACTTCCTCATGTAATTCTCTGGTATCTTGTACTTTTTGTTAGAAATTTACTTATTTGATTTAATGATTTGAAAGAGGTTCAAAATTATCATTTCGATAAAATATTAAATTAAAAAATACTGAAAAATGATGTACAAATGCACCTGATGACCATTATTGACAAAATACCATATCTTTTAGTTTTGATTTCTTTCAACACACAAGATTTCATAAACGAACTCATTCAATGACTAACTAGTCCTGTTTAATTACATAATGAAAACATTAAATGTGTAAACCAAATAATACACAAAGTATTGCTGACTATGCGTAAAGCTTGGTGTTTGTTTCTAATATCTGATTATGAAGTAACATAAACATATAACAGATGATTAAGAGAAACCTGAAAATGATGATGAAATAATAAATTACAGCTCAATAATGCCCTTTTTATAACTTTGCCACAATAGCTCAACAGTGAATTAACAAACTAATCCCAAACAGGAAACATATAATGAAAATTAAAATAAATTGAGTTTTGAATATATATTTTAATGCTACAATATACCTAAATAAATAAATAATAATAGAGAAATCGCCTTTCATAAGCTTTCACAATAATGAGGTTGGATTTACTCATAAGAAAAGAACAAAGGAAGGAACAATCTTTATGGACTACCTGCTTTTATGCAGGGCATTTCATAACGATGTTAGAATATTTTCAGGAGACATTTCAGGGCATCTTCTTAGAAGCTTTTTCAATTTGACTACTTCCTGTAAAAATACTTGAATCTGAAGATGGCTGAAAAATGTAGCTTTAATTTTTATTTGAAATGACTAAAGTTGGAGATTTGAATTTTAGAACACATTTTTAACGAGATGAAGTATTGAAAAAACTATTTTTCCTAATGGAATTAGTTAATGCGAAAAAAATATGAGTTGCTAAATTTTTTTTTATCTTTATAGTATAATATATTCCAACACCATTACGGAACATCTTGTGCATTAAAACCATCAGTAAAAAAATATACAAAACAGTAGTCTCATTGCTATTTTTTTTAAATAATGATGTGAAATAAAATACTGGAGCACCACAGATTTTTTTAAACCCCAATTTTAATGTAAAAAATACAGAGGGTTTGCTCCAACTTGTCACCGTGTATCTATATTTAGTAGCTCACAGATAAACAAATAATAATTATAGGTATACACTAGAAACAAACAAACAAGGTTATTGTGATAAAATCTATTTTCATTTTTAATTCTGATTGATATGTCTTAAATGTTTCCAAATTGTTTGATGTGCATGCACAAATAATTATTAATTTATTGCCACTTTTTTGATTAAGTAGATTAAGTTAATTCTAATCAAATAAAATAAAAGTAAGGTAGGTATTTGGTATAGTATATTATATTTAGTTCATAATAGATTTTGTTTATTTATGTGAACTTTTTGATAAATAATGCATTATTTCTTATTAAGATGTTGTTTTTAATTTGCAAAACAAACACCCCCACTCATATATTATTTTAGTGTTTTCTTAAAATCAATTTAAAATTATGAAGTTTGACTAAAACTGATTTCTAAACTGTTAGAATAAGATGTGAATACATGTGAMAAAACAGCTGTAAAATATTATAATTAAAGGAGCACTGCTGTCAAAATCACACTATAGTTTGAGCTACTATTGTCAGAGGCCACTACAATTCGATTTTGAATATACTATGGATGCGTCACTTCTTGCTAAGCATATTTTATGATGACAAAATCACAAATAAAGACAGTGGGAAGAAAAGTAATACTTATGTTACAAGTCATATTAAAAGCACTTACTTGACAACCAGCTGTGTGATTTCATTGACCAAAGATTGCTTCTTGTCAGTTATCAGGACCTGCCGATCTACAATAACTTTCATAGCGCTGTTGAGCAAAACACGCTTGTACGTTACATCCTTCAACATCGTGCCGATGTATTTTCTTGCATCTGACGCATACTCATGGGTAAACTTATATTTATGGTCCCTATGCTCTGTTAATTGGCAGTCACGACACGTTAGTTTGTCGCAGTTTTCACAAAACAGGGAGAGCTTCTCATGGGGGTGAACGTAACAGAACAGGTTAGTGGGAGAGAGAATGTTAGCTAAGGAATTAGATTCTTGCAGGCCCTCTTCCTTCGGTTTGATGGTGTGGTCCTTGGTGATCTTCAACCTAAAATCGAGACATTAGAAACGGTTTTGGAATAGGAGAGATTGTACCTTTGATGGGCTTGCACGCATATGTCACAGATAAATTCAGAACAGTCGATGCACCAACTCGTAGCCACAATATCGTCGCTACAGCTGGAGCATTTTAATTCTGCTAATTTTGCCGCAGTATCTTCTGAATTGGCTGATTCTAGCAGGAACTGATTTTCAATTATTTTATCGGCCTCACAACTTAAGTGGCATGCAGCACATTGTATTATACCTGCAAATAAAAATAGCATCTAGTCTAGCCGTACTTTGAGATTCTCTTCCTAGGTACTACAAAACTATCTTTCTCTATAAACTTGTACTCTACATTTGGAGTACAAATTTCTGCAAAAATGCATCATCCGAAGAGACGATGTAATCAATTAGTAGTTCATTATTATTTATTATTAGTGTATCTGTTATATGAAAGCTTCCTGAACCATGTTAGACAGCATTACAAATTCAGAGGAATAAGTCCTGAAAAAATCAATATTAAAATCGTCCACCCAATACATTTGTCTACTGTTGCCATCCAGAAGTGAGAAATCGCTTTCAAACGAATCAAAAAAGTAGGCAACATTCTGGCATGGTGCTCTGTAAATTACACCTAGCCCGAGATACAGGTTATTGTATTTTATTTTTATACATAATTGTTCAACACTATCGTTAGTGCCCATTAGCGAAATTTTACGCCAACCTTGGAATATATAGCTACAGCGATACCTACTGCCTCATCAGTGACACCCTCACTTAACCACATTGCCTATCAGATCAAATCCACTGCTTTTGACTAACTCGCTAATATAATCAAAATGTGCTACTAGTGATCTAACACTTATTTGTGTTTAATGGGCAGTGGTACAGAGTGGTACAGCGGGTGTGCCACAGCGATCTGTGCTCGGACCTTTGTTGTTTTTAATATACAGGATGTTTCACGAATGATAGTGACCCTGACGAAATTACAAATGCAACCCAAAATACATTTGCAGAGGTAACATTGATAATTGTTCGTCTTAAAAAATATAAAACATAGAGAGCTGTATAAATTTGTAAATTTTATCATAAACTTCAATCATTTGCTTTAAGTAAATTCAGTATTGTAAAACAAATTTTATTTTTGAAAAATGTTTATTCAATAACATTAATGTAATAAATGCTCAAAATGTCACCCTCCGCTGTTTTCACAAGTTTGAATATATGCCCAAAACAATCTTTTAACATGCATTAACATTTCTGAAGTGATGGATCTACATGCATCACGTATTTTATTTTCTAAATGTTCTACACTTTCAATTGGTGTTTGGTATACTTGCTCTTTTACCATTCCCCACAGAAAAAAATCCAAAGGAGTAGTAAGGTCCGGGCTTTTTGGTGGCCAAGGATTAATTGAACCTCTTCCTATCCATCGGTTAGGCAAAACCAAATCAAGATGATTTCGCACTATTCTATGATAATGCGCAGGTGCCCCATCTTGTTGGAACCATAGATCTTGTCTTACTTGTAAATTTACATTTTGGAGAAGTACCTGTAAAATGCTTCTTAAAAAATTTAGATAAGTATTGCCGTTTAAACTATCACGAAAAAAATAAGACCCAACAATTTGATTCCCCAATATTCCGCACCAGACATTCGTCAAGTAGATAGTTTGAAAATGTCCTTCTCAAATCCAACGTGAATTTTCTTGCGCATAATAATGCATGTAATATTGTTAACTCCACCATTAAAATCTCACATTCAAATTTTGGTGTTACAAAAAGTCAGTCTTTTAGGATAATCTGTCTCCTTTAAGGCCTGAACCAATTGCAAGTGATACGGATTAAAATTGATTGCCTTTAATTATTCGGTGTACTGAAGACAGACTAATACCGGTTGCTCTTGAGACTTGAGACTAATATGAGGATTTTCGTCAATCATTTCCAATACTCTAATTTCATTGTCAGGGCCTGTTGCTGTTCTTTCTCTTGACTTTTTCTGTGGTGGCCAGTTTGTACTTAAAGTTAATTCAAGTCTCTTGAAAATTGTATCAGCAGGAGCTCTTCTATTTAGAAAATGTTATCTGTATAAACGGGCAGCAGCGGAAGCATTTTTCTTGCATTCACCATAAATCAAAATCATATCTGTTTTTTCATAACAGGAACCATAGCGCATAGCCGTCATGGATTCCCACATTGGCTATGAGAATGTATTTTGGGTTGCATTTTTAATTTCGTCAGGGTCATTATCATTCGTGAAACATCCTGTATATAAATGACATTTCATTTCTAATGTTGTCAGTACTGATGATGAAGTGCTGTTCTATGCTGGTTCTGCTGCTTGTGATAGCTAAGATCTTCTAGTAAACAATGTTAAAAGTACTCGAGTCACTAGTACGAAGTACCTAGGATTCATTTTAGATGACAAACTTAATATTCATATTCAAAGTGTAAAAGGCAAATTGATCCAACTTGTCCACTACATAAAACAATCCAGTTCTTACTGAAGTAATGGTACTTGTTATGTTATATATAATGGTTAATTTAATGTATTTAACAGCTTTCTGGGGACAGACCAATAAGGGTCTTGTTGATGGCCTGCAAGTTATACAAAATAAGTTATTAAAGATTATATTTAATACCTAAACCTATGTTTTATCCTACTGCACTTTTGTACAAAGAATTAAAAATATTTAATATAACTGATCTAATAAAATTAACAAATGTTGATTTTATGAAGAATAATGAAATACATGGTTACAACACTAGAATAAATCAGCATTTCTATGTATTGCCAGCATCTGTAAATGTAGTAAAACAAAATGTAAACACATCAAGCACTTTTATGGTACAAAGTGCTGCCAGTTTCTATAAAAAGTAGTTCAAGTTTGCAATGATTTAATAATAATCTTTTTTTMTAGCGTTCTGTGTACGCATATGCCATTTTGAAGGCACACTATTTAATATTTCTGTATAATCCTGTCATAAATTCTGTGATTTTTTTGGGATAATAAAGTAAACAAAAAAAATATTGACACGATCCACTAATCTATAAAATGATATATAGACAAGACAGGAAGAACGAAAAGGAAATGCAAAGTTTAAAAGTGGAAATTATCATTATAAAAACGTAAATTGCTTGAATTTTCGAGATTATAACAAGGCAGTATATTATTATGTGGTCAAATTTGTAGTAGCTTGTAGAAACAACCTTTTGCTTGCAATACTGCACTTGTTGCTTGTACGATCATGACTTAATGTTTTTGACACAGGAATCTGTTTATAAAATGTGTAACTGCAGGTAACTATCATTTCTGGTGAGTTCCTATATGATAAAAGGGATAAATATAATAGCTTCATTACGAAGTGAAGTGGTCTTTAATGATAAATGTACCCATTATTGGTAAGCTTACACATAACTTTAAATTAAACATGTACACAGTTTGAGTGACCGATCACAAAGCAGTAAGTTAAACAATGGCTGGACCATGAAGCCAAAGAATCTTAAACTACGAGTGGAGCGATCACTAGTCACTACAACAGACAACGGATGTGTTTTCTACGTATGTATCGCAACTTCCAAACATGGATGTGAGCATGACTGTCAGCTATTTACGACGCTCTCTTACCCTTGTTTACGCRWTCATTATTCTCAAAGAGTTTGCTGTTGATACAGCCACCGCAGGAGTTGTGAAGGCATTCGAGCAGCTTCGGGGAATCATTCGCAGTCAAAACACGATCACAAAACACACACTTGTACACATAACTTTCACCGGTGGTCGGACTTTCCACATTTTCCTCATTTCCATTGTTGGAACTGGGATCTTTAGCTTCGATCTTCGTGGTAACTTGCATCTCGTCCAGGTTTACAGTGTCTTGAGATACGGCAATGTTCTGGGTAGAATTCAGCATCATACCTTCCGAATTGTTCGAATTTTCGGGGTTGCTGCTACCCAGCTCCGCCACCGGTATAAAATTGGCATCGTTCAAAATCAGCTCGTGTTCTGCCATTTTTTTCGAGATTTTAAATTGGAAAGTTAACAGGGTAACTTGTTGATTGGCCGTGGATCGTAAACGCTGCGGACGACAAGATTCGGAAAAATCCAGGCGGCCTAGGTCAATGCGGGATTCTGTTTGTAAACACTCCACGCATAATGCACCGATTATTTACATTTTTTTCAGAGTTTTCGAATCACGCAGCCCGATTTGTAGAACGCCTACATGAATCGCAGATGACAAAATAATGCTACTGATTTGGGACTATGTTCACTCTGGTACGAGAGGCTTCTACCAACTTCATTACCAACCTACCAAAAACTTACAATACATTATTAAAAATATAAATTAAAACTTTATTGATAATTGTCATCGACCTTACAATAATTAGTTACCTAACTACAAAATTTAAGTTTATATTGTTTTCATTTGAATATTCCGTTTGTTCAGTAAAAGAAACTCATTAGTCATTAAGCGATTAGATGGCAGCACCGGTTCTTCCCGCTTTGTTTATTTTTATCCGTATTGGCAGGAAATCAAATAATCCGAATAGGTACCGATTTTTTTTATAATTTTGAATCTCATTAGATTAAAACTACAAGAATGTAAAGGTACTCGCGATAGCTGTAGTTAGCCAGCGTATTTACGTATGAGTAGTTGTAAAATAGAGGATATTTACATCGGGGATATTCATCAGAAAATATGTCAATAGTTTGTGAAGAAGTTTTTGATGAAAATACGACTCCTTCTGTTGAAGGTAAGTCCTAATTCCATATTTTAGACATTTTTAAAGTCATGTTTGAAATTTTAATATAGAAATTCGTGATTATGCGACGAAAATTGGTATTGATCCTGATTCAGAACCCCAGTTGTTGCCCTTAGCTGCTGAAGGGCTTATGAAGGCTTTGCCACCAGGTTGGAAGCCTTGGTAAGTCAGAAACTGCTTTTTTATATATAGTTTGACAATATATTTTCAGTTTCGATGAGAAATCCAAGTCGTATTATTACTACAACAACCTTACTGGCAAAACGCAATGGGAACACCCTTTGGACGATGTTTATAGAGGTCTGGTAAAAAAGGCACGCACGGAAAGCCAATCATTGAGCATTGGCGAACATACCGAAGATGCCACTTATGCTCGGGATGATCTGCTTAGCTACGACGAACCGCCACTCAAAAATCTAGAAGCGTCTAATGTGGGTACTAAGAAGAAATTGTTACCTATCAAATCTCCCGATGATTTAGACAAAAAGGTGCCACCCAAACTTATGAAGCAGAAATCGGAAGACCAGTCAGGACTTGTCAAGAAGCGTTTGAATATTTTCAGCAGTTTCGACAGCGATAAAAAGGAACTTACGGTAACTGGTGGTGGTGCCATGTTTTTGAAAAGTAACACGAAAAAACTGACTGATGTAAGTCCAATAAAGACTCCAGATGCTCAACCCAGGAGCATCTTGAGGGAACGCAACTTGATAGAACCCTCAAAGAGCATGGAGTTCGACAGGAGCATGGAAAAGTCGGATAAAGACGATGAAGATAAGAAGAGTGTGCGTTTCAATCTGGAAAGCAATACAGATGTGGCGATTACATTCTCGGATAAAAGTTCTAGTGAAGAGGAGTTTCAAGAAGGGAAGGGCGAAGTTAAATCTCGGTTTACAGTTTCGCCAGTGAAGGATATTCTTTTAACACCTATAGGTATGTATGCATTTACTACAACTTAAATTTTAGTAGGTATTAGACTTCAATACCTATAGAGAGTAGTATTGGGTGGCCCATTAAAAATAGTCAGTTTCATTTGGCTAAAAAAAACGAATGGATATAATATTTAAAAATTTATTGCTTTATTGGAAACAGTATACTTTACAATTAAACATGGAACCTCCACAGCTGGCCGTGCAGTAGCCCATAAGATCAAACCAATTTTTCAGTACACTTTCAACTATATAGATCTGTATTCAACCAATGGCTGCACCATTTTCGTTCCTAAAAGTCTGACATTGCTAGATGGTTAGCGCAACGTTTATTTTTAACGGCTTGCCACACAGTATTCTGAGAGTCAAATTGCAGCTACACTGTGGTCAATTGACATCAACATTTTGCTATCCCGTTGAAACCAAAGCTTTTTGAGATCATAGGCTTCAATTTCAGACAGCAGAAAATCTGTTATCATGGTGCTCTTACTCTTGACTGAATTTGTCCTTGCTTATTTTCAAAGAAAAATGGTGCAGTGATGCCCCCAGATCAGAATTGCACCAAAGTCTGGTAATAAGTTAGTGCATTATTAAATTTTGGAATTTGATTATTAACATAAATGTTCTGTGACGATTGTAACATTTCAAAAATTTCTGTAGTAGATATTACTGAGCAGTGCAGTAAATTTAGTTTCTCAAATAATACGGCATCTTGTAGATTATCCAGAAAAGTTATTGCACTTTTGCAATCTAAGTTAATTTGGAATCTTGCCTTGGAGGTTAATATTTTTCTCAGTGCTTTTAAACATGTTCTGTATTGAAAAAAGTCTTTGTGGAGCTTCTTTTGATTAGTATCCGCTGTCGTTATTGACTTATTATAGTGGATTATTAATTTCTTGTGAAGTGTTACCTGTAGGTTTGTTTCTTGAATTAAACTTTTTTGATTTTGTTCCAAAACTCCAATAGTATGATTGTATCTAATTTCATCATTGGGATCTAAATTTTCAAATAACTATTTATTAATTTGTCCCAGACCATTGAAAAGACCTCTTTTCTGTCTTATGTGTGGTTGTAAATTTTCAAATTTATTTTTTAATGTTCATCAAATACTCGGTCCTTATTAAGGCATTTTGCACTAAATCGTGGTATGAAATGGGATTTGTAGTTTCTAGAAAAGTTGATTTGTTATTATAGAAAACAAAAACTTGAAGCTTATCAAACCGAACCCTGGTGACTTCATCAAACCCAAGTTAACGGTCAGTGCCAACTCTGATTCCGAGGACGACTCGAAAAGTGCTGGAAATAAAGTGGAAAATGAAAAAGGTAAGGCTGACAGGGAGTTCGAGAGAGTCAGGCAGGCGATTTGGGATGAGAAGAATGAAGAATTGGAGAGTTTCAAAGATGACATGAACGAGAGTCACCAGAAGGAGATGGAGAGATTGTTGATCGAGGAAAAGACCCGGCATGAAGAAAACATAAAAGTCGAACTGGAAAAGTTAAGGCTGGAAATGGAGAACAGAGCCAGGGGAACTTTGCAGGAAGAAAGAGAGCTTCTAGAGGAAAAACTAGAAAAAGAGAAGGAGAAATTGGAAGAAGAATTCGAGAAAAGAAAGATGGAATTCGAACAGACGCTGATGGAAAAGTTAGAAGCCGAACAGAAGGAATTCGAGAAAAATTTGAAACAGAAATTTTTAAAGACTGAGAAGGATATAATCGAGAACTTTGAGAATGGTCGTAAGAATCTCATAACGTCTCAGAACGCAATACTCGAACAGCTGCGTGAAAACCACAGCATTATAATGGAGGAACTGAAGAAGGAGTTCATGCAAGAGGTACGCCCTCGTTAGTTTTTGATTAATTTTTCTTTATTCGTCGATGTTACAGGAACAAGCCTTGCGCAAAGAACATCAAGCTCAGATGGCCGAAATTAGGAGCAAGATCACTAGTGATCTCGAAAATGAAAAGCAAAGGTTCGATGAGAAGTTGTATGAAAAGTTGAAGTGCGAGAAGAAATTGCTGGAGGAGAAGTACCGCTGCTTGAAGGATAAGTACTTGAGGCTGAAGACTGACGTTAAGTTATCCATTGAGAAGAGGAATAAAAGGAGGGAACAAAGTGGCACTACGACTACTGGATCGGAAACGGAGAGGAGTCATTCGATTAATAAAGAAAGGTGAGTAAAAGCTTGTTATACTACTTCAAAAATTCGGTTGGAGTTTTTTATATCTAMAAATATCCTTTATTATAGACATATTGGGCATGCTGAATGTAGAAATCTCAGTTAGTTTAAKAAAAGAAGTTGAAGACCTTGGTCCTAAATCAACATTTGCGAGAAATAAATTCGCAGCTAACATATAAGCTCTTTAAACCCTTCAAATTTGTCATGATTTTTGAAAATACATAATAACCAGTACAGAAAGTCAGTTTTACCTTAACATGGACTCGACCGGTTTTTGCACATAGTTTTTCAACTGGAAATTGCATACATAAAAAAACTTATGTGACAGGATAATCTTCAAAGGACCAATGTTTCACCCTGGGTTAACAAATCGATTAATTTCTAAAGTAAGTAAATATTTGGTACTTAATTTAAATACAGGGCAAGAATGAGCTACATACAGTTGGAAAAGGAAAATTGTTGATAATAATTATTTTTTTTATATACACTATGTCTCCAAATTGAGTTTACAAACGGGAAACAATGTTTATCTTTGATTTTTTCTGCGTCTGAAACCAGCAAATCTGTTTTTGGGATTTCAATCTTCATTTATTAATTTATTTGGTTGCCTTGACAGCATGGGTCATCTATGCCAGGTAGATCAAATTAATATTTGCATTTAAAAAATGATTTTTACCGGTTAATTGTAAGTGTTAATACTTCTGGCAACCTTTAAACTTATGTTCAAGTTTAAGCTATTTCATACAAAAGATAGAGCTAGAACATATCTTAAAATTCCTGAGAAATTGGGCAAAAACCACAAAAAAAATCACTTAATCTTTCAGAATTTAGGATTTGGAGATCTAGTACACAGTTGGGCGAAAACAAAAAAAAAATCAGTCAAATTATGTTTTTTTGCTCATATATTGCACAATCTACCCATGTTTTTGTAATTAGTACCAAGATATTCAGAATTTCGAGCCCTGTTAAATACAAAAGATGAATCTAGAATAACTCCTTGAAGTTTCTGAGGAATAAGGCGAAAACTACAAAAATAATTAAAATTTTTTCTTATGACTTGCACAAACTGTATTTAGKATCAAAAGATTCAGAATTTTGAGATCTATTAGATACAAAAGTCATAAAAGATATCCATTATAGTTTCCAAAAAGTCAGACTAGAATAACTAAAATTTGTGTTTTTTGCTTATATCTTGAACATTTTTGCACACATTTGGTACGAAAAAAATTGCAATTTCGAGATCTGTCAGATACAAAACATGCATCTTGAATATCTGTTCCATTTCCTTAGAAATCTAGCCACGAACAAGAAGGAAACAGTGAACTACAAAACATTTACATAAATTCCCTCTCTCTCGTCTCAAATACTTTTGATCTTCCAAATTTTTCCTGTTAGGTCTCCCTTACACTCGCCGTCAACAAACCGCCGCAACGCGGAAAAACCGCCGACTCCGAAGCACGGCCGTTCGAAATTCGACCACAAAACCGCCCGTCAGCTGATCATCCAGGACCTGGACACATCGGCCAGCGATCGCAGCTTCAAAACCGACGACCACGTCGTCAGGAACGACAACGATTCGTCGGAGGGAAATGCGGCGCCTGGCCGCAGTCGCAAGAAGCTCTTTTCCCGTCTGAAGAGCTCCTCGACATCGAGGATCAACAACAACTCGAAATCGCGCAAGTCGCAGAGGTCGTGCTCACCCGTCGAGAACCTCAGACGCCAGCTGCAGAAGCTGGAGGACCTGSAGGACCAGATTCCGCAGAACCCGCAGCCCGACACGTACCACCTGCGATATCCGTTCGATTCGCAGAAGTTCGAGGGCAGCTCGGAACTGGAGTTCTTCAGGCACAGGATTCACCTGGAGAGGGACTCGATCAAGAGGGCGAAGGAGAGCCTGAGGAACCAGAAGTCGATTTTTCAGCAGCGGCAGAAGGAGCTGAAGCTGAAACACGGTTCCATGGCTAGGCATACCCTTCAGCAGTTGTGTCAGGTGAGTAAGACTTAAAGTACTCTGTTCATAAAAAAATCAAATTGTGTTTTACATAACACCACTATTTATTAATTAATTTAGAATCATTACATTATTTATACATATTAAAAATAAAGTATTTGCACAGTTAACCATAACAATTCCACAAAACCTTTCATGTTTAGGAAGAAAAAGAACTGACAGATATGGAGGTCTCCCTCCATCGTACTCGCAGTCTCTTAGGTGAAAAAGTGATACGCCTGCGGCACTTGGAGCAGTCGCTGCAGAGGGCAACCTTAAACGCAGATCAGAACAGAACGGACGATGCCACGCTCAGCGATCTGTCTTCGCATAGCGCCAGTTCGGGCATAAGCTCGACAGAGTTCGCCACAGCCGAGGTACTGGGGGCTAAGGGCATCGTTAGGGGCGAACACCTGCAGGAATCCTCGGAGATTATCCAGAGCCTGGAGAATCTGAATTCGGAAATCAGGGAGATATGGGAGGTGCTTTACAAGCAGCAGCAGCAGTCGGGAAATATGACAGCAGGTGAGCAAAATTGACATGTATTTTTTGTCTAATGTGCAAGAAACTATTTTTTCTTCTGCGCTCATCTTTCAACTATTACTGGGTGTTTCAGGAAGAAACAATAATAATTTGTAGGATGATGGTTTGATAGTACATGGAATTCTAAGCAAAAAAGACATATCATGTGTTGCTTTGTTTTAGAGATATACCTCGTTAGTTTTGACTTTTTGTAAGATATCTAAATTGGCTGTGAATATTTAAGATTCATATTTTGGGAATTGTTATAGCCCATAAAAACAATTTTTTTAGACTGAAAAGCAGTCTAGTTACCTTTTATTAAGCAATATTTTTTTACCCTTAAATATTTTTCCAATTGTATGTACGTATGAATTCATTTTTTGCAAGAATTGACCCGGTTATTGTTGCTAATATACTTCCACTTCTTGCTCAAAACAAGGAGCGTGTTCTGACCTGATGAATATTAATATGAAAAAGGCGAGATCAATTTTTTTTTAAATCATGATTTTTTAAATAAATATCAAATTTTGTCCAATCCAGTACTGTTAACAGAATTAAAGTGAACATACAGATTCCTAACCCTATACAGATTGTCTAGAAAATTTGTGATTTTGAATTTTTTAATAGCTATGAAAATACCTGTAAGATTTTTTAAGTTCATGCTTCAGTTAGGTGTCTATTTCGGGTTTAAATTTTACAGGTATTTTCGTAGCTATTAAGAAATTCCCATCGGAGGTTGGAAGAAAAACAACCCTAAAAGAACTGCTTTCATTCATTCTAACTTCAAGAAAGTTGTTAAATTTTCAGGAAATAATATATACCAGCTACAATTTTAATATAACACTTATTATTATTAACATTTGTATGCCATATCTTTACATCCTCCCCATAAATTTTCATTGCACTTTCATCTCACTCACCCCCACACTTAAGAGAAAAATTAACTCCCCCCTTAGTTTCTAACGATTGGCCGTTCACGTCCTATTCAGTTTCTTTCTTTTTTCTGTTCCCCGGGCGCAGTCATGCCCCTAGTCTATCCGGACTTAGGCTTAGGCTGGCCGATTTTGGCAGGCACGGCGGCCGCGGTGCCCGCCCCGCCCTCCATCCCCACTCTGGCGGACCGGCTGCACAACTACAGGCAGCACGTCGCCCTGGCGAACGCCCAGAGCACCATGGTGACGCATGCGAACCAGGGCGCAACGACGACGCTGGTCGAGAGGACGAGGAGCCTGCGCCACTGGCTGGGGCAGGCGGGGGTCGAAGGGGGGGCGCGGGAGGGAAACACACCGCAGGCCACTTTATAAATTAGGTAGTCGAATAAAGTGTGTTGTCGTGGAGGTCGATGGGGTTTACTGGAGCAGGGTAAAAGTGGGCGAGTGTGGAAGGGTAGGTCAGTTTTAAACACTTTATGTTTGTTAAACATCTTTTACATTATAAATTTTTCAAAACATATCTGTTTACGCACTGACGTTAATATTGCAGTAATTCACCTAAGTACAACATTGGAACTGCTGATTATTCCTAACGGGAAATTGTCAACTTCGTATTTGTCCCTAAATTGATATATGTGAAGACGAAACATTCTTAATATTTCACAACTGAGAAGTGTTTATTCATAGTAAATTCAACATGTCATCAATATTGTCTTTGTGCAGATAGGTGATTGATTTGGCAATAACTGGAATGAACCAATCTTAAACTCTATATAAGTACTCGCCTGAATTTTTGGCAGTATTTTTTGCAAAACCCTGTATTCAAGTTGATTTAGAACATAAGGATACCAAAAACTGAAAAAAATTATTATTTAGAAATATTACCAGCGCCATTATTTTCCACAACTTTTTTCATCAATTGTTTGGTGGTAAAAAAAATGCATATAACTTGTTGATGCAAGAGTTTTAAATATGTAATAATAATTACATTCCGAATTTGAAGTCTCTTCAATCAAAATATAGTAATATACTTGATAAAAGAAATTAAGAGCCAAATATTTATATTAAATGTTATTTTAAAATAACTATATTAAAGTAACACTAGTTGATCTCTATTAAATTATAAATAAAGTACACTAAAATCTTCTAGTGCAAAGTAATAAAATCTACTTTGGAATTTTTGTGATCTCTGTTTCTGTATAAGTACTTTTATATCTTTTTTTATTAGATAAGTTGCACAAATGCATTTTTATATTTTCTAGTAGCTTTGTGCAATGATTTAGTCCTTACTGTTGTGTCATATAGATTGCTATTAATAACCCTTCACATCATCCAGCTCATGTGATAATCCAGAAAGGGTCTGAAGGATGTCGATGTGATATTGTATAAGTTTTCGGTTTGTTTTATTGTGTTATTGACTGTTTTTTGTTACTTGCTGTTGTAAGTGCCAATTTTCTCATGTTTCTCGTCCATCTAGTCGTAAAATTGCACTAAAGTGTATTAGAAACGTAAAGTGTGATCCAATAAAAGATATACGTAATTAAGGCTTTTTATTCAATTCTTCCAAATTTTATATAGAATCTACTAGAGCTAATGGTCTTAAAAATATCCTCATGGGAAATCTGCAAACTGAAGGTTATATGAATAAGAAAAGAAACAGTTGCGGCAAACGTTTTGTTAACCAAAAAAATATATTGTAATGGTCACTTATGATATGTATTATAGTTTTTGATGCTTTCACACTTATACCATCAACTGCTGCTTTTTCTTTCAAGTTTAGAGCAATACTTACTATTTCCTCATGATTTGTGGGATACAAAACGATAGAGTTGTTGTTTCTTTCTAATGTTTTAAATTGTTTTAGTGTCTGTATTTTCCTTGCAAGGGATGTGCCACATGCTACTGAAAAAATCATTTAAGCAATTTCCTGAATGTTTTCAATTTTTACTCAATTAAGTATTTTGGAACATTATCTTTGGCATTGCTTTGCGTGTTATATTTGCTTTTTTTGAAATTGTTGTTCCTATTGATATTTTTTGAGCATGACTTCATTATTGCTCGGAGATCCATGCCACTTCTGTTTTGCTGTTAATTCTTTATTTTGCTACTAATTGGACTTTTTATTATATGTTCATTTAAATTAAATAAATGCTGTTCACCTGCATCTATCTTTAATAAATGCTCGAGTGAAGAACAGTTCCACTCAACCTCAAATAAGCAATTTGCATCTTGTTTCGAAATAAAACAAAAACCTCTACTTATCAAACGTCATTTATTAACTCATTTACAACGTAAGCACACCAGCTTTCAACTGTTTGCGTTCCTTAGCCTTAACCTGCCCGGCGATCCTGTCCAAATCACGTCTGCCCTGCTGCGTCAGTTTCCTCCCGCCATCGGGGGACTTCTCGATCAGCTTGAGGGCTTCCAAGCTCTGCAGTGCCTTGCGGGCTATGCTACCCGCAGACCGGCAGAAATGTGACGGCATCGTGCCGTTGCGTTTGCGTGATCCAAAGATCTTTGTCACGGAACCGACGCCGATCGGCGAACGGATGTAGATGTGCCTAACTACGGCAGCACAGCGCACATAGTACCAGTCCGGATCGTAGGGGGCCAGTTCCTTGGCTCTCGACGTCTTGACTATGTCTACCCATTCAGGAACTTTTAGTTTGCCTGATCTGGAAGAGAATTTTAGGTTAGGTATTGGGAGGTGGCAATAAATACTTGAATTGAAACTCACTTTTTTAAAAACGAGGCGAATGCCTTGACGAATTTGTGTTGGTCCACGTCCTTCAGCGTTACAGACGGCATTTTCTGCAAAATAACGTCGACATTAGTCCGCAAATACCGTAAACACGTGGTCAAAATATGCACGTAAAGTTAAAACGATTAAAGAGGACTTGAACATTTTTATCATATTAAAGATGTATTAAATCAACTAAAAACCAGTCCTATTGGACGCTAATATTAATAAGATTGCAAAATTTCTTTATTTTACCTTAAAACTTTAGTTATATTTTACTTACACATACAAATTGTCAACAGATGACAGCAAAAGAAAATGGCGTGGTTTATCGGTAATGCAGTTTGCGATCATATCTTCATATTCATATCCCTACCTGGCCATCACTGTTGCGACGTTGCCAGACCCAAAAGGTAAAATTCTGAGTAAAAATTAACAAAGAACAGTAGGAATGAGAGAACACGAAAAGTTTATTTTGAACATAAAGACGAAATCATCTGGCTGCGAGAATCCTCGAAACTATTTACTAGGGATATATACACAGTTATAAATCTGTAAACATTACTGTGCCTCTGTGAATGTAATTGGACAACTTATTTAGGAATGCAATAGAAAGCAATTAGAAATAGACGAAATGTAAAGTTTGTTCTCTTGTAAATGCAGTTCCCTGTGTAAAATTAACTTGTACGCCATCACCATAGTCATTAACAAAAATTTTGGAATGCAAGGAGCAAATTAAACGGTTATCTGTAAAAAATCCTATAAAGTTATTAATCCTACAAATACCTAATTTTCATTTTACTCTACCTACATTTGCACTAAAGACGATATTTACAAAAAAAAATATCTCTATCTCTACGACCAACTACAAGTTTTTATGACTTACCGATGGGTGGATGAATTTTGAATAAGTTATACTACAATGTCACACTATTTTTTTGTTTACTGGGTAAACCTTAGGTTTTATTTTCAAGTAATAAAGCTATGAAAACACCAACAATTCAATTGTATTTCATAAGTGTACAAATTACTGATAATAACAATATTTATCGTAATTAAGAAGCTTATGAACAACAAATTTAGCTAAATTCAAACTAAAAAAAGTACAAAAAAATTAAAAGATCAATGAATCATTCGAAACAGTTCTTAGTTTAAAGAACAGAGTACCAAACCTATTCCATGTTATAACTCGTTGTGAGCATATTAAAAGCTTATATTGAATACTCCTATGTCAAGTCCGATCACATGATCATCATGTCTTTTATTCTGAATAAGATGACAAAAAAGATAAAAATCACATTTAAAATTAATATTTATATTCTTACCTGTGCAGAGCAATACTGTTTTATCCTTTGCCTGCTTTTTTAACAACATAAATAACATTGTGACATTTTCACTACAAGAATAATATCTAATAATAAAGCAAAACTGTTTTATTTACTTATAGTCGATATTTTGACTTTCATTTTGATCAGTTTTGGTTTTGACTTGTCATCAACTTAGTTATCAAATGGAAGAATAAAATAAATAAATAAAATTACAAGTTTTGTGTGTCATTAGAAATGCCGGGCCTTTTGTTACCAGTTTTAATTTAAACAGCGAAAAAAAATAGTTATATTTTCATTGACTTACTAAAAATAGTAAAACAAAACTAAGGTAGTCCAAGAAAGCCTGCCAGTTTAATTTAAACCACTAACCGTTAAATAGTTGTGTTAATCACTTCAATGCAAAACCTAATTTCAGATTTCATGGCTATACTGGATTTTAATAACTTGCAATAGAAAATGGAACCAGATATTTAATATCAAACCTGATCTCATTTTTGCTATATAATAACAACAATAATAATGCCTTGCCATAAATTCCATATGACAACCCAATATAGTAAAATAAACATAAATAAAATATTACTGCTTTATTTCAGTTTCACTAACATCTACTTCTGTATTTTGCAACATATCTTTCTTCTTTTTCTTCTGCCTTTTTCCTTTTTTAAATTTTTTACGTTTATTTAAATATTTTTCCTCTTCCTCATCAGGATCGAGACCTTCCAGTATCCACTGCTTTCTTTTGTTGACCATTTTCTTCTCGAAGAAATCTTTTTCATCCAATTTGATGTAAGCTTCGCTTTCTGTCACCGAAACTTGGGTGTATATTTTCCCAACCTCTTTATCTGAAACAGAAAAAATATTAATGAAATAACAATTATTAGATTTTATAAAAAAAAGGCGCTTACCATCAATTTTATATTCTGTTAGCTTCGTATTTATTAATTTCTCAATCGCTTTTAAAGCATCAATATCATAAGGCGTCACCAGAGTGATGGCTTTACCCCCTCTCCCAGCTCTGGCAGTTCTACCAACCCTGTGGATGTACTCCTTGGGGATTCTGGGTACAGTGTGATTTAGGACAAGCTGAACAGCGGGAATATCCAGTCCTCTACTTGCCACATCAGTGGCTATCAACATTTTCACTGTGTTCGACTTGAACTTGGCAAGGGCTGCCAATCTTTGCGCCTGTGGTATCATCGCGTGCAGAGCCACATTTTCGAAGCCTACATCATTGAGCGTCATGGATAGAACCTGGCATTTTCTGAAATTAAGTTATATACTTTGATACTAATAAAAATATAATGAAACATTTCTACCACATCACGTTTTCTTGATCAATACAATTTTACTTGGATTTTTATGAACATTTACCATAAAAACTTTTTGTGGCACTGAAATTCTTCCCTCCTTGTCTGAACATCATTTTAACGTGATGAAACATATAGAAAACCCGTCTGTGACATGCCCCCATCGCTGGCTGTTTACAGAATAGCCGAAAAGATAAAATCTTGAACAAGGCACCAAGAATGTGATTTGGAACTGCTTAGTTGAGCCAAAAAAAGTATTGTTACCCCCTCTGCATATAAAATTAAGTTTAACGAAGGCTGATTGTTCAAATACCCATGCAAAAAGTTTCTAGGTTTATCCAAAGCCAAGCTGAAACAGGAAATCTTTGCTGATCCGGATATCAACAAGCTTATAAAAGATGAAGAATTTGAGAATAGCATGACAGCAATGGAAAAAGATGCTTAGCTTAGTAAACTTCTGGGTAATTATAAAGATCCTGACTATGAGCCTGTTGTAGATAATGAATATGCTCGGCAAATTTCAAGTATTGGGTTACTCTATGAGTGTCAACAAACATTTTCTTCATTCATATGTAGACTTTTTGCAAGAAAATTTAGGATGAGTCAGCAAACAACAGGGTGAAAGGATTCACCAAGACATCAAAGATATGGAGTGCAAATATCAAGGAAGGTGGAACGAGAACATGCTACTACTGTTGGATGTTAACACGAGATAGGCCTTAGATTGAATATAAAAGAAGAACCTTAAAAAGATGTTTAAAAAAAGTATGTACATATGATTAAAAACTTTTTGTTTTCGATTGGATTTTGACTTGTCATCAACTTAGTTATCAAATGCAAGAATAAAATAAATAATTAAAACTACAACTTTTGTGTGACGTTACAAAATTTTAGCACTTCCATAGGGTTACCAACAAAGTACCTTATGAAACTTGAGAAGAGCACAGTTAAATCAAAATCTTAGGTGTAATTTACATTTGCAAAACTAGCAAATTAATGAAAAATTACTTAATAATTAAAAGCCATCTAAGAAATATACTCAAAATTAAATCCACTTTAAATAAATAAATAAGATTGTTGGTGCAGTGTTTCTGGACTTTTCTCGTGCTTTCGAAACATTATAAAGAGAGCTGCTATTGAAGATTCTGAAAAAGGTGGGAATAGCAGGAATAGTACTGAAATGGTTTAAATCGTATTTAGAGCATAAAGCATATAAATGATATACATTCACAAAATATTCGCTCTACTCAAAATTATTACATCGAGTTTAGTAGAACCCTTATGGCCAGAACCAAATTATTAGCAATGGCTTGCGCTTATTTAACAATTTAACATTAGATGTTAGAAATGTAGACAGTTAAAAGAATTCAGAAAGTTATGTTTTAGATTTGTGATGCAAAATATTTGATATGCTCCTAATTATAGATAATGTGAGAACTCATTATTTGATTTTATTTAAAAAATTGTATTGTGCTATTAAATAAACCAATAAATATAAAACAGAACTTTTGTAAATATTCTGACATTATTAAAAATATAGAAACCACCAAACTTGACCTCAAACCAAGATAGCTAGGAGTTGGTAACACAACTTACACCTGCATAAAAGGATTCAAAACGTATTGCAGTTTCAGAGCTACTTCTGAGAAAGACACCGACATGGGTGTCGAAACGTCAAGGTCTAATAACCAACGTGGGAACCAGCCCAGAAAACAACATGTCAACGTATTGCAAACGTTTAGTTCAGTTTCTGATATCATGGGTTGAGACACCGCCAAAAAATGAAATTAAAAGAAACTAATAGTAAAGTGAAACCAGACATGCAATTAAAAAAAATTAATAAAACAAAAAACCAAGTTGACTGAATGAACCAACATGTAATGCACTTGGTGTAATTTTATCCAAATTGCTTAAAAAAAAGTGAAAACGTTGATGTATCAGTGAGGTTCCTTGGAATAGTGTTGCCCTCTAACGACAGTTTGATGCGCTAAAACTTTGCAATAGATTTTGACACAAAAGTGGCGGAAAGTTGAAATATCAGTGTTTTAGGTAAGTATCTTGGTTTGAGGTCAGGTTTACCTGTTTTTAGATTTTCGATAAAGTTAAAACACTTATAAGTTCTTTTTTATATTTATAGGCTATATTAGATAGCCAAAAAAGTCTTACCATATATAATTAATAAAGAGGATTTAACTTGACTATACTTTTTAAGAAGACTTTTAATTATTATATCAAATCCGCTTGTGCAATGGATCGATTTTCATTTCTGATAAATTACTTACTGGCAAGTATCTGTGAAGATCATAATGTTCCCATCAACATTCGTTGCTCTGTAAGTCCTGATTGTCTCCACCAAATAAGCATCCCTCACATCTTTCGGGCACAGCACATAATGCTGCTCCAGCTGTTCAACCGTGGCAACGTTAGCCGGTGCCTCGTACAAAAACATCTCATTCCCGGTGAGCGTCTTCAATTTTTCCAACGTATCCGTGATCGTGGCGGAAAAAAACAAGCTCTGTTTCTTCTTCGGCAAAGCCTTAAAGATCGTCTTGATCTGCTGGTCGAAATGACCGCCCAACAAACGATCTGCCTCGTCCAACACCAGAAACTGTATCCTGGCCAACGAGAACGTGTCGCAGCTCTCCAAATGATCGGCTAAACGGCCAGGCGTCGCCACGACTATGTGTGGCTTCTTGGACAGCTCGAGCCCTTGGGACACCATGTCCATTCCCCCAACGATGACGCAATGTCGGAGATTCATGGGTTTGCCGATCACCGCGAATTGGTCTGCGATTTGATAGGCCAATTCGCGAGTTGGTGTTAAGATTAGGGCAAAAATGCCATAGGGATCTTCACATAGCTTTTGGAGTATCGGAAGTGCAAATGCCAAAGTTTTACCGCTGCCAGTTTTTGCTGCGCCAATGCAGTCTTTGCCGGCTAGTATTTGGGGGACGCAGTTGGCTTGGATTGGTGTCGGAGTTTTTACACCTAGATGATAAATGGAGATTAATAATTTGGAAGAATAGAGAAAAATGTTATCATTATTTGTGGGCCACTTTCAAGGCTCAATATAGCACATTCTTCCTGGTTATTAAAAGCAATAGTATGCATTTTCTCAAAGCATAAGTGAGAATACTTAAAGCTTTGTTAAAACAATTGCTAGCTTAAAAATAATACCATTAATAAAAATTATGGATGATTTCATCCGAGCACATATTATGTTCTTCTGGCACAGCAATAAAAGAACTCAAAGTAATCTCAGTATTAAAAAAAGCTTGAAAGGATTGTCCAGAAAACAGCCACCCTATTTTCTCAATACTAATTTTAGGATATATTTTGAAAACGAAAAAATATCAGACATTGCAACATTTTGCTGCTTAACAAGCTTTGCCTGCTGGAATGAAGTGTCTTAACATTAGATTCTTTTAAAATATTTGTTATATTGCAGATTAGTAAGAAGAAATATTTGTGCTCCATAAAGTAAGTACCAACATTTCTCCTGTATTTGGTTCATTCTTTCTGGGATAGTAGGTACAGGTACATATGTATTTTTCTTTTCATGCAATTCATTTGACTTGTTATATTTTGTTGTATGTTTGTATATGTACTATTCACCATCAATCAAAATAAGATAAGATCTTAGCTTATGATAATTCTRTCTCTGTACATATATTTTTGTGTAAGTATGTMGTTTTTTCTATATATTTTTTTATTAAATTCCTTGTATAATGGGTTGTTACAGCCTTATTAATCAATAGGTTTTCATTATTATTATGCAAAAGGATAAATTTAAGATTCTTCTGTAATATGGAATAACATACAACATAAAAAATACTCACCAATTGCTGCACACTGTCTCACTAACCAAGCATTCAAATTTAATTCTGCAAATGATGCCATTTCCTAAAAAAAAGATAGATAAAAATCAGTCTAAACAAACCAATCTTTATCAATATCCTATATATATATTAATTTTTGAATTTTTTTTTCTATATTACCTATTAGATTCCAAATTACAAAATGTATGAAAAAATTAAAAGTGGAAAGGGTTTCAAAGATAAATGAAGTACAAAAAAACTGCAAACATTAGAAAAAGTTCTGAAAGAAATAAATACCATCGCAAAATAGTGTACCACAATTTAATATTTTAACAGCTTTCTGGCCATTTTGCGATTTCAATATGTTGACATGATGAACTTAAATTGATAAATTTTAGTAGATTTCCTAAAAAACCTCGTAAAACACTTCCTTAAAGTATCTTCTCTATAAACAGAAATCCTTGGTCCATAATAAAAGGATTCCATTTATCTGTAATTATGGTCACATAAAAGAGAACTTAACTTTATCATTTATAATCTCAAGTGTTTTTGTAGCATAACAATCATCACTCTTATTTGTAAGATATGGTAAACCATTAATTCTACAATCTGATTTTATCTTCTTTTCATGGTCTAAATAAATTCCCTAATGTCTGCACTATTATGCATAAACCATTATCAGTGAGTACAGGTAATAATTAGAAATCTTCAACTAAAGTTTCTAATTTTCAGTGTTCATTTGGGTTATATTGTCTTCACTGCTGATTTCAAGCAGCCAACAGGTATAATGCAATATTGAGTTTCCAAATTAAAACAATTTTGTATGTTTTAGGCTACAAATGATTATTATACAGCAGCTGTTGTTGAATACCAACCTATCTCTAATTTCACACTCACTAGCAATGAGATAATATTGGCTAACGTAGCTGAATATGCAAAAATTACAGCAAGCATCACCGAAGATATTGACATTATAGTTTTTCCAGAAGCAACATTAACTTATCGTGCTTCAGCTTCCACACCAGATCAAATTGCAACAGAAGTCCCTAAAGCTGACCAGAACGTAATTCCTTGTTTAGAAAGTGAAGAAGAATACCCCGAATTTTTTCGACAATTGTCTTGTATAGCACGAAATTCTAATATATACTTGGTAGTCAATTTAGTTGAAAAAGAAAAGTGTACAGCAGAAAGCCAAGCTGCCATAGGTGACTCTAGACCCTGTGCTAGCTACGGCTATAATGTATATAACAGCAATGTGGTTTTTGGCAGAAATGGAACTGTAGTGGCGAAATATCGCAAATACAATTTATTCGGTGAATTCACCAGAAACAAAACTGTTACACCCGAAGTGGTGTACTTCGAAACTGATTTTAATGTTACTTTTGGGACTTTTATTTGTTTTGATTTGACATTTGAAATTCCTGCCTTGACTTTAGTGAGAGATGGGGTGAAGAATTACGTTTATAATGCCATGTGGATATCGGAATTGCCATTTTTGACAGGTAAGCTTGTGAATTAAATAAGAACGACTGATGGGAATGATTTAAAGCTTTGCAGACACAACAGATGTGGGCGCATGCTAATAATGTTAATTTGCTTGCGAGTGGTGCCAGCAATCCTAGATCTGGGGCGGGCGGCACAGGAATATTTCAAGGTAAATTATTTTTGGTGGAGTTTTAAAAACCTGCTTGTAATTTTCTTAAAAAGGTGCATATGGGCCGTTAGTCTATGACTATGTAGCAGAAGGTGGAACAAAAGTATATGTAGCAAATGTTCCAAAAGATCCAGAAAATCTACAATCAAATACGAAACAAAGCACAGTAAATTTCATTACTCGAGATGAGAGCAATCCTGAAGATATGGATAGTTTCTTTATGCTACAAGATTTTGTAAATGGTATTTTAGCTACAAACGCAACTTTATTTACTTCTAAACTTTCTTTTTTTAAAGATTATACTAGTGTACCATTATATACCTCTCTGGGTGAGGTGTACGAAAAATTTTGCCACAGCAGTAACGACAGCAACGAACTTTGTTGCGAATTTACAATACAATCTACTCTAGGCACTATTAACGACTCTATGAATTATTATCAATATCGCCTTGCTGCTTTTACTGGCGTACGAACATATTCTGGTGTATGGAACGGCGGGATTGAATTATGTGGAATCATGGCATGCTTAAACGAAACACAAGCGTCCTGTGGCATGAGGTAAGTATATTACAACTAACGTTCTAGTACAATTACAACTCTATTGCTTACAGGTTCCCGGATTATTCACAAGTATCATGGCCCATAACCTTCAACTACATCAAAATCCAAGCCCAGTTTCCGAACGTGCACACAAGAATGCAATATCCAAGTTCGGTACTAAGCAATTACCGCCCAGTGTATCCAAACGCAACTGAATGGATAACGGAGGAATATCCAGATCAGAACTTGGTTGAACGAACACTGATTCTTACTGAACCACAAAACAAGTTACTTTCTTTTGCGGTGTATGGACGGGATTTCGCTAGAGACAGTGATCCTTTTGAATCTAGAAGTGGTTCAGAAGTAAATAGACTGGTTGCTCCTTTTGTTGTATTTGTTATTTGTTTACTTATGATGTGATCAAATGTAACAGAACTTGTATTTGAACAAAAGAAGTTAGTGGAAACTGTCTATTGTGTTATAAATAAATAATACCATTAGATTCTGTGTTCATCACACTACAAACACAAATACCATAATTGAGGTTATGCTGTAAACACGTGACATTGGCAGATAAGCAAATGACATGTCAGTGACGGCATGGCAGTCGCAGTCGGTTAAACGGTGTTGCCAACATTTACAATTAACGCTATCGTAATGATGAATAATAGAATGCAATGTAAATTTTTAATCTTATCAATTTAACGAGAATTTGAAAATAGCCTTACAGAGCTATAATTGCTAATAGTGAAATCACATTTAAATCGTGTTAATATTTATTATTTGCCAGTATGACTGGCAACCTCGTGATGTGTTCAAACATTTGAATTACATAAAACCGGATATTTCAAATTTTTACTTTTATAACTTTGTATGCGTGTATTATGATCTTTAATTAATATTACTATCCTAGCTATATATGCTTTTATAACTCCAGACACAGGTAACTGTACAAAGCGCGTAAAGCTCGAAAAAAAGTAGTTGGCTCTTGTTCCCCTTAATGAAGCAGTTTTTGTTCTACCTGCGAGAAAGGTGAGGGGAATACATCCTACGCAGTTTTTTGCTCAATTCCATACTTAAAGAAACGTAAAAAAGTGTATACGGTTTCCAGAGACAGCAGTTTAGTGCGTGGCGTGATTAGCGTAAAACGCCGGTAATATTATTTGTGTATGTAATAAATTCTAGTGCTTCAAAGGTGTAAGGTGAAGTGGAATCCTATAATGTGATTAGGTATGTTGTAGGGCTACCGCTACGAAAAATAACAATCTGTTCCAGTGAAAAGGTGAGTCGTTTTTATAATCAGTTGCGCCACTTTTTTGAATGTTCTGAAGGCACAATACAATGATGTTGATGGTTTACTGAACTATTTTTTTGTTTGTTATCTTATGCAGCGAATTTTATTGAATACACCGATGTTTTGTTTATTATTCTTGCACACATAATCGATGAGTGTAATAGGTAGGTAATGTTTGTCAATCAAATTACTAAAAGATATGTTAGAAAGCTCCGTCGACATTATGCAATTCAATGGTGAAAATGTACCGTAACATCGAGCACTTTTTTTGTTTGTCCAATTACAGCGACCAATGAGCTTCCGGTTGTTTTCAAGGTCACAAGAAAATGTTCTCAAACCTAACCGTAAGAATTAGAAAATTTAGCATGCTAGCGTTTCCACGATTACGGGCAACGCAAAAAATGCGCGCTAACTCATCGAAGTCACGAAAACTGATGGAGGTCGACTGATTTTGAACAGTTCCGGATTTAAAAATATTCATTTTTGGATACAAATTGAACCAATGATATCGATTTAATAAGTGGTAGTATTATGTTTTTTGGAAGTTATTCAATAATATTAATAAAACAATTGTTTTACCCTACTTTCAATTTTTATTTTTGGCAAAGCCGAATGTCAGTATTTCAACCACCAAGCGGCCTTCTTCCTTGGCGTAACAAGTATAACAAGTTTGCCAAAAAGTGTTTTATTATTAAAGCTTATCCAAGTTAACACTTTTTTATCCTAGGTATGATTTTTGGTTTATAAATTTATTTTGGTTTTCCAATTTCTAAAATGCATACAAGTATTGATAATACGTCTTTAATTTTTATCTTTAATAATACTTATCACTCGATGATTTTTTTTTATTTTCTTCTATTCTGCCTATTCTTTGTTTTTTATTCCGTTATTGATTTCTTGCTTTTTATTTTATTTGCACAGCTGTTCTTCAAATGATGATATAGTTCTAATTTGTGGTGACTTTAATTTACCTGGCATTTCTTGGAGACCTAGTGTTAACCAGTTTTTTTTTATGTTCGGATGAATGTTGACGGATTGGTAATAGATGATTTATCCAGCTGTGAACTTATGCAAATTTTGTAATGTTGCCAAAAGAAATAACTCATTACCGGACTTGGTTGGCGTAACAAGCCTGTAATAAATAATGTTGGTGCATCTAATTTTCTCTTAGTACTAGAAGATTATAATCATAAAACTCTGAAGTTTAGTGTGCACTACACCATTAATTATCCTGTATTATTTAACCGTATGTATAGCGTTTACAACTTTCGCAAGGGGAACTTTCATAGTATATATCAATAGTTGTTTTGAGGGCAAAGACTGGCATAGCTTGCTCTTGAACGGGAATATAGATGGCATGCTTGAGATGTTTTACAAGGAAATTGGATGTGTTGTTGAGCGCTACATGGTTCACTTTTTGTATGCTGTTGATATTGATTTAAAAATTTACTACCAGATAAATAATATATTCAATTTCCAAACGATATGAATTATTTTTGTAATTACTGTAATAGTAATAATCTTTATGTAAACATAGATAAATGTTTTTCAATTATTTTTACACAAAATCTTTAGATTTGTCACTTGATTAGGTATAATGAAATAGTACAAGTTGTAGAAGTAATAAAAGATTTGGGAGTGATGTTAGACAATACAATGATGTTTAAAACCACACATCTTGCTAATCAGTGTAATATAATGTTAGGACGTTTAATAAGAAAATCCAAAAATTTCCGATCAACTAAAGCGATTAACAATGTATTATTCAATATATAAATGCCGTCTAGAATCGTTGCAGAACAAATTTATAAGATTTTTGTATTTTTAAAATGTCTAGTGCATATACTACTTTGAATATTTATGAATTGAGATCTACTATTCTTAATTTGAACGTAGAGATCAAGCTGATGTGGTTTTTGTTTTTAAGCTCAAATAATCATATTGACTACGTTACTATTATTATCTCTAATTAAATTCCACATTCCACAAAAATTTCTAAGAAATAATACTTTATTTTATATATACATTTAGTAAATTTTATTAATGCCTTGCTGGCTCCTGATATTGTTATAAGCTAAAATTAATATAAGTGAGTGTTTCTTTTTGGTCACTGAATATTCAGACTTTTAGCTTTATCAACAACGAAGTTACAAGGGGGTTAAAAGTACCCTGAGTGTCATCGAGAATAGGCTTGAACGGCTATGCTTTTGCTCGACTTGACGGGGGATATTGATGATCGTATAGTTTATCTAATTGTAGATGAGTTTACAGCATTTCTTCCTTACAAAATTATACTCTGTACGGGCTGGTTTATACTATCTGCTTCTTTATTTATTATGATATTATATCGCAAAAATAGCTATTGTGGTGAATCTTATGGAACGATAGCTTATACCTTCTGGAGAGCATAAAGAAATTATTTTATTACTGCCACTAAAAATGTTTTTGACACGCATGAGGCTAGAACCGATTTGGGTAGATTCTAGCCATGACTTTTTACTCACTACAAAATACTTCCACAATTTATTATTATATTTTGACATTCTTAGAAAAACCGTTTTATCCAATAACTTAAAATCAACGATACACGGTTTTGTTGTAGCTCTTGAAACTTCCCGGTACGGCACTGATTCGCAGCATTCATTTGCATAGTGGGTTT
Organism: Rhyzopertha dominica; assembly: GCA_025024175.1. Taxonomy (NCBI): domain Eukaryota; kingdom Metazoa; phylum Arthropoda; class Insecta; order Coleoptera; family Bostrichidae; genus Rhyzopertha; species Rhyzopertha dominica. Next base: position 49,401,358 of record QCXZ01000041.1, read on the forward strand.
TTTGGTCCGGCACTAGAAAACCGTTTGATTGAATTTGTACGTAACAGACCGTATACCGTCGCGTTTTTTTGTCTTTAGATTCTCAGGTGAATTAAGCCTGTTCCTGACGGCGATTCTGTATTTATGCTTCGGGCAAMTGCTTTCAGATTGTTRCTACTGACAATTMAAGGTTTGTTACTTGCTAAGAGGTACAACAAACATATATTTTTATGTAGATAAACCAATTAACTAACTAACTAATAGCTAACTAGCTAGTTAAGCTATTGGTTTGGAAGTGTAGATTTCTTAGCATTGGTACCTGGAACTAACTGTATTTGACATAAACATTACGAATCTTCATCGTTGTAACGTTAAATGAATGATAGAAGAGTACAGTGTTCTATCGTCCAACAGAAATAGCGAATTTTCACTTTAGTTCAAAACTTGCCAACAATGCTGGCTAGGATAGACGACGATTATTTATTTATTTATTTATTTGTATTTCTACCTGCTGGTCCATAAAAAGTCGAAAAAGGATTGCCCATGAGTGCGAGCTTGATGTTACAAAATAGGGAGGGTTCTGAAGAAAAGTGAACACATTGTACGCCAACTAAAAAAAGTCCGTGACTTCTTCCTCACCATAAAACAGCCCGTTTGGGAAAAAATTTACAATTAAACCCATCTTACGATACATCATTTAAAAGCTTATTACACAAGGAGTCCTGCCATGTAATTAATTTTACTATTTTTTACCCATTGACGGGGTAGTGGGCCAAAAAGTGCATTGTAGCAAGTGGCTTATAAAATGGAATATTTTGGACATTTTTAACAAAATTTATTGTCTTGCAATTACAATAAAAATTGTCCTTACTTAAGCCTAGAAAAAACTTGTTAAAAAAATAATTGTTACACCTAAGCAAAATGCCAAAAATACTTAAAATTTTCTTTCGACATTACTTGATATTGCAACTCGACAGTTTATACTGAATTGGCTAAATAATTATCTACTTTGTGTTTCCAATTTTTTGTTTCAACTTTTTGGCTACTTCTTTGGCACGACCATCTTTTTGTTCACATTCCTTTTTATAAATCGCGTGAAATTTTAAAAGTGAGAGTCCAAGTGATAATGGTTTATTCAACTGCCGAAAGGGTAGAAATAATTTTTATTTACGGTGCTGAGCATAGCTGTGCTCGTGCGTCAGCAAGGGTGTTTAACGAACGGCACCCCGATAAAAATGTTGACGCTAGGTACATTCTCGATCTCGTGCAGAAATTTCAAGACACTGGATCTGTAGTAAACAAAAAAAGGGCAGGGAATAGAGTCGTTGATGAAATGGTCCAACTTGAAGTACTTGGTCATTTTGCAATGGATCCAACTAGCTCTTTGCGTAACATTTCTACAGCCACTGGACTTATTCATCTGTAAGGAAAGTTACAAAACTGCACAAATTCCATCCCTATAAGATGAAAACTCTCTAGGAACTCGGCGAAAATGACTTCGATAGAAGACTGCAATTTTGCGAAATTATGACAGAAAAGATTATAGTAAATCCAAATTTAATAAAAAATATCTGCTTCAGTGATGAATGCAATTTTTTTTGAACGGCTCTGTAAATAAACATAACGTCAGGTACTGGAGTGACGAAAATCCTTATATTTTTCGAAAAGGTCATACACAAGTTCCTCAGAAGCTGAACGTCTGGGCTGGAATACTTGGCAACGCAATTGTAGGTCCAATTTTCATTGATGGGACGCTAAATGGGGGAATGTATTTAGAATTACTTGATAACGTTATTGATTCTTTAATCACAGAGCAATTAGAAAACCAACGTGACCCTGAAGGAAATCCAATGTTGGATGAATACGAATTGTTTTACCAACATGATGGAGCTCCACCGCATTACGCCATTAATGTGCGAAATTGGTTAAATCATAGATTTCCTCTTCACTGGATTGGTAGGCGTGGAACAATTGAATCACGATCACCCGATTTGACTGCTTTAGATTTCTTTCTATGGGGTCATTTAAAATCTGTGGTTTACAAAACACAACCTACTAGCCTGGACGATCCGCGAGAAAGAATTAGTAACGAGTGCAGGATGATTCCACCTGAAACTTTCCGAAAAGTGCAGCAGGAGTTCGAGAACCGTCTGTCTGTATTATTGTATGAAAAGAGGTGGAGCACATTTTGAGAATCTATTGTAAGGTTTGAATTTCTATGGTTTTGTTCACACTGTTTTTGGAGTTACAAATAAATAATTTTTCTTTTTCGTGGACATGGACTTTCTAAAAAATTACATGATAAATACTTTAATGTTAATAATAATGTTAAATGAAAATTTACAGTATTCTGGGAGTTTTTTTTAAGTGTCATATTTTTTACAAGTTGTTTGTTTAAATTTTGGGTTCTCGTAAGGACAAATTTTATTTCCGCTCTAAAATCAAATACATTTTGTTGAAAAGAGTCCAAAATATTCAATTTAATAAGCAACCTGTTTCGTAGGCACTATTAATCTATTAGCCCGTCAATAAGTTAAACGTGGTAAAACTAATTACATGGCCAGACTCTTTGTGAAATAAGCTTTCAAATGATGTATCACAAGATGGATAGTTCCATTTAAAATTTTTAAAGGGGTGTCTACCCTGCTCAGAGAGTAAGCGCTATCCATTAAAAACTTATCTCAAAAGTTGTCCCCCTGCAAACAAAAGTTTACCTGTTTTTGCAAATTTTTAAATTTTTGCTATATTTAAAGTTATTTAAGGTGTGAAGTTTTCAAAAAATCACCCTGTATGGTGTCACAATAGTCAAATAGAGAGATTATTAACGAGTTGCATAATAGAAATTTTACTGACTGGGGTAAGAGATGTCTATTTGAATACAAAGTTTTTAAACGTAAGTAGGACCTTTGAAGGCATTTTGAAATATGTTTTTTAAAACGCAAATTTTGATCTATAGTTAGCCCTAATATAGTTATTGTGTTCCCAAGATCTAATTTTTTGGTTTTCTATTTTAACTACAATGCTATCCTTATAGCCCACTATGTCCCTCCTTTTCCCAAACATAATAGCCTTAGATTTTTTGGGGTTCAACCTCAGGGCATGGGCTTTAGAGGTAATTAATAGTTGGAATAGATCATCATTAAATTTATTAATATTATGGACTACATTTGCGGGCGGAAAGGACATGTAGACCTGAGTATTATCAGCATATGACATGATTTGCAATGATGGAGGCAATTATGTAGCGTTCGTGTGTAATTTATAAAGAAAAGTGGACCTAAAATGCATCCCTGATGTTTTGACGTGTTTAATTAATGTTTACCCTTGCCGTCTCGTAGACATTTTCTTTTGTTTTCAGCATGAGTAACATTAAAATTTTTCGAAAATTTTCGACGATACCCCTTTCCACCCCCATTCACCGGCTCGTGGCGGAGCGTTTATCGCGCAACAGCTTAAACGGCCGTTGCGCGGACGTCGGGGGTTCGCGGAGGCAGCGGGGGTGGCGCCAGCGGCTGGAAGCTGTAAGGATCTTATTGATCTCCAAGTGCTCCTCACCTATGAGGACCTCCACACCCGTCGGTATCGTCGCGAATTTTCCGGCCATGGCCATCATCAGCAGCAGCCGCGACGGCACCCTCCGCCGGGGTGTCGCACTCTTCGGCGCGCCATCGTCCTCCTAAAGAGATTATGCTCCTCCGGTGGAAATGGCCACGCTGACTCGCCGCGGAATGGGACAGAGGAAACGGTTCGAGCGGTGGAAGCCAAAAAACCCGACGCGTATTTTCAGTACCTGAGAGTTTCTTTACGTTCTTTTCCGTTCACAAAACGCACAACGTGATACGTATCCGCTACTCATCTATGTGATATATCATACGACAGCGGCGTAAGTGGCCTCTGGACGTGGGTGTGTTGCTGGTATTTGGGTCAGCTTCTTTGAAACATGGTCGATTTGGGAGGCTATGTCATAATACTGGTGGAAACGAAGGATAAAAAGATCAAATTATACGGTGAGGATGGTCGTCCAGCTCGAATCTCCGATCATAAACATCGTTATGTGTTCCAGGCTCGCCTGCTGATAAAGACAACCTGGAAGTGGGGGACGAAATCTTGGAAGTCAACGGGAAAACCCTCGAAGACGCCACCCACACGGAGGTCATAAGTCATATTCATCAGGTACGTTCCTGGATCCAAATGTCGCTGTGATGCTTCCCTCAAGAAAAACTCAAAACGGACACTCATAGTATCAACTTCTTTTAGATTAAAAATAATCTTGACAAAGCATTTCAACCTTTCCACCTTCATTTTCGAACCTGCCCACTCATTCTGCACCCTTTTGTTTCAGTGTATCAGATCTAGAACAATATGTCTTCGTGTCAAGCGGAGAAGTGGCACAAGGCTGGGTGAGTCTACTTTCTATTTAGGTATAGGTATATCAGTGTTAAATCAACCCTTAAACTGAGCACTGGAGCTAGAGAAAAAATGGAAACTGCGTTTGTGTCGTGAAGGTTATACAGCAATGACAACAGATTTAATAACTACCACAGAAGCAAATGAAAAACCTGGGCCTTTTTGTAATAAAATCAATTTTGCAGTAGAGACAAAAACTATATTTTAGTTAAAGGGCTAAAAGACGGGGTGTTCCTTAACTTGAGCGTCACAGTATTTATACATATTCCTGAAGTTATTAGGGACTAAAATCCTAACATATATAATATATCCTTTATCGTACCATTGAAAATTAAGGTTCCTTAAACGTAACACATAATACTTTAGTTATATTCATGGGCGTACCCAGCTTTTGGTTTAAGGGTGGGCAAAGCAGCAATTTCCATTAGTGAATAATTTAAACATAAATACAAATGTGCCTTTATCGGATTATGTATCTAAGTAATTAATGAAGTATTTATCTTCGTTGATTTTCTGCAAGGTGACTTAAAACATCTACTGCGAAGATCCAAATTTTTTATGTTTTTTATATACACTGATCATACAAAATACGTTTATTCCTAATTCAATTATTGATTGAATTAAGTGATATCTAGTACTTTTAGTTGCAAAACAAAAGATTAATTGATACATTTTATTTGGAAGCATCTACTAATAGGGCCACGCTTTATGATTTGGAATTCACACATATCAAAGACTAATGCATTAACCGTTGCAGCTAGAGAAAAACTGACACCACTCCGAAATGCAGCAGGTGTACATTAATAAATGAACATAAAAATAGCGTAATCGGAGACCATGAAATTTCAAGGTGAAAAAACAACAAAGGGGTTAGTTAGCCTTTACTATTTTTGCAGTATTCGGTGGAAATTGTTTTTGGCTCAAAATCGGCATACTGATGTATTTTGAGCTCCAGATTCCAAAAATGCAGTCAGAAATGAGCTAGGACGTCCAGAAATTTATTTTTCACAAGTGGATCCTTCTACTCTAGGTCAATTTTCAGACGAACCGTTGCAGCTAGAGAAAAACTGATACCACTCCGAAATGCAGCAGGTCCACCCACATTAGTAAATGAACACAAAATTAGCGTAATCGAAGACCATGAAATTTCAAGGTGAAAAAACAACAAAGGGGTTAGCCTTTGCTATTTTTGCAGTTTTGGGTGGAAATTATTTTGGGCTCAAAATCGACATAATGATGTATTTTGAGCTCCAGATTCCAAAAATGCAGTCAGAAATGAGCTAGGACGTCCGGAAATTTATTTTTCACAAATTGATCCTTCTACTCTAGGTCAATTTTCAGACGAACCGTTGCAGCTAGAGAAAAAACTGACACCACTCCGTAATGCAGCAGGTCCACATTAGTAAATGAACATAAAATTAGCGTAATCGGAGACCATCAAGTTTCAAGGTGGAAAAACACCAGAGGGGTTAGCCTTTACTATTTTTGCAGTATTCGGTGGAAATTATTTTTGGCTCAAAATCGGCATACTGATGTATTTTGAGCTCCAGATTCCAAAAATGCAGTCAGAAATGAGCTAGGACGTCCGTTAATTTCTTTTTTGTAAACTGACCCTTCTACTCTAGATCACTTTTCAGACGAACCGTTGCAGCTAGAGAAAAACTGACACCACTCCGAAATGCAGCAGGTCCACATTAGTAAATGAACATAAAATTAGCGTAATCGGAGACCATGAAATTTCAAGGTGAAAAAACAACAAAGGGGTTAGTTAGCCTTTACTATTTTTGCAGTATTCGATGGAAATTATTTTTGGCTCAAAATCGGCATACTGATGTATTTTGAGCTCCAGATTCAAAAAATGCATTCAGAAATGAGCTAGGACGTCCGGAAATTTATTTTTCACAAATTGATCCTTCTACTCTAGGTCAATTTTCAGACGAACCGTTGCAGCTAGAGAAAAACTGACACCACTCCGTAATGCAGCAGGTCCACATTAGTAAATGAACATAAAATTAGCGTAATCGGAGACCATCAAGTTTCAAGGTGGAAAAACACCAGAGGGGTTAGCCTTTACTATTTTTGCAGTATTCGGTGGAAATTATTTTTGGCTCAAAGTCGGCATACTGATGTATTTTGAGCTCCAGATTCCAAAAATGCAGTCAGAAACGAGCTAGGACGTCCGGAAATTTATTTTTCACAAATTGATCCTTCTACTCTAGGTTAATTTTCAGACGAACCGTTGCAGCTAGAGAAAAACTGACACCAGTCCGAAATGCAGCAGGTCCACATTAGTAAATGAACATAAAATTAGCGTAATCGGAGACCATCAAGTTTCAAGGTGGAAAAACACCAGAGGGGTTAGCCTTTACTATTTTTGCAGTATTCGGTGGAAATTATTTTTGGCTCAAAATCGGCATACTGATGTATTTTGAGCTCCAGATTCCAAAAATGCAGTCAGAAATGAGCTAGGACGTCCGTTAATTTCTTTTTTGTAAACTGACCCTTCTACTCTAGATCACTTTTCAGACGAACCGTTGCAGCTAGAGAAAAACTGACACCACTCCGAAATGCAGCAGGTCCACATTAGTAAATGAACATAAAATTAGCGTAATCGGAGACCATGAAATTTCAAGGTGAAAAAACAACAAAGGGGTTAGTTAGCCTTTACTATTTTTGCAGTATTCGATGGAAATTATTTTTGGCTCAAAATCGGCATACTGATGTATTTTGAGCTCCAGATTCAAAAAATGCATTCAGAAATGAGCTAGGACGTCCGGAAATTTATTTTTCACAAATTGATCCTTCTACTCTAGGTCAATTTTCAGACGAACCGTTGCAGCTAGAGAAAAACTGACACCACTCCGTAATGCAGCAGGTCCACATTAGTAAATGAACATAAAATTAGCGTAATCGGAGACCATCAAGTTTCAAGGTGGAAAAACACCAGAGGGGTTAGCCTTTACTATTTTTGCAGTATTCGGTGGAAATTATTTTTGGCTCAAAGTCGGCATACTGATGTATTTTGAGCTCCAGATTCCAAAAATGCAGTCAGAAACGAGCTAGGACGTCCGGAAATTTATTTTTCACAAATTGATCCTTCTACTCTAGGTTAATTTTCAGACGAACCGTTGCAGCTAGAGAAAAACTGACACCAGTCCGAAATGCAGCAGGTCCACATTAGTAAATGAACATAAAATTAGCGTAATCGGAGACCATCAAGTTTCAAGGTGAAAAAACAACAAAGGGGCTAGCCTTTGCTATTTTTCGCTCAGTATAGCCTTATTGTTTCGTCACAACTTTCAATATCATATCCTGAATCATTTAATTTTTGTTTCAATGAGGCTACCGTAGGCACCATACATATTGTATGTAACCTTCTTTATTTTTGTACCCAAACTTTCACTGAATTTCTTGAATTTTTTTTTGTTCACCTTTTTCTCTCGTAACTATATATTTCTATAATCTTTTGAGTGCATATATAATGAGCTTTGGTTAAATCACTTGTAACTTTAACCGGATTAGAACAGCCCATCTTGATCAAACCTTGATAAACATTCATTACTATTTCTTGAGTGTCTGGATGCAAATGAAGCTTTTTTTCGTTGACGGTAGTTCTTGCTTGCTTCGTCTACCTCTTGCGGTTTGTGGAAAAGGTGAGCTTCTTTTTCTTCTGCATTTTCCCATGGACGAGATATGTTGAAGAAAGATTTTCACTTCGAATTAGCGCAAAAATGTCACAAGCACAACTCTCACGTAAGACAATGGGTTGTCAGCTAAATAAATTTTGTTTCAAATTGCCCTACCTGCTACCTGCTATCGATTTTATTTAGAAACGAGTTAAAGAGAGAGGCCCACGATAATCCGTATGAAAGTATTAAGTTATTAAGTTTACCTGCATATTATTTCGAAACTCAGCCATGCATCCTCAATTTTAGAAACAGGAGATTATTTTTGCAGTGACTGCCGAACTTGGACTCGCCCATTCATTTTATTGAGGTTTAAGCGTTTCCCTATAAATTCTGGGTAAACCGCGATACATGTACAGGTGTATAAGTAAGAAAGCAAACATGTCCACGCAAATGTTATGCAAATTTATATCTAAAGGGGCTCTAAATAGTGGCACATTTTCGATTTCTATACGGATGTTCACGAATGATAATGACCCTGACGAAATTAAAAATGCCACCCTAAAATACATCTGCAGAGGTAACATTGATAATTGTTTATGGTCTTAAAAAATATAAAACGTAGAGAGCTGTATAAATTCGTAAATTGTGACATAAACTTCAATCATTTGCTTTAAGTAAATTCGGTATTGTGAAGCAAATTTTAGTTTTGAAAAATGTGTATTTAATAACATTAATGTAATAAATGCTCAAAATGCTCGCTGTTTTCACAAGCTTGAATTAGTGCCCAAAACGACCTTTTAACATGCACTAACATTTCTGGAGTGATGGATCTACATGCATCACGTATTTTATTTTCTAAATGTTCTACACTTTCAGTTGGTGCTTGGTATACTTGCTCTTTTACCATTCCCCACAGAAAAAAATCCAAAAGAGTAAGGTCCGGGCTTCTCGGCGGCCAAGGATTAATTGAACCTCTTCCTATCCATCGGTTAGGCAAAACAAAATCAAGATGATTTCACACTATTCTATGATAATGCGCAGGTGCCCTATCTTGTTGGAACCATAGATCTTGTCTTACTTGTAAATTTACATTTTGGAGAAGTACCGGTAAAATGTTTCTTAAAAAAATTAGATAAGTATTGCCGTTTAAACTATCATGATAAAAATAAGGCCCAACAATTTGATTCCCCAATATTCCGCACCAGACATTCGTCGAGTAGATAGTTTGAAAATGTCCTTCTCGAAGCCGACCAGAAAATCTTGCTTCATCTGAGAAGCAAATGTTGTCATAAAATCTCACATTCAATTTTTGGTCTTTTAGGATAGTTTGTCTCCTTTAAGGCCTGAACCAATTGCAAGTGATACGGATGAAATTGATTGCCTTTAATTAATCAGTGTACTGAAGACAGACTAATACCGGTTGCTCTTGAGACTACCCTTTGACTAATATGAGGATTTTCGTCAATTATTTCCAATACTCTAATTTCATTGTCAGGGCCTGTTGCTGTTCTTTCTCTTGACTTATTCAGTGGTGGCCAGTTTGTCCTTAAAGTTAATTCAAGTCTCTTGAAAATTGTATCGGCAGGAGCTCTTCTATTTGGAAAATGTTGTCTGTATAAACAGGCAGTAGCGGAAGCATTTTTCTTGCATTCACCAAAAATCAAAATCATATCTGTTTCTTCATCATTTGAATACATTTTGACTTTTAATAAATGCAGTGACAGGAACCATAGCGCATAGCCGTCATGGATTCCCAATTTATTTTTAAAATAATACCATTATGTAAAATAACCACATTGGCTATGTGAATGTATATTGGGTTGCATTTTTAATTTCGTCAGGGTCATTATCATTCGTGAAACATCCTGTATATGATGATAATTGTTAATACGGCACGGGAACGGTTTGCCGGTGAAGAAAAGAAGTGTAAATTTGTGGTCATGGCACGGATCTTCGTAAACCCATTTTGAAGCGATTGATTTCTACACAAAAAGACCCTCCATATAACCTTATTCCAATGGGAAAGGTATAAAAGCAAATTTGTCTAGGCTGTTTTCGTCTCTGACCTATTMTGTCGGGGCTCCTTAGTGGMGCCTATTTTGTTGGGTCACCTCGCCATAACTCAGTCATCCGCAATTTTGAAAACCGACCTGGTCCAGTCCCGATTTCATCCCGCGTGCCCCACCGCGATCTTACGTAATTCTGTTACAAACTCAATTAATTCGCCAATGTATTACAACTTCGTCCGCGGTCGTAGTCGCTCGTCGAGCCAAGGTAATGTTACCTGGCCGCGGTGTTCGGCGGTTTCACGAGTTTAGTATGCGCGAAAACCGGCTCTAAAAGCCAGTCGCGGTGGTGTCACGGGACATCAGATTTTTGACGGAGGCCCTCACGATTTTTGAGTTTTCCGCGGCCGAAAATCACAGTGACGCGCGTTGTTCTTGTGACGCAACCGGAGCCACCCGTTGGATTAGGATTTTCGCGTAACTGGAGCAGGTAAATCGCACAAAGGCATTTCGCAAGTGATTGTTTTGGTGCGTGGTTTTTCTAGCACGGGAACTGATAGCATATGGATCACAATTGATTTCCTGTTTATATGTTTATTGTTGGACGGTGATTGCAAAACAGCTTTTGTTTGTGTAACCGGACTGGACGTTTCCCAGCTACAGATTTTTAAATAAATTTTCATGGTGATTCGTTATATTGTTGATGATTTGCTCGCTTTCTAGAATTTGTTATTAAAATTGGGCGTCGTTTCTTTCTTCCAGCGTACGTTTATTCGGTTACGTGGTGGGATATCGACGAACAGCAATTACTATTACGAAACAACATAGGTAATAGTCTGCCTCTAGAAGTAGGTATGCCGGTATGACAGGGTCGGATTCAGCCAAGATGTTCAGTTATATATACAGGGTCGCTACAAAGTATGGAGCCAGAAATATATTTCAGGTTCTGTCCGACCGATTTTTCTGAAATTGTGCATGTTCCTATGGGTAATTAAAATGCATTTTCTGTGATTTCAGAGCAATCTGTCGAACAGAACTTGAGATATTCTGTTGGTTCCATACTTTTTAGCGACTCTGTATATTAAACATCACGTTAAATTGTAATAAAAGTACAGGTTTGTAGTTTAGGCATGAACGATTGAATTTGTTGAAAGCTTTAAATTACTTACACGTTAAGCGAGGTGGCATTTTCCCTATCCAATAACTGTTCCAATGAAGTAAAACAATTTGATAGAAAACCTTAATGAAAATACTAAATTTTGTATTAAACTAATTTCCCTTGAGGATGTTGCTAATGTTATTCTTGCTTTGAAATCAAATGCAGTTGTACACGACGGCGTTTCTTCTAAGATGTTGAAATTCTGTTGCCCTGTTATTTGCAACTATGTTGCTCACATTATCAATTGTAGTTTCGAGCACAGTCATTATCCCGATGAGTGGAAGCCCGCTTTAATACGACCTTTGCCTAAAACTGATGAAATTAAATCTGTATCCGATTTGAGACCAATCAGCATCTTGCTGTGTTGTCTAAGGTATGTGAAAAGTTTCTTCATAAACACATATATGATGTTTCTGAATCTAAAATTATACCCGAAAACCAGTCAGGTTTTCGTACTCATTACAGTACAACTGCGTTGACTAATTTGGTGGACGAGTGCATTGGATCCCTCGATGCTGGCAGGCCAAGTCTTTTGGTCTCAGTGGATTTTTCGAAAGCTTTTGATACACTGGATCATGTGTTGCTTTGTAGTAAATTGACTTACTAAGGTTTTGATGAGGTTTCTGTTAATTTCTTCCGATCTTATTTGCTCAATAGGTGCCAGCGAGTCTTGCTGGGTGGCGAAATGTCTGATGTCGCAGAGTGACGTCGGGAGTCCCGAAAGGATCTATCCTGGGACCAATTTTGTTTTTAATTTACACCGCTCATTTACTCTCGAACCCAAATTTTCAACTTGCGTGGCATACGCAGACGACACGTACCGTTTACACCATTTCAACTCACTTAACATAAAGAGGGCTTGCTTAGAAATGAATGAGGACCTAGGCAACATTAGTGAATGTTCTAGTAACACTAACTGAAAGTTGAACAGCAATAAGTGTTCTGTCGTATACTTCCCGTCGAAATCGTCACAAAAATGTTTTGTGAAGGATGATATTAAAGTACATGTGGACCATAATCAACATGAAACAACATGAAAGGATCAAATGTCTTGGTTTAAGTATACATAATGACCATCGTTTTCAAAGTCACGTGTCTTCTTATAACACATTATGTTACTTTAAAGCTCTTGTACTCTAATCACGTTATTCTCAACTTTAAACTTAGAAAAAAATTATGCGGATCTCTGGTAATCCCTCACTTACTTTATTTGATTTATGGTATACTTTCCTTGTCTTGATGCTGTTAATAAATTCAGGCTTCAGAAGGTACAGAATAACTGCTGCAGATTCATATTTGGACTAAAAAAGTATGCTCATATCAGCAAGTACATACAGCAACTTAAATGGTTAAAAATTGATCAACTTTTTCATTACCACCTTGCAACATTCTCGTTTCGTGTCTTTCGATCCTCTTCGCCAAAATATTTGCGTGATAAGTTTCATAGTCGTCGCAGCTTGCATTGCACTGATTTATCTCTTAGATATGTCCACCATATAAAATGTTATAATGAACACTACGATTTGTTTACTAATATATCTGTAGAAAGTTTCAAAAAACAAATGATGTATAGGTTAAATCATTAGCTTGTAATTATAGTCAAAGCATGGTACTATAGTTGCCTACGTTTTTGGTTTGCTTATTTCTCATATTGAACTAAGTTTTTATTTTTTTGGGTTGAGTGGAATAGCTAACTATTATTATTTATAACGTATATATTAGAAACACATCGAATGTATTCAGTGTTAAAAAAAAGACAAATTCATTTTATATATAACTAAAGTCAGTACTGCACTTTAGAACTTCAAATTATTGCTCAGCAAGAAATTGGCATTAAATGCATTATTTGTATGACTAATTTTTAGCATAAAAATTTTGAGATCACAAGAACAATAATTCAGTTGTCGAATCTTTTTTTAAAGTTATTAAAATTATTAAATTATGTGATTCCTTGTAATGAAGTCATTCTCTATTAAAAGTACGATATGTTTTGGAATTTAACCCTGTTAACCAGGGAGAAATGATATTAAAACAGCGCTGCCCAGATTTGCATTTTTCCATCATCATATCAACTCTTTGTTTTCTTGGGGCGTTGTCCGATTGCCTAATGCGGCCCTGTCCATTTCGAAACAACCGGATCGACTTCTTAATAGCAAAAGCGCGCTATGACTCATGGAATTTATCAAAACCAGACGTGTTTTGTATATAGTGACTCGTGTAGGCAGGCATAAATATGTATGTAGTAAATACGTGTCCCTAAATGCGCAACACCCATGTATCGGATTCGAAATTGCGACTATTGTATAGCGATTAGCTCGTTCTCTAATGGGACTTTATCTGGAAACGATCCGCGAATTGGCATTGCAACATAACACACGTGTTGCGATTTGCAGTTGTTTTTTACTATTATCTGCGGTTTTTCAATGAGATGAGGTCGTGCAGGACAAATCAATGCTTTGCTGCACAAACCTTCCTATGTTAATTTCTTCCACTGCTAGTATAGTTCTTAAAACTGAAAATGAGAACACCATGGGCCGTTTATGGCAGTCTTCTTCTTCTGGGAGTTTTAACAGGCAAACACACGCGATACACAACGACCTCTCCAGACAGGTTCTGGTAACGTTTTGTTCATATCAGTAACTAGAATCGATATGTTTACACAATTTACTTATTTAAATTTTATACATAATTACAACTCACCTTCAGAGTCCGAAGAATCATCATCAACAGCTGCCCTTCTGGACCTGGGTTGCCAACTCTGGGTCCTTCCAATTTCCCATACATTTAGCTGGTCAATTATGCGTGTACGCCTAAAAATTGTTTTATTTACAAAATTGTAAATACAGTAAAATTTATAGGCAAGTGTATTTCACAATTTTCATCCAGAATTCATATTTGACCCTTGCAAATGGTTTCCAAGCTTAATCGATGTCATGTGCGTTTTGAAGCTGTAACTGCTTTAAAAGACTATCTTGGTCAGGATGAGTCGTCCCACGATTTCTGCTTTGTTCAGATCTTCTACCTTTTCCTATAAAGATTGTTCTGGTAACTACTGTTATATGGAATCACATCAGAATCTGTCATATATTCGGTGATAACTCTAACTTTTGTACCAAATTTCTAAATGCGCATTACATTTTAACCATTAATACAAAAAAAACTAAAAATCCATCCGTACTTACGTTTATGAAATTCAATTTATTTAATATAAGTTTTAGGAATCCAGTAAAAAGCATTATCAGCACGAATTAAAACCCGGTGTGTTGTTAAAAATGTAATTAAATATATTTCAGTTTATTTAAATGAAGCTTAATTTGGTTAAAATATTAAGTAGTCGGGTAATTTTTAAGAACAATGCACTGGCGATCTAAGAAGGTTGGCTTGACGCATAATACTGAGGCATTTGTCGTTTTGAGTTTTAATAATGTTAGTTATCCATCGAGTCTCTTTCCCTGCGGAGTAAAAATTACTAAAATTGTATCTTTAGCATCTACACATATGAACTCCTAGCTTAAATTTCTAAAGCTTCTGGTGTGAGAAATTGAAACTGTACTATTAGTAGAACTTTTAAGGTGAAGTTTATGTTTCTTTGGTACTTCGTATGATATCATTATACATTATGTGGATCTTTATTCTTCCAAATAAAATCTATCAACTCATTTTTTGTTAAACGCAAGAGCGCGCCTTACCCAACTGAGTTCATCAGTAATGGAATTAGTAAGTAATAAAGGGGCTTTGTATGATCAGTGTACATAGAAAACATATAAATAATTTGGGTCTTTATTTTGCAGAAGATGTTTTAAGTCGCCTTGCAGAAAATCCACGAAGATTATTCATGGAATAAATACTTCATTAATTACTTAAGTACCTATATCTTATAATCATTTATTATTTTTATTTATGTTGAATTATACTCTACAGGACGTTCCTGCTTTGCAAAAGCTGGATACGCTCATGTTGCTGGAAATTCACTATTTCTTAAAAAACTATTTTCAATTACTTTAAGTGTTCAAAACAATTTACAAATAACGTCCCAATTAATTCATTTGTGACCTTTCGACCTAATTCTACGACACTTGCATCTATATTTGGGGTTTTATTTTGTTTCCTGATGTGGTATTTCAGCTGGCTCCAAATCAGCTGTATGAGATTCAACACACAATAATAAGGGGGTAATCTTTCAGCGGTATGGCCATGCAATGTTGCTAAATTGTCAACATAAGAAGATTTTGATTTGTCAGTATTACTTTCAAATATTATTTTTAATAATTGCCTTTTTGTCGCTTTCTCGTGTCCATTTTTTGGGACTATTATTATCTTGTCGAGAATGGTGGCATTATCTTCGACTTCGAGTGAGTTGTCTTCTTCACATTCCCACGGACGCCTGTAATTTTTGTATTTATGAATATATATATAGAAAGTTGATATTTTTGAAAAGCAGAAAAAAATATTCTTTTTTACATTATGGATGCTGAAAATATTCACCCTCGTAAGTTTAGTCCATATCTAAAAAAGTGTCATTTGATTCTACGTAAAAAAAAATTAAAAAAGTTAATCAAAATCTGTTTTGCCCTACTAATTTATCTCAAAAATGTGGAACCTCATCCCTCTAGCTTTAATAACCGAAATACCCCATAAAAACATTGAAAATGGGACACAACATAGCACCTCAAGATGGTTACGACTTTTTTCCGTGTATTCTGCTTTGTTTTGATGCATCCATGCTACTCCTGATTGTCCTGGTAACAGGACCCCGCCTGTAGTTATGCAACTACAGTCAAGGACGACAGCATCGCTAGACGCTTGCTTGGCGATGTAGGTTTTTTTTGCGGATATCTTTAAATGTTGAAGATTGCTTCTCAGAAGAGAATCGGTGTTGGTCTGACTCATACGGATGCTGGGGGCCTTGCAGCTGATATAGTCTTTTTGTTTTGCGTTTCGACTAGATATATGGAAACGGTGCACAATATTGTGGTTGTTCTGAATTAAAAATGACTTGAGCTTTTCTGCAATACTTTTATGTAATGCCATAATTTCCAAACCAAGGAGCCAAGGACAGTGATCAGAAAATTCAAAAGAAAGCAATGAATGAAAGGAGGTCCTAAACCTGTACGCAGTACACAGAAGCATTACTCCGGAAACCTCCCAATTCTAATTTCTTTTCTCCCAGGTGTACCATTCGTGACGAAAGAGACTGTATACAAGAGTGAGTTTTGGCCAGAAGGCATACATTTGGCTCGCTTCAACTTTAAAATAGGACATTATTTAGCCAATCACAAAGACGTAATATAGAAACACACATTATAGTAAATAATTTCATAAACATTAAACAAAATTTACTTGTAATAATAAATTTAAACGTTCAGTGTGAAAGAAATAAAATTGAAGAACTGGATAAAAAATCTCACAATACAAGGATATAAGATAGCAAACTATTTCTCAAGACATTATTTCTCAAGTAGCATGTATATGGTGGCCTTGCAATATTAGCAACACAAAACTACGTACCAGAAGACTAAAACATTATAGTGATAGCCGTAAACAGATAGCTTTTAGGATACACAGACATTTTTCTTACCAAGTTTGAAGACACTCTTGTAAGGATAAGTTTATCAATATATACAAGTACGGATCTAACCACATATGTATATAAGGCAGCTACGAGGATAGAATCCAGTAAAGGTATTTACAATATCCCCACAAATATCTGCATAAATAATATTCAATGCGATATGCAAACGAACACATTTCTGATCACCTATCGCAGAGAGTAATAATCCCAATAGAGGTGTGCAGTGAATAATCTGACTATACGCACATTAGGTAGATAAATATTGAATATGTCAATTGCAACATCTTAAATCAGATAAAAAACCCAGAAGAATGCTTCCAGAAATTTTAAAAGCTCCTGATGTAAAACATAAACGCAGCTTTTCCACTAAGAAGGAAAACATGCGTCTTAAAACTGGTATACTGATGAAGTTAAGGAAATTAAACAAACCCTTGATGCCGTAAGCATAATAGCAAATTACCTTAAAGATAACTGCACTCGTGAAGCATACAAATCACTGAAAGCAGGAAAATCACTGAAGCCCAACGGTTAGAAAACACATATTTTATTATACAACACTCACCAAATACCTAGAGGGCAACACGGCGAGTCATAAATTCAAACAAAGGAAATAGCAAAAAATTGATACTGGAAACCAAACGGAAGGCTTGAAACTCCAACGAAAAATGAGCTTGAACAATGGTAAATCCCTATTCCTAACAGAAGATTGTCGCCCCAGGATGTGTTAACATTCTGTAAGAAACAATGTCTAATGATTGCAGTTGTATCAAATGTGTTACTACTGGATACATTTCCAGATACACTAAAAGCTTTCAAAAGTCTGTTCTTCATATAAAGGGGGGATGCATACCTACCTACAAATTATCGGCC
Source organism: Rhyzopertha dominica (assembly GCA_025024175.1). NCBI lineage: Eukaryota > Metazoa > Arthropoda > Insecta > Coleoptera > Bostrichidae > Rhyzopertha > Rhyzopertha dominica. Next base: position 49,418,980 of record QCXZ01000041.1, read on the forward strand.
TATATCTATTCTTCCAGCAATATCGAAACTTATACAACTACACATAAAGAAAAACAAAATTGTTGACTACCCCAATCTGAATAACATGCTTACAAGCAAACAACACGGATTTGTGGCAAACCAATCAACCAGTAACAGCAATAGGCAATTTAATACTTAAAGTTTGCGAAACATTTGATGAAAATATGACAACGCAGGTTGCATTTTGCGATTTGAGCAAGGCGTTTGATAGTATTCCACGCAACATTCTTAAAGAAAAACTTCAACACTATGGGATCAGAGGAGTACCATTAAAGTTAATGAAAMCCTATCCGACAAATAGAATGCAAAGGGTTGGCATAGTGTTCAACATAGTGATCACAACGGGCGTACCACAAGGGTCCATCGTTGGCCCCCTCCTATTCATTTTATACATAAACGATTTACCCTCAAATATTAATGTACTGGACTGTTATCTACATGCAGACGACACATCCTTTTTTAAACAAGGTTCAATGTTTCTCAGATGTAAAAATATTGACACCATGTACATTGCAACCCAGCCAACCCGCTGAAATTAAACAACAAACAAAAGTATAACCTGTGAAGTTCCTAGGAGTTCACATTCAGATTGATCTAAAATGAGATGACCATATCTGTGAAATAAGTCATCGTCTTTCCAGTCGTCAAGCCGCTATGATTGCATATCATGTGCACTTCCATAGTCCGGCAAGCTACGTAACTGTGATATGGGGAAGTTCTCCAAATATAAATACAATCATCAGCTTCCAGTGACATGTGCTACATGAGAGCCCAACAAGCATGTCACCCCTCCAACCCAGCTTAGACGTAGCCATCCGGGGGGTATTACCGTTCAGTCAATCAATGTCCTAATTTCCAAACCTGTGTTGGCTTGAATGATCCTGCTTCATCCTTCAAACTGACCTACATTTATTGTTTATTCCGGTAATTTCCGAACTCAATCGAAGTAAATTCTCAAGTAACGGTACGACCTTTTTCAGCAGCGTGGATTTTTGTGTTGGATCACACCTACGTCCCTGACAAGGTGCAAATTCTCAACATTGCGGGGCGGTAAAATTCAACACCTGGTTAACAAAATTGATTAACGTCCAAGTGAAGGCGGTGGCTCTTGCCGAATGTCGTGATAATAATGATTAAGGTAAATAGTGAAGCATCATCGCAGAATTCTTCTTATAAGTAAGGAATATGTGCGAGAATCACAAACGTCCAATAAAAGAAGCTATAGAAATTTGCAGTAATACTAATAATTTAAATAGGGATTGTGGAAATTATGAGTTAGGTGACATTTGGAAGGCTATTTTGTAGTTATCTTTTATGAAGTAGTTGTATATCTAGTGGTAGGTAGCTCCTTTTTCGTTGTTAGGTTCTTTTCTATCAGGTTGGCACGTTGTTTCTATGACGTCTCGCTTCCTTGGTGATTTGTTTATTTACTTTCAAAATTTTGTTTGAACTTGTGTTAGGCAAATTTTGAGGTTCTGGTGGGTTCTTCGTCTTTGACAAAGATTACAGGTGTAATCGAAACGTCAGTGTTTTCAAGAGACAGCGATCTTTCCGAGAATATATTATCTTATTACTACATGTATCCACTTAGAGGAAAATGGACCAGTTTACATTGTTTAAATGACATATATTTACTTGCATGCTGTGTCTCAAATGACCCATTCAACTTGACTTTCCATTAATCGCTCCGCTATTTCAATTTTTTAAATCTATAATTTCTTCATCTTCTTAGATTAGTGGACTATCAAATTCATCCATATGGTTTTTTCATAATCAAAAACGAAATACACTCTAAATGATGTAAAACTTCATCCACTGGCCAACTCATTGCTCCGTTCTTTCTTCCCGACGCTCGCCTTCCTCTTTCACCATCATCGCGTTCGATCCGGCTCCTCTGTCCGTTTGACATTCCTCGCGTGGCCCACCTTAACCGGGTTAATCCTCCAGGTGAATATCGAAACAAACACACGGCCGCTGGCACTGGGGCCGGGGGAAGAGGCCACTTTTCGAGTTCGCTGACCGCAATGGTAAACTAACTGTATATATGCCTCTCTCGGATGCTGCGGCCAGCCCATCAGGAGCTGAATTCCCCGCCATCGTGGAGCATACCAACCGTGGATGGTTGGGAAATGTTCCAGTGGTTTTTGGAGAAAATGTACCTTGAAGGTCTCGATGTGTTTCTTTCTTCATGCGAATTCTTATTCAGTGGTGGCATCGTTTTCTTCTCTTTTCCGCTCTTATTTCATGCCTACACGCACTAGAACGATTTTAGGGTTTAGTTACATTTTTTAATTAATCTGGTCCGATGGCGTACTAAATGCTTACTAGTATTAGAGTATTACATGGCGTTTTATGTTTGTATTCTGTAGCATGAAGTAAAAAGATTCCCTTCTAAAATGCAATGTCTTATATTAGTGCAAAAGCATACGAACAAGTCAAAAGACCACAAATTTAATGTATTTCTTAAACTATTGGAGCTTGACTTCGATTATAATGTTTGTGTGCATTATTATATAGACTAAGACTATTTATAAGCTGGACGGAAAGTAATGGTCATACTACGCTTAGGTCCTAGTAACGATGGGTATGTCGACCTAGAATTCTAAATACAAATTAGGGAAATTGACTCTATTGTCATCCAAAGGTTGATGCAGTGCATCAGAGGAAGACTAAGACAAATCGAAAATAACGGTCCCTTGTCGGTTATTTGAATTTTGTTATATTATAAGTATAGTTAAAAGAGTTTGTTTAGAAATTTGATACAATTATAAAACAGAAATACGAAGTAATTGCTGGGAGCCATGTCTGGTGAATACGCAGAGTGTTCGTGCAATTCAAATCCTGCGTCGTGAATAACATTCATTGCAATATGGGTTTTGTGTACAGGTGCGTTGTCCTGATGGAACAAAGTTCCTTTCATCAACTTTCTCCGTCTTTTTTCTTTGATGCGCTCGTGCAATTTTGAAATTAAGTTGGCGTAGTAAAAACCTGTTACTGCGTGTTCACGTTCCAAAAAATCAACCATTAAATTTCCGTCCGCATCCCAATAAATTGTGGCCATAATTTTACCAGCAGAGGGCACAATTCGAAATTTGCGTGGTGGAGGAGAACCTTTGTGATGCCACTCCATACTCTGCTGTTTTGACTCTGGGTCAAAGTGGTGGCCCCATGTTTCATCAACAGTTACAAATCGAGAGAGAAACTCATCCGGGTCTGCTGAAAACTTTGCCGGACTGGCTTCAGAATGCAGGACTCTCGAACGTTTCTGATCAGGCGTCAACATTCTAGGGACCCAGCGCTCAGAAACCTTTTTAAGACCTAAAATATCTGTTAATATTTTTTCTATTGTGCCATATGAAAAGCCTGTAATTTCAGCTGACTGACGAATAGTCATTCGCCTATCTGCCATTGCCATGTGATGTACACGATTAACATTTTCCTGAATAGTGACATCTTCCATCATATATGGTATTGGCAGAGGATCATGTTACCCACAAACGCAAAATGATTTTGTGGCTGAGCATGTCGATTTCATTCGTTATACCTATTATGTTCTGTGCTAGTACTATCCGTAGTTTTATGGAACACATTCGACCGTTTTTATTTGATGCTCTAAAGTTGCTGCTATTTTGACTAACTAATGACGTATTATAGCACATTTTGTAACGACCTAGTATTAATGTCAAGCAATTCAAAGTTCCTTCCATCCACGAAAATGATACAACGTTACAGTAATGACCAAACATGCGGTCATTTTTTGTGTTACACGACAAAATGAATTTTCCTCCTGCACGCCAGGAGGCCTAAGCAGCAAACCATTTAGATTTAGAGGTTCTCTCGACGAACTATTGTTGGTCGCGCACGAAGCGATGCAACGGACGTAATTAGCAGTTTTTGCAACCCCTTTAAGGAAACTTTCCATTCTGGGCCGGTTAATTAGCTAACGACACAAAAGCATCGGTTTTGTGTGGGTCACGTACTTCTGGCGAAATTGTCTTCGCTTCTCGGAATTTGCAAGCGTCCACTTTGACGTAATGAGAAAGTATTTCGTGGCGGTGGCCAGCATGAATGAGAAATAGGACGTCGGCTTGCAAATGATGTGGACGACATGTTAAAGTCATTCATTTTGATGTAACAGCGGGTACCTATAGCTCAGGTATTTGGTATTTCCGGCACACCGCAGGGATCCTCTACGGTTGTTTATTGTTCCTTATTTGTATAAATAATTGCGGCGAATTATTAGTAAGCTAACACTGATTTCATCAAAGTGTTTAAGTATTATTGAATTTTTGTTCCAATGCTCTGATTCCTCTCGAAAAGAATTCTTGTGAACAAAATTTTTGCCTCAATTTTCCCCATTTTTTTTCTTTGATGCGCTCGTGCAATTTTGAAATTAAGTTGGATTAGTAGAAACCTGTTATTGTGTGTCCACGTTCCAAATAATCAACCATTAAATTTCAGTCCGCATCCTAAAAAATTGTGGCCATAATTTTACCAGAAGCGGGCACAACTCGAAATTTGCGTGGTGGAGGAGAACCTTTGTGATGCCACTCCATGCTCTGTTGTTTTGACTCTGGGTCAAAGTGGTGGACCCATGTTTCATCAACAGTTATAAATCGAGAGAGAAACTCATCCGGGTCTGCTGAAAACTTTGCCAGACTGGCTTCAGAATGCATGACTCTCGAACGTTTCTGATCAGGCGTCAACATTCTAGGGACTCAGCGTGCAGATAACTTTTTAAGGCCTAAAATATCTCTTACTATTTTTTCTATTGTGCCATATGAAAAGTCTGTAATTTCAGCTATCCAACGAATGGTCATTCGCCTGCCTTTACCATGTCATGTACACGATTAACATTTTCCTGAATAGTGACAGTTACTGGTCGTCTGGCACCCTTTGCATGTTCACTCATTTGTTGCGCGTATCTCAGATTTTTCCATTGTTAAAAATTATTCCAACGCCTTCGCTTAAATTCTAAATTATTTTAACAAACAACGAATGACAAGACTCGTATTGAAGAAGTGTCACAACAAATAAATAAACTTTTAATATGTCAAAGAATTTCACCGTCTGTCAAGGCCTACTATATCAGGGACCGTAAATAATGATTTCCCCTCGTATTTAAGGTTACAACGCTTAAATTGTATTTGCTATACGCCCGCTTTGTCTTTTTGAATCCTTCGGATTTCCTAAAATATTTTGGATAGTATTATTGGTAGTAAAGGCCATTGACAATATCAGAGTTCGAATTTATCATTATTTTGATTTTTTCAACACACAACCAGTGGTAACTTCTGTTAATAAATCATCTTGTTTCTTTTATTTATCGGTTTTTAAACAGTTCATAGAGATGCTTCAACAAATAAATCGGTTTGTCCTAGTTTTACTTATTTCGAAAGTTTTTTAATATCATAGACAAAGGTTTGAGGAAAAAACTACTGACGGTATCTACCCATAACAATAAATTAAAGAGAATTGAATTCTATAGTTACTTTAGAACAACTGATATACCGTTCCTTTTGAAAAAAAATGGGATATCCATAATTATGTGTCCCAACTAAAGTCCTGTGTGGCCCAAGTTTTGCATGTACTAAAAAAAATATGAAAAGACCCAAAAACCCGCAACAAACAAGTATTACTGCTTCTTATTTCTATGTCAACAAGTAAATAATTATACTTAATTCTGGAACTTGATTGAAGTCATGTATACAAGGTGATTTTTTGAAAACTTCACACCTTAAATAAATTTAAATATAGCAAAAATTTAAAAATTTGCAAAAACAGGTAAACTTTTGTTTGCAGGGGGACAACTTTTGAGATAAGTTTTTAATTAATTTTAAATGGAACTATCCATCTTGTGATACATCATTTGAAAGCTTATTTCACAAAGAGTCTGGCCATGTAATTAGTTTTACCACGTTTAACTTATTGACGGGGTAATAGATTAATAGTGCCTACGAAACAGGTTACTTATTAAATTGAATATTTTGGACTCTTTTCAACAAAATGTATTTTAATTTAGAGCGGAAATAAAATTTGTCGATCCTTACGAGAACCCAAAATTTAAACAAACAACTTGTAAAAAATATGACACTTAAAAAAACTCCCAGAATACTGAAAATTTTCTTTTAACATTATTATTAACATTAAAGTATTCATCATGTAATTTTTTAGAAAGTCCATGTCCACGAAAAAGAAAAATTATTTATTTGTAACTCCAAAAACAGTTTGAACAAAACCATAGAAATTCAAACCTTACAATAGATTCTCAAAATGTGCACCACCTCTTTCCATACAATAATACAGACGGTTCTCGAACTCCTGCTGCACTTTTCGGAAAGTTTCAGGTGGAATCCTCCTGCACTCGTTAATAATTCTTTCTCGCAGATCGTCCAGGCTAGTAGGTTGTGTTTTGTAAACCACAGATTTTAAATGACCCCATAGAAAGAAATCTAAAGCAGTCAAATTGGGTGATCGTGGCGGGCATTCAATTGTTCCACGCCTACCAATCCAGTGAAGAGGAAATCTATGATTTAACCAATTTCGCACATTAATGGCGTAATGCGGTGGGGCTCTATCATGTTGGTAAAACAATTCGTATTCATCCAACATTGGATTTCCTTCAGGGTCACGTTGGTTTTCTAATTGCTCTGTGATTAAAGGATCAATAACGTTATCAAGTAATTCTAAATACATTCCCCCATTTAGCGTCCCATCAATGAAAGTTGGACCTACAATTGCGTTGCCAAGTATTCCAGCCCAGACGTTCAGCTTCTGAGGAACTTGTGTATGACCTTCTCGAAAAATATAAGGATTTTCGTCACTCCAGTACCTGACGTTATGTTTATTTACAGAGCCGTTCAAAAAAATGTGCATTCATCACTGAAGCAGATATTTTTTATTAGATTTGGATTTACTACAATCTTTTCTGTCATAATTTCGCAAAATTGCAGTCTTCTATCGAAGCCATCTTCGCCGAGTTCCTGGAGAGTTTTCATCTTATAGGGATGGAATTTGTGTAGTTTTATAACTTTCCTTACAGATGAATAAGAAAGTCCAGTGACTGTAGAAATGTTACGCAAAGAGCTAGTTGGATCCATTGCAAAATGACCAAGTACTTCAAGTTGGGCCATTTCATCAACGACTCTATTCCCTGCCCTTTTTTGTTTACTACAGATCCAGTGTCTTGAAATTTCTGCACGAGATCGAGAATGTACCTAGCGTCAACATTTTTATCGGGGTGCCGTTCGTTAAACACCCTTGCTGACGCACGAGCACAGCTATGCTCAGCACCGTAAATAAAAATTATTTCTACCCTTTCGGCAGTTGAATAAACCATTATCACTTGGACTCTCACTTTAAAATTTCATGCGATTTATAAAAAGGAATGTGAACAAAAAGATGGTCGTGCCAAAGAAGTAGCCAAAAAGTTGAAACAAAAAATTGGAAACACAAAGTAGATAATTATTTAGCCAATTCAGTATAAACTGTCGAGTTGCAATAACAAGTAATGTCGAAAGAAAATTTTAAGTATTTTTGGCAATTTGCTTAGGTGTAACAATTATTTTTTAACAAGTTTTTTTAGGCTTAAGTAAGGACAATTTTTATTGTAACTGCAAGACAATAAATTTTGTTAAAAAAAGTCTAAAATATTCCATTTTATAAGCCACTTGCTACAATGTACTTTTTGACCCACTACCCCGTCAATGGGTAAAAAATAGTAAAACTAATTACATGGCAAGACTCCTTGTGTAATAAGCTTTCAAATGATGTATCGTAAGATGGGTAGTTTCATTTAAAATTTTTGAAGGGGTATCTACCCCGCTAAGAGGGTAAGCGCTATCCATTAAAAACTTATCTCAAAAGTTGTCCCCCTGCAAACAAAAGTTTACCTGTTTTAAATTTTTCCTCTATTTAAAGTTATTTAAGGTGTGAAGTTTTCAAAAAATCACCCTGTAGGTATGTCATATATATTATAACGTTAGTGACGTACATTCCGCAACTGCAACACATTTTCACGACCAATACATCGATTCCATCGCCATATGTAGCACTTGTTCCACCGTTCAAGTAACTGCCTCAACTCCCATTAAAAATCTATTTTAGGCGCAATAATCTTAGGCTAATTAACTAGATAAGAACGTTTAATTGCACGTCTCGTTATGCTTATTAACGTGCGTTTCTTTTTACAGCTGTAGATTTGGATTTGTGCACGAGCAACGTTCAAGATGCCTTCGTTATCGCCGTGGAGCAACAGGCGAGGGAACGTTTGGAGCGGCTATCAGCCCTCAAGCGTATTACTCCCGTGGACATGACAAAACTGTCACAACAGGTGAGGAAAATTCATTGCTAAAGTTTTTTCTTTGTAAAAATATGTTTATCTATATAAAAATGGAGTAAACAATAATTTATTTAAGTGTTATGAAGATGAAGACAAGGCTAATCCAACATTTATATTGGATTTTTCACTTATAAATATTGGCTTTTGAATGTCTTATCTTCAATTTCCTAGATACACATTTTACTTTTTAGATGTTGTATCAGTTTGAGAAGGTTTTTCGTCTGGTAAATCTCAAGTTTAATCCATTCCATTTTCTGGGTTTCCTTTTTATTCTGATTTGCATCAAATACACTAAATTTAACACAATTAGTTTAAATCACTACAATTTTAACAATCCTAATTCACTAAATCCCTTGCAAACACTAGCTCTAAAACACCTGCTTCACTAAGCACTTGACTTGGATCTCGTTGATTATTTGAAACAATTGATCCAAAAGAGGAACATCCTGACATATTATACCATAATATTAACAGTACATCTTCATGATAGCAGAGTAAATGATTTGCTGTCGTGTTCTGCTTATCTCTAAAGTAGATACTATATGCCATTTTACACTGAAAAAAAAAACAAACAAAAATTGGTTAGAACAGCTTAGCCATATATACTTAATGCATAATTGTTCTTGTGGTGCCTTCTCAACAAATCATTGCAGAATAATATATTAACAGAGATACTGTAAACTCGAAAGAATTTATTAGATAAATGTAAAAGAGATATTTTCTGGTTGGTTTGCAACTTCAGCAGAGTCAACTCTTTATTTATTACCTACATGCTACTTTCTCGTACTGGATGGAATTTATCGAACAAATATAATTAGATATAGCATCTACGTAAAGCAAACAATTTGGTAGTAAAAGTCACATGTTTTACTCATGGAAACATGTGACCTTCAGTCTTCGAACAAATGGTAACTGTTTGTTATCTAGGTTTAAAAACAAGACAAAATTAAGAATGAAAATAAACAACCAAACAAGTGAAATGTGATAGTGAAGCGTAAATACATAAAACAATGTATAGACACATAATAGTTTGGCTCATTCATAACAACATATTTGTTATATAAGCCTGCATAATAAAATTTAATCTACATTATATTGCAATTTATCTTTTTAATAATTCATTACACCCCTTAAACATACATGCATCAAAACTGTAATATTCTGATTATATCAACATCAACTGTTGAAAGATAATACTTTCTCGGTAAGATCGCTGTCTCTTGAAAACACTGACAAAAAGTTATTAGTCTGACGTTTCGATTACACCACCCTCCTTCTCAAAAGAATAGTCTTATAAGGACGTTATTTGTTAGAGCACATAGGATCACAGACGAAAGTTCTTTACAAAAAGGAATATATCATCTTAAATCAGCGCTAGATGGAAATGGTTACAGCAGTAAGAATATTTGGCCAGTTTTTAGTAAAAGTGCTCATCCAAATCAAATAAATTCTCAGCCAGGACAAAGTAAATTGAAGTAGAGTTTGCCTTATGTACAAGGCCTTTCGGAAAAATTAAAGAGGATGCTTAGACAACACGCTATTTTAGTTGTTGATAGTACATATAATAATTTAGATAACATTTTAAGTTCTACTAAAGACAAAGTACATTTAGAGAGTGAAGGTGTTTACAAAATTACTTGTTCTTGCGGCAAATGTTTCATAGGTCAAACTAAAAGAAAAGTAGGTACACGTTTGAAAGAACACATACGTGCTACTAGGCTGCAACAGATAGATAAATCTTCCGTAGCTGAACACTCATATTTGACTAAACACATGATTGACTTTGATAAAACAAAAATTTTACATAGAGAAAAATATTATCACAAACGTCTAATAAAAGAAGCTATAGAAATTTGTAGGAAACTAATAATTTTAATAGGGATTGTGGAAGTTATGAGTTAGGTGACATTTGGAAGGCTATTTTGTAGTTATCTTTTACCAAGCGTGTATATCTAGTAGGTAGGTAATTCTTTCTTCGTCGTTAGGTTCTTTTTTATCAGATCTCGCTTCCTTGATGATTTGATATTTACTTTCAAAATTTTGTTTGAACTTGTGTCAGACAAATTTTGAGGTTCTTCGTCTTTGACAAAGATTACAGTCAGACTAATAACTTTTTGTCAGTGTTTTCAAGAGACAGCGATCTTTCCTAGAAAATATTATCTTATATTATGGACGCTGAAAGCATTCATCCTCGTATCAGCTGTTGAGGTCAAAAAGTGGGGTGATTTGGTGTTCCCTCTTTTTCTTTGTTCGTTTTCATCTTGTGTATACAGGAAAAAGTTTGGTAACCATAACCATCTAGTTGGAGCCTACTTTGTTTCTCTATTTCCTGAAACCTCCAGTATAGCGATGATCATAACTTACGAATAGTGTGGAGTGTATCTAATTGTTTAAAACTTAATGTTTCTAATGCGTTAATATCAATATTTGATAAAAAACCACGCATTATGAATATCTGCATCTTTCATGAAAATGTGTAGAGATAGGTATAGGCTGAACCTTTATCTGCTCTATTAACTATAATATGTATTCAAATCCTCAAGAGGTGTCATTTCCTCAGATGTCACATTAGGTTTGAGCGCATGTGCATTTCTAATGGGTGACATGCATCTATCTTATACAAGATTCCACAGATGACATTATCTCCACTTTTGAAATTGTCCGTGGCGTTACGCTAAAATATTTACAGCAGCATCTGAGGCACTCTTTTTTGGTAGGTTTATTACAATGTTGTTGTTGGTTTTAACTACAAAAAGCAGATAGTTTAGTTAGTTTTAATGTCGTTGCTCTTTTACGATAACTTTTATGAACCAAATTCAGGTTTTTGCAATGGGTTCACTTCTAAGTCCTATAGTGGCCAATTTGTTTATGAAAAATTCTGAAGAAGTAGCGATCAATAGTCTTCAGTTCAAACCCAAATGTTGGTATAGGTACGTGGATGACACTTTTGTTATTTGGCCCCACAGTAAAGAAGAGTTGGGTAGGTTCCTAAATCATTTGGATAGTCAAGATCCTGACACTATGGAATTAGAAAGCAATGGTAGTGTACCTTTCTTGGATATCCAAATTTATACAGTAAACATAGAACAGTTAAGACACAAGGTTTGCAGAAAACCAACACATACAGAGAGATATTTATATAAAGAAAACTTGACATCTTGTGGTATTAAACTGTAAATGTGGTTTAAAAGGACTAGAAACTTGTTGAGTTAAAGAATAAAATTAATCTCATATTTTTACAAAATATGAATTATTTTGAAAACGACCAGGTTTAGGCAAACCTTAATAAAACTCACCCTTAAAAAACACACAACTTTGATATGTTTCATGTATATGGGACGCCCTGTATACTTTGAAAATAATTTTAAAATGTAGATCTAATAGGACTCCCACCCGTTAAAATTTGTGAAAACTGAATAGCATAGATCAATTCTATACGTTCTCATTTGTTGAGAATTAAACGTCCCACTTGACATTTTCAACAAGCATTTGTCTTGTTGAACCACATGTTGAAACTCTTCGCCAATTTTTTTCTGGCCTGGCGCCTGCACCGTATCCGCCCCTGGCTTCAAATGATCCATGTAAACACCAGGGTAACCTGACCCTCCGGCCTCGACTTCATCGGGATAGGTCTGGTTAATGTTAAGGTCGACCTTTATCATCCTCAACTGCTGATGATACACTTATTATACGCTTTTAGAGAAGGGATGCACGGACCCGAAAGAGGCTGAGTGCCGGTTCGGTTACGAAACTCGATATGATATGGAGCCGTGAATGGTGTATTCTTATCGTACGTTTTAACAAATTCCATTTACTCGGATGTGACAGTGAGATATGGCAAGCAGCTTGGCACCCTCCTTTTTGGGATAAGAACGAGCGTTGGGAAATCATCTGACGTGTTTTTCTGCAATAACATGTTGCAGCCTTGCAGCATGATGCAAATTAGAAGCACGTACATATTTCGATAATAAAAGAACGTGCTTTCTTGGTATCGTAGTTTGTCAAGAGATAAGTGTATATACGACGAACGAATAATAATAATAAAAATAATAATAATATAAATTTATTTGTGGTAGCGGTCAACATAATACTTTACATTCAGATAAATTACATATTACAAATAGTTGGCGCTACTACAAAAAGGACTAAGAAGGCTGGAAATCTGATTTCTAATCTTAGTCCAGAAAAAAAACAGTCAAATTACAGAATACCCAAAGTGCTAGTCTCTCCGACCGCGATATTAGAAAAGGAATAAGCTATTTATAAATGGGACATAATTACAAGGAAAACGCAATGCAAGAAAGCAATGAATTCAATCTAAAACTGACAAATATGAGGATGCTGGTTCACGAGAACTGGCGAGACATCAAAAGACGACGATACTCTGATCTAAATTTAAAAAAAAATTGCACTCTTTTATCTGAATTGGAATACAATTAAATACTTTGTAGATGTTGTAAGTAAAAGACCAAGTGAAAAGAGCAGTATAGTGTCTAGGGGGGGGGACAAGAGTCCACGAAACCTAGTGTTCAAAGGGTACACATCAGTACGAAAAGTAATTTTGTTGCATAGGTAGGGGGTACATTTGAAAAACATAATTGAAAAGTATAAGCACGCCGCGTGTAATTCACGTTTATGGGCCATGTTTAGCATCCTGCAGATATCAACTTATGTGAAAATTTTCGAATTCCGTAAATAAATCTCAAACAAGACTTTTGCAAACGTTCAATGCGATTTACATCTGCCCTGGTTAAGCATGGACCATACAAGACATCGCAATAGTTCATATAACATAAGACCGTTGCATCCGTTAGCTTTATTTTTAAGTTAACACTTAAATTTTTTTAGAGTGATTTTTTGCTAAACATATTTTTGGAAAGCAATGATTTACTTTATTTTTACTTCCTCAATAATGATATAGCCAGGATTTAGTAACTCAAAGCACGAAAATGAAATAGAGCCAGAGTAAGTAGGGACAAAAAATTGCCAAAAAAAACCATGAAATAGCAGAGGGTGGTTTAATGGCGTTCTTTAAAAGTCTGTACCATTGTTCGATTTTTCCATTAACTTGCGGATATCAATCTGAATTTCGTAGCTTTTTGTAGCCCAGTAGTGTAAACTAAGTTCTAGAAAAAAAAAACTGCTTTCAAACCGCCATCAATAGTTTTGACTGGTATACCTAACCGAGTTATCCAATTTTTATAAAATCCTTCAGCTACAGTTTCAGCTGAAACGGTTTTTTGAAGATCTAGTTGGTATGCTGTCTATTATAGTGCGGTAATACATGATTCTTCTAGAAAGTGGCCCTATAACGTTATAGCGTTTTCAAAGCATTTGGAATCCATTTCTCGGAATTTTTTTGATACCCAAATGGACACCAATATGTAATGAACTCGTTCACATGAATTACTCAGTTTCTCACCGATATTTATTTCGAAAAGATAACAAATCTCTGTTTAGCAGTGATGATTGTTTCAAAATAAGTAAAGTAGATGTAAAGCTATCGAGAGTATGTTGTATGTGCTTATAAAACTGTTGAAATTTCACAAACTCTTTATGATTCATTCCTTTTGGACACATTATCGATGCTGTAAGTTGTGATAATGCCTCTGCGACGATATTATTCAAATTATTATTTTGATGGGTTAGGGTATTATAAAAATGATGGAAGGTTTTTGAAACCCAGGTAAGGAGGTTTGAAGGTGTTTGAACTTCTATATGGAAATTATTTTATGACCATCTCTGACCACCGGTACGTCTTCTGTAAAACTAACTCCTTGCCTAGTGCTTCTGTTGAAATCTACTTCAAAGTCATCGTCAAAGTTGACCTTGTAAAAATGTCTTCTAGGATAAGTTGCCCAAATATGAAGATGGACAACTTTGGAGATAAGAAGGTCATTTTCCTTAACGTTCTTTTTCTTTGCCACATAAGGAGTACTGGAGCTTTCAGAAAAGGAATTAAAATCTTTGAAATCTGGTGTTTCCATATTGAAATAGGCAAATGAATTTTGCTTGCTAACAACTCCATCTATTTGTTGTCAGGCCCATGGTGTCATGATCTAAAATTGTGGCAATTTTTCTTTTTTTCTTTCAGTTAAGGAGATCTCTGTCTMTATTTTAAGGCTAGGAATTCATATTTGTAATGTAAAAATCAGCCATAACAGCATTCAAATTCCTGTTTTGAGATACACAGTTATCTGACCATATTGTTAGTTCTTCTACTTGCAAGAGGGTCATATTCGACAATAATGCCCACTTCGGCAGACATAATGCCATTTCTTTGGCACCTCTGCCAGCTATACTCTCGTCCCACATGCAGCAGGTTGTCTTTTAAGATGTTGGGTCTTTAATAGTGTAGTTGAATGTTCAAAGTATTAAGGAACAAAAACTTGGTGTTGGCAGTCATTTTTTCCAAATCAACCACAATAACCATTTTCTCGATGTACTGCTTAGATGGCTTTTATCAATTTTCTTTAATTTATACTTTTTATCGGCTTCATTGATATGTTTGTCATAATCAGATTGTATCAGCCATCTTTCCTCAGCTTTACTAAGAAACTATCGCATTCATTGCAGGTGCCATTATCAGGTGATTTGAAAGAATAATTCAATTCGGTATTAAACATATCTGAGTACAGTTACTCTTCTTTTTAGAAAGAATAAATTCCAAATTTCAATTACTTCCAAGATATTTTTGCAGGTAAATATGATTTCGTACTGCATTTTTTACATCATCAGAAATTTTATCGGGCGAAGTTCCTTTTCCTCTTTAGTCTTTAAATAGAAGGCCACCAGTAGGGCCTGGGTACAGGGTGAGTCCTAGGATTGGTGGGTCCCCTTATCTGGTGGGTCCTTCACCTGCCTTCTAAAAGACAGAGTTTTGTTTTAATTCTTCTCTTCTTCCAGCTGAACCAGCAAACCGCTTCGACAGAGGAACTGAACGGCTTCATCAACAACCCACCCATCTACCGGACTTCCCTGACCGCCACCGAAAATACAAACAACAACCCCACCGCAAGCAGATCAGGTGGTACCACGCCGGCGGCGGCGGCAGCGTCCAAGGAGGCGGCGGCGCCGAAGCTGCTCAACGGACAGGAGCCGTCGGGTGATCTGATATTGACGCAACAGTTCAGTGATKAAAAGACGAACAACAAAGTGCCGAACGATGTTAGGGTGACGGAGAATGCTCAGAAAGTGATCAGTGGACAGCAGCAGGCGTTGGAAGTGAGGAAGCCGACGGACAGGAGGGCGTCGTCGCCCTTCCAGAACGGCAGGACTGAGCTCCTCATCGGTACCGAAGACAATAAGTTGAAGACCACCGCTATTGTTGAAAGCAATAACAATAAATTGGGGATCGACCAAGAGAATAGGTAAGTCGTACTTTTGCGATATTTCTGGCTCGCCATCATTCTTTGAAAATTTTGTTGATAACCTTTACTAGATAACGAACCCGAGACCATAAAGTGGAAGCAACTACACCACCACAGACCTGGTTCGATTCAGTCAAAGCTGTATACAGGGTGATTTTTTGAAAACTTCACACCTTAAATAACTTTAAATATAGCAAAAAATTAAAAATTTGCAAAAACAGGTAAACTTTTGATTGCAGGGGACAACTTTTGAGATAAGTTTTTAATGGATAGCGCTTACTCTCTGAGCAGGGTTGACACCCCTTTAAAAATTTTAAATGGAACTATCCATCTTGTGATACATCATTTGAAAGCTTATTACACAAGGAGTCTGGCCATGTAATTAGTTTTACCACGTTTAACTTATTGACGGGGGTAATAGATTAATAGTGCCTACGAAACAGGTTGCTTGAATTGAATATTTTGGACTCTTTTCAACAGAATGTATTTTATTTTAGAGCGGAAATAAAATTTGTCCTTACGAGAACCCAAAATTTAAACAAACAACTTGTAAAAAATATGACACTTAAAAAAAACTCCCAATATACTGAAAATTTTCTTTTACCATTATTATTAACATTAAAGTATTTATCATGTAATTTTTTAGAAAGTCCATGTTCACGAAAAAGAAAAATATTTATTTGTAACCCAAAAAACAGTGTGAACAAAACCATAGAAATTCAAACCTTACAATAGATTCTCAAAATGTGCACCACCTCTTTCCATACAATAATACAGACGGTTCTCGAACTCCTGCTGCACTTTTCGGAAAGTTTCAGGTGGAATCCTCCTGCACTCGTTAATAATTCTTTCTCGCAGATCGTCCAGGCTAGTAGATTGTGTTTTGTAAACCACAGATTTTAAATGATCCCATAGAAAGAAATCTAAAGCAGTCAAATCGGGTGATGGTGGCGGGCATTCAATTGTTCCACGCCTACCAATCCAGTGAAGAGGAAATCTATGATTTAACCAATTTCGCACATTAATGGCGTAATGCGGTGGGGCTCCATCATGTTGGTAAAACAATTCGTATTCATCCAACATTGGATTTCCTTCAGGGTCACGTTGGTTTTCTAATTGCTCTGTGATTAAAGGATCAATAACGTTATCAAGTAATTCTAAATACATTCCCCCATTTAGCGTCCCATCAATGAAAATTGGACCTACAATTGCGTTGCCAAGTATTCCAGCCCAGACGTTCAGCTTCTGAGATGTTTTTTATTATTAGATTTGTATTTACTATAATCTTTTCTGTCATAATTTCGCCAAATTGCAGTCTTCTATCGAAGTCATCTTCGCCGAGTTCCTGGAGAGTTTTCATCTTATAGGGATGGAATTTGTGCAGTTTTGTCACTTTCCTTACAGATGAATAAGAAAGTCCAGTGGCTGTAGAAATGTTACGCAAAGAGCTAGTTGGATCCATTGCAAAATGACCAAGTACTTCAAGTTGGGCCATTTCATCAACGACTCTATTCCCTTTCTGCACGAGATCGAGAATGTACCTAGCGTCAACATTTTTATCGTAAATAAAAATTATTTCTACCCTTTCGGCAGTTGAATAAACCATTATCACTTGGACCCTCACTTTAAAATTTCACGCGATTTATAATAAGGAATGTGAACAAAATGGTGGTCGTGCCAAAGAAGTAGCCAAAAAGTTGAAACAAAAAATTGGAAACACAAAGTAGATAATTATTTAGCCAATTCAGTATAAACTGTCGAGTTGCAATATCAAGTAATGTCGAAAGAAAATTTTAAGTATTTTTGGCATTTTGCTTAGGTGTAACAAGTTTTTTTTAGGCTTAAGTAAGGACAATTATTATTGTAACTGCAAGACAAAAAAATTTTGTTAAAAAAAGTCCAAAATATTCCATTTTATAAGCCACTTGCTACAATGCACTTTTTGACCCACTACCCCGTCAATGGGTAAAAAATAGTAAAACTAATTACATGGCAAGACTCCTTGTGTAATAAGCTTTTAAATGATGTATCGTAAGATGGGTAGTTTCATTTAAAATTTTTGAAGGGGTATCTACCCCGCTAAGAGGGTAAGCGGTATCCATTAAAAACTTATCTCAAAAGTTGTCCCCCTGCAAACAAAAGTTTACCTGTTTTTGCAAAATTTTAAATTTTTCCTCTATTTAAAGTTATTTAAGGTGTGAAGTTTTCAAAAAATCACCTTGTATATTTGCAACAACGATAAAAATGGGGGCATTTTAGATTTGCTCGGATTAATGGTTAAAGAATGATCCGGAGCAGCTACAATATTCAATTAGGTAGCTTGGAAACAAGCTGATTGAACGTATGTGCTTTATCTCACTCGATTTATCAGATAACTCTGACGATCGTTTCGACCTAAACGGTCATTTTCAAAGAGATAACAGCGTTATACTAAACTCTGATGTGCAGAATTCTGTTTACATCCCCTTTTTACAGGGGTTGTAACCCTWTGATAATTTAGTGGTGGTAGTGGTGCACTTGTTTCGATTGTTCAACAATATCTTCTAAATAGTGWGTTTGTGAAAAKAATTACTCTCCTTTTATTAAAAKCATCTTAGTTTTACTATCAAGGTACAACTCTTCAAATTTTGAGTTATTGTCATATTCCGAGTTGAATACCAACCAAATGACGTGTTCCACTTTAAAAGTGCCAGAATGAAATCTATAGGAAATATATCAAGCTTTTATTTGAGTTCGGCTAGTTGACCGTAAGCTATAGCGGTCTCTTCAGGAATAGCAAAAAACCGAAAAAAGAGTTGAGTAACATCATTTCAAGCACCAACCAGCATCGGATGATGTCTCCTTTCTTATTACAGACAAAATGTTAACGAATTAGGGAATCTAAAGAACGAGATAGTTAATTTCTTCTTGAGAAAGCGTCATCTATAAACATAAAGATTGTTAGAAAACCGTGCGCTAAAGGTGGAATACCACATGCTTATTTTCCTGTGATTTTTGTCTTGGGTCTTATCCAATGGAATAGACAAAAGGTTACAGTACCTCATAAAGTTTTGGAGCATTATGGTTTTTTTTAAGCATTTCTCGAATGTCATCCTGTTTACGTTGGTTTCTTATACTTCTGAACTCATAACCTGAATGTCCATTTACTTCTACTAGGTTTATATTTACAATAATTATGTTATATTATAGGGCCAAATACAAACATGCTAAGACCAATAAACATATGGCAATGATTTGCGATCATTTTCTTTACATCTTAAATATTTTTTGAAAACATATGAATACAGTTTGACTGTATTAGGTACTACCTATAGCGCTCCATTTATTCTATGCATCATCCAGCGTCTAACAGTTCTTTAAAACGTCCCATTATAAAATCACACTCATTTTCCCATGCAGCAGAGTGGTCTTAATAGCCTTCAAGCTCTTTATTTTGTATCGCCTAAAGCCTGCAAGCACCGTAATTCCTATCAGCGCAGCGTTTGTAGTATAACTAACAACAAACGTAGTCATCGGCATTTGACGGTATGCGCTGATATCTACCTGTATCTACCTAGGAATTCGAAAAAAAGCTGCCGATGTTTTAAAATTCTCGTCCAGCTCTCCGCGTGTTTCCTCCCATTTACATACAATGACCGTGTAATTATAATCGTATGTTAATTATCGAGGTGTTTACATTTATTGTGCTATGCAAATAGATGCAGACCTTGAGGATCGTCGGATTACGAGACAACTAGATTAGGATCAAGATGATTTGGCATGTAAGAAGTTTATGTTATGAAATATTTCATTAGCTGTTTTATATTATAATGGTACCAAACGGGTCCAAACAAATTGAAACAAAACCGTTTATGGTCCATGACTATGTCTACACCACAACCAATCACATACAGCTATTATCTAAGTATATTTGGGTATTATCAAAATGTGATTCTTTAAAGTTAGCAAGTAATTACATTAAATACGCGAAACTTGTCTAAAAGTTTACAGTAATGCATTACACGATTGCTCTGTTAGAATTAATGCCATTTGATGGTAGTTACTCCAGTATTTACTTATTGGCCAACTCTTATTCTGTTGTAACGTTACATACATAAACAGGAATGTGCAAAAATGAATATGAAACTTGTTTTTATTTTACTGCAACGTCTGTACCATGAACGTAACATATTAATATTCTATGTACTTCACCACAGTTTCGTCAACACCAAAGGGATATGTTTGATGCATTCTCTTTGAGTTTCGTTGAAACCAACGCTAAAATATATTTTGCTCTTCGTATAGTACGAAAAAATAACATATTCTGTTTCTGTAAAAAACTTCCTATTTCATTTAAAAGCATAAAAAAGAAAGTATTTATCTTACATTTGAATTCAATACTGAATATTTCATTACATCCATATATTTATGATTTGAGTTCATTGGACCCTTTTTCTTTTGTTAGTGTGTCTTATGGAAAGCTTGAATTTCAACTGAATTTAAGGGGTGCAATTGTTTTTTGTTAGGGACATCCGTATTTTACAATAAAAAAAAGATAAATCGCTATGGACAGTTGTAAAGGAAAAGCGTTAAATTTCAAGACGCTACTGTAAGAAGTAAATATTATGAATAAATATTGGGATTAAGGATCTACAACTTTGAGGTTTTTGCAATAATTTTATTGAATAAAACTGTAATTTATGTTCGCGTTACTGTGACATATAAGGAAGAGCAGCAAGCAATTATTTTGCGTTTGGATAAACAATATACTGATTAAATGACCTTTTTTAGAGATAGATATATTTATTTTATTTTAAATGGAAATGTATATTAACATCAATAGTATTATTAGTATTACGTAAACGATTGGAACATATTTCCGAAATGTTTGAATATTCTTCACTAGAATTTTCGTGGTTTTTGGTATTGGAAAAAGAGTGTGAGAACTTATCCTGGGTAAAAATAACAGAAGTAGAAGGTTGTATATGTTACTGTCTTCATGTCCTTACTTGAAGATAATTTTTTTTTATTGTTTTATTATTTATAGAACTTTGAACGTAATCCTTAGCCTCTTGTATGAAGAGACTTCCAGTAAACCCAAAGATTTTGCACTTTTTCTTCCTGGTGGTACTTGATACAAAAGTAAATGGTTTGTAACAAATTTTGCAGAGCCGTGCAATTTTATATATCTGGACAAGATCTATTCCATTATTGGAATTCTATCAACGTTTTTTGTGTTTCATCAAATAGACGATCAATGGTAAAAAGATTAAGTAATTCCACACTTCAGTATACTCCACCGGCAGCAACTCTGAAGTATGAAGGCAACCTAGGTAATGTGTAACTGTTATGTAAATATTATCGCAAAATATTGTTTTAATGACTTAGTTGAATCGTAAGAAATATTTGATCATGACCCTTGGTCAGAAATTAATCCACAAGTTCCAATGACAAAATTATTAACTTTTTGGCATGTAAATTTCTTTTTTTCTTTTGGTGAAGGCCAATAATTTGGAGAACTTCTTAATATTTATTGATTTACCTGCCACAAGATCTTCAGTTGCTGCATTTACAGCTTTTTTAATATTCTTTTGTGAAAAACAAAAATCTTTCATCGTTCTGAGAAAATTGTGATATATGGTGACCGCTATTTACCATTTTCCATACTACCCTATTGTTTTTTTCGTCATTTTAGAGTATGAGATTTTTTACATAATTCCMTCGCAGGTTTGTCATTTTGACAGGGACAAATTTAGAATGAGCCGCTGGATTGAAGTGTCATTTAACTTTTCGAGTGAATTTATGAAGACTAATGCACCAGCCTTGACATCCACTTGGCAGTGTTTCTTACAGAAACCAAGAAAATATTATGTCGAACTAATTACTGTTACATTTTACGCTTCAGTAATCAAAATCATTCCTACCAAGCATAATTTCCACAAATCCACGACATCTCCTACTGACCTCCCATCACCTCACAMCAGTATGTATATGTCACTCCCAAKCAATGGACAATCCACGTCTCACTTTCCCATTACCCCACCCTCGGGTTCATATCCATATTCAACGAGCCATTATTCGTCTCGAAGCAGCGTGTGGGTTTTCCTCTTGAACAATATTCTAAGAAGATTTGGTTGCCAGTCAACTTCAGGTCGTGATTCACTTTTTCGCCCTGCCCGTGTGTACACTTTTTTTATTGTACTGGGCTGGTCCATGGCCGTACCCAGCAAACCGAGAATCTTTTCGGCAAACATAGGAAGTGTTTGTTGGAGTGTTTGTTTAGCTAATTATGTTTTTAACCGAAATTATCCTAGTTTAGAGTACATGGGCTTCGATGGTCTGGATCAACACGTAAAATGTCTTGAACATTTTCGGTTATAACAATAAATATAAATGTTGAAGCTTTAGAAGTAGAGGGCATTCGACCTTTTGATTTAATAAAATTAAGCGAACTCTTTTTTCATTGCCAAGCTTTCGTCTTTATTTAAGACATCATCGGAAGGGATTTGGAATAATTAACTATATAAAAACTAGAAAATGTTGCTGTGATGGAAGGCTGTGATTTTTGACGCCGACATATTGACACTGTCTATATTTCCTGTCGTGTTGAATTTAAACGTACAATTTTAAGCTATATTTGAATACTCTACGATCAATTATCTATTTCTTGTTAATTTAAACTACTAGACGCAGGAACACGAAAAAATTACATGGCATATTGAAGAAAAATAACTCACAACATAAATTTTTTTTAAATTAATCTCACTTTCGGTAAGATTTACGTAAAACCTAGTATTGTTATCATATGCTTATTCCATTGTAAATTTATTGTAGAAGCCCTGATGATGTCTTAAATAAAGACGAGAGCTTGGCAATGAAAAAAGAGTTTGCTTAATTTTATTAAATCAAAAGGTCGAATGCCCCCTACTTCTGAAGCTTGAACATTCAACAAGTTGCGACCGTTATTAATATTCAAAGTAATAAATATAAATATATATATTTTTATGAAAATCATTAATACATTCCACAGTACTGTTAATTTCATGCGACTACGGTCGACTTTTATAAAAGCGTTGAAAAAGAAAAAAATATTTTCATTCAACGATAAGAGATCTCGCATTTGCGCTTTATCCATAATAGATACATACATGTATGTATTTATTCTGGATAGAGTATTGAAGAAAACCGCAGAAACTCCAATCAGATCTCTATTGTCTTAAACCAGTCTTTAACACCTTCATCAACACGCTGGATAGACGCAAAACCACCAAACCATGCAGTACGGGGGCATCTGTTGACCATATGTCTAATTGTTTGTTAGGGATTTCCACATTCACAAGAAGGGTTGACAGATGAATCCCATTTATTAAGAAAAAACTTGCATTTCCCATGACCAGTGCGAAGGCGATTCAGAGTGACCCAAGACCTTCTTGGGAGGTCAGTTCCTGCTACCTCTTCCGTAGGATCGTCTATAAGCTGCTGATAGAATATATCCTGTTTCTTAAGTTGCCAATCAGAACACCATCCATCTTCAATGGTATAAGGAGCACGAAGGAAATCTTCTGTCCACAGAGGTTTTCTAGAAGTTAGCCGAGTTGTAGGCAGCTCTTGCAGATCTCGGGAAATCAGAAACTCATTAGGAGCTGATTGATATTTTTGCCAAGCTTTATATGTAGCAAACTGTGTGCGAATCTCTGGAGGAGCAATGTTTGAAAGAATGGGAAGCCAAGGTAACGGAGTGATTAGTCGCATTGAAGTATTTAACTGAATGTCAATTTTTCCTGTGTGATGGCTGTTTTTCCAAACAGGACAGCAGTACTCAGCAGTGCTATAAAGCAAGGCCGTTGCAGAAGTACGGAGTACATTTGCATTTGCATCCCTACTTGTAGCTTATGCAGAATGTTATTTCTAGTCTGTAATTTTTTACTGACGTTTTATAGATGTTTCTTGTACGTTAGAGACGTATCTAGGGTCACTCCAAGGTATTTTGGCGAGAAGTTATGTTTAAGAATTATGTTATTTGACGTAACTTGGAGCTGTTTCCTCTTTTGATGATTGTTGAGATGAAAGCAAGTTACTTCTGTCTTCAATGAATTAGGGCATAAGCGCCAGGTTTTAAAATAGCAATTCATAATCGCGATGTCACTTGAAAGGTTTTGTTCAAGTACAGAAAAGTCTTTACTTTGCAAAGCCAATGTCATGTCGTCTGCATACACAAATTTTCTCGATTGAGTTACTGAAAGGTCACTTATGTAAAGATTGAAAAGAATAGGCGACAGAACCGATCCTTGTGGAAAAGACCATTATTCAAAATCCTGAATTTGTTACTTTTCTCTCCCAAAAACACTCTGAATTCACGTTGGGATAGCATTCGTTCGATGAGCTTCACAGTCTTTCAACATTTCAGAGTATTAAATAGTTTGAGGATCAATCCATCTTTCCACACAGTATCGTAGGCCGCCGATAAGTCTATGAACAATAAATAAGATTAATTTATGCTAATGGCACGAAGGTTTAGGTATTTTTTGTGATATACAGGTTGATCTATACAACACCATATATTTTTAAGCCTGTTTGGGAATGCTTCCTCACACCAATATTGTCAGATTATGCAAGTTACAAAGTACAAACCTTAGCCAAATAATAATCATAGTAGCTAATAAAGAAATGTGGAAACAGTTTTTTGTATTTTTTGTTAGAGGAGCGATTACATAATGATTGTGGAGGAATTGAAGAATATTATTATTCAACAATATTAAGTCGTTAATTTCTTAAAATTTACAATGGAAAACTGTAATTTTTTTTACTGGATAGACCGTTCTTTAATTTCGATTAGACACAAACCCTGATAAAAATTAATCTTTCTTCAAGAAAACTGCGTTATTTTAACAAGCGCGCTTTGGAATTTTTACAGTAATGAACAGTATTAGTTATTCTAAAAGCAAATCTCTTTCAATTTCTTAACTTTATTAGATGGCCCTGCGTGGAAATTTTTGGCAAAATAATACTGAACCTTTTATCTATTTACCCCAACCGCTTCTATGGAATGTCACTTACACTTACAAAATCTTACTCTTAAATTACAGTTGTTATTCTTTAATTCTTGATGCAATTGAATATAATAATAGTAATAATAGTTTATTGCCATTATACACAGGAACTAAATAAACAACCACCTGTTGCGATAACAGGTATTGATTTTCTATGTATCGTGAACTAAAACAATCATAATCTTAAATAAGAAACAAGAATAGAAGCAAGCCGAAGTAGCATATAGCAATGAAGAAAGAGGTGAAGCTAAATTTCATATAGAGTGCAGTCAGGCAAATAGAAATAAATTTCTATTAGAACTAGGATAGAAATCAAAAAGACTTCTTGGCTGACATCCAGTCTTGAGTCGTGAAATAATAACAACTTTCGAAACATTGTAAAGCTGATGACCACTTCGGATATAGTTTGAAAGTTTTGTAAATATAAGAATAAACGTAGCAACTAGATACTAGGGACCTGGATATTACATAATGGCATACTACATCCAAGCTTAAATGCACTGAAAATGGCAAATTCAGGTAAAACAAACTAAAATCAAGAAGCAAAATAAATTCCAATGTTTACATGTCAAGTGGGAATATTTCCACTCAACACTAGTCAGTCATCGTACTCGTTATCTATTCTAAATCTGAAAGCCCACATAATTAATTTGCTAGTCGTGTAGCGAACTTTAGTAATCCGACACCATAATTAAAAACTTTATTTACACGTAGATAACGTAATCTCGTTTATAGTTAGCAACACTGCTAGGCGTGGAACGAAGCTCCACCGATTTGGTATATTTAGTCACTTATATTTTACCTGGAAAACGTTGAAACAGGAAACGCAAAATTACGGGACCACTGAGATATTTCCGTTCGGAACACAAAACGTGAGAGCCAGAAAGGTATTGTAACGGACTACCCAGAAACGGAAAATTATGTATATAAGTAATGCGACAGGTATTTTTATGGCCTATGGCGACGTACCTGACTAGTGTTAGTGAAATATGACTTGGGTTCGAATGCTGGTTGACGTGATACTTTTTCTTGAGGATCTTTACTCAGATTTGTTATGTTTTGAATACTTTGGGAGTTTGATAAACTTTCTCGAGTACTTTGTACCAAACAAACCTTCCCTGTTGTTACTGTAAATGTACCACAGGCATCAATGATGCATTTTCATACAATAAGGTCTAAAAGCCCGCATAGGTTTTTTTTTGGTTCACCACCTTTCTAATAAAACCACTTTCTGAATAAAAAATTTGCTGTGTATAAATTTCACCCAATTTTCCATTGTATTTTTAATGGAAATTTGTATTACAAACAATAATTGTATATTAGAACTAAACGCTTGTTTTCTTTTGGTATCTGGTATAACACATGTCCTTTTTTTATTTCGATAGTAAGCAGTAAGTGTTGAAGTATCTAATAAACATAATAAACTAAATGAGTCATTTAAATTAAAAAGAAGAATGTTTAACTGACATGATTCATACTTGGGCTTAATCAGAATTGTTTATAGGTAGGTAGGTCATATTGATTAAAGATTAAACAGTTTTCTGTTACCAATTCTCTCTGACCTGGTAAAACTTTTCAAATACAAATTTCATCATTTTTAAGGTTGCGTTTAATGGAGAAGCAATGCCATCTGCTTTAAACTGTTATAAAGAATTATCATATGGTTTTGTTAAGGCTGTGGTCTCATTTGATATCAGTACCTTAACATTCAATGTTGAGTCTAAATCTACTGTAGTTTCTGAACCTGTTGTTTCTGCTTGACATTTTTCTGAAGATGACGTTTTCAAAACATTGAAGGCTGCTAAGAATTCCTAAATTTCTGGAGTAGATGTTATTCCCACGTCCATGAAGTAATGTCATTTAAAAGCTACCCATTTTTGCTGCAATATTCATAGGTGCTATCAGGTTGAGACGGATCAATGCGTCAGATTGTTGTTCAGTTATATCCGATAAACGGTCAAGTGCGAGTCTCCATGGTGCTTCGATGCAAGTTTGTGTGAACATTTTTTGTGTTGAAGTCATGTGGTTTTTTGTGTTTGTCCCGTATTGACCTATTCCAGCGTACGTGTGCTTGAACTAGGCCTTTTTATTTTGATAAGTTTTTTATCTTAATGATTCTTTTGGAAGTCAGTGACGCCGAAATGGGTCCGGGTTTTGGGTGTCTTATTTTTCAGAGAAAATGAATTACGCTACCTATGTTTTTATGGACATCACTTAAACAAATGGATTTCTTATTTGTTTATCTAATTTCACAAATTCAAAGTAAAATTTTGTATACAAAAAGCCTTTAAAATTTTTTTCGTATCTGCCCAGACAATGAAGTTATTCGACTCTTTTAAATTCTGGAATGTCTGTGATTTGACTAATGAACTGATGCGRTCAAGAAGTCGGTTCAAAACATGTCTATTAATTTTTTCTCTAATGGTTACCGAGATACACACGATCTCTAGACACTGTGTACATTGTGTTCTGCCCATCTGCGAAGATAGAAGCAATTCATTTGCAGTAATTTGGTAAAACTAACTGTGGAAAAACAGGGGAAGACCAAGAGAGACATGTGTCCATGGGCGTACTCAGCTTTTGGTCTAGGGGGATGCAAAGACAGTGGAGAAAGATCATGTTGCAAAGTACAATTAGTAAAGAAGTGAATACTTCCCACAAAAAGATAGTTATCGATCCTTTACGGTGTAACTGCTTCCCCTACAGCATCCACAAGAGGAGCATCCTTTTCTGAAGGGAACTTAATATGACCACTCTTCAAAAAATAACGAAAAGGAGCTAAATCTCCAGCTAATTTTATTTGCGATCTCTTTAAGGGTCCAATAAAAACAGGTACTTTTATCTGGGAAATTGTACTATTGATGGGCATACGATTTTAGAACCAAGTGAGCTTTGTCCCTTTAAACCTGAAGTAAACATCGCGATCCAGCCCGAACTGGCGCAAGCCTCGTCCGCATTGCTGGCCCCATGCGACGAATTTCGACAGCGCGTTTCCACATCCGATTTTTAAAAACCCTCGAAAATGGAACACTCTTACCTTTACCTGCGCGCCGTGTCACGCATGAGAAAATTTTCTGAAATGGCTCCGCGGGCACCACACGGCTCCCGTGTGCCCTCTCCGTTGTTGAATAAAATGCGTGGAATGTGTACATCAATTGCTATGGGCAACTGGAAGTCACTATGGAGCCGACCCGGCGCACCTGTACGGCGTCGCCGACGCCAGGTTGCTCAAAACCTCCTTCTTTTGTACCTGCTCCAACACCCACTTGTCTCGACCGCCAAGTCGCACGGCGAGGCAGTTGCCTCAGCGAGTGCGAGACGGCCAGGTTTGGTTTTACCAGTGAATGGACTGACTCAAAAATAGAGGGGGTTTTCGAAAGGGGTCGGTGCGTTAATGAATTTCAAGTTGGATTTTGCCTGGATTAAGTGGAAATCGTTTTTGGGATATGAGACTTTTAAAGCATTACTGGTGAGTAGAAGTCGGTTTCTGTTTTGCTGACTCCAGATTCTAACAAACCTGGAAGAGGACCAAATGTAGATTTTACTTACTACTCCATGACAGAAAGTAGGCTTTTCCAATCGAATTTCATGGAGGAATGTAACGATTTACGTTCCTAGGGAGGTAAAAGTGTCACTATCAAACAGTGACAAAGAATTATTAATCTGACGTTTTGATTACACCTATGATCTTTGTCAAAGAAGAAAACCTCCAAAAAATATCTGACACAAGTTCAAAAAGAATTTACTTGATTTGGACGAGCACTTTTATTCAAAATTGACCAAATATTCTTATTGCTATAAGCATCTCTCACTAACACTGATTTAAAACCATATATTCCGTGTTCTAAAGAACTTTCGTCTGAAA
The DNA here is from genome assembly GCA_025024175.1 of Rhyzopertha dominica. Lineage (NCBI taxonomy): Eukaryota > Metazoa > Arthropoda > Insecta > Coleoptera > Bostrichidae > Rhyzopertha > Rhyzopertha dominica. Next base: position 49,447,606 of record QCXZ01000041.1, read on the forward strand.
TTCGTTGAGTTCTAACAATTAACGTCCTTACAAGACAAATATATGTCTGTGAGTGTTGGTTTTCTGTAAACTTTGTGTCCTAACTGTCCAGTGTTTACTCTGTAAATTTGGCTAATTTCTAAGAAAGCGTAAAAGTACCATTGCTTTATAATTCCATAGGATTTTGACTATTCTAATGATTTAGAAACCTATCTAACTCCTCTATACTGTGTGGCCAAATAACAAAAGAGTCATCTACATACCAATACCAATATTTTGGGTATCGTATCACCTAGGGAATCTCTACTTAGAATTAGTGTGGACTTCATGTCATATCTATCATACAAAAGGTCAGAACTGATTAAAATACCAATTTCTGAAATACTTAGACCTTTTATAACTCCAATAAAGTCTGAAAAATTGCTGATAACACTATTGCTTTTTCCTACATAAAGAGTGTAATGGTTTCTGAGAAAATAGGTTTGACAAATACATAATTCACCTAGGGAGGGTTGGTGTTCAATATAAACTGCATTTTGATTAGTAAAGTTTTAGTTTCTTTGTGTTCACTTGAATAACCAGTTGCCAGTTGTGTGCTGTTCTATAAAGTGTTTGTGATGGCTAATCAGATTGGTGTAAAGAGAAAAGCAGTAGAAGATATCTCTGAAAAGTCAACTAAACTTATCCATAGCGAGTTAAGACAAAATCCATTTAAGGGTGATATAAACCCTAAGGATATTGGACGTGCAAAAAGGAATTTGTACATAGCCAGTCACAAATTTATGCCTAAATTGCCGTGGAATTGTCAAGAGGTCTTGGCGGCGGTGAGGTCTCTTCAACTAAAGACGTACAGAACATTGAGTATCGTTGTTCCTTTTTTTGCCAAATGTTCAGTATTCACGCTTATGAAAATTAACATTAAGTTCGAATTATTTTTTGTTTGTTACCAGACAAGAAAACTGATACGTATGCAAGTGTTCTAAGAACAGTAATAGAAAAGTGTAATAGTTTATAGTACATCTTAGAATCTGCACCATAAATTTTACAGTCCTTTGTTTATGAACAAGACTTCTGGATCTTCTAAAAAATTACGTGTATTCGGAAATCTCCAGTTAAATATTCATTCCTGCATTTTTGGTAATGGCATGCCAGTTAGTTTCCTTAAAAAGCCATTAGCGTCGGGATAACGGTTACGGTCATTTAAAGATAATCGCTTCCACAGAAAAGATATGCTATTTCCATTCACAATTTATGACACAGCGTAGTGACAATGAATTCCAACTTTTTTTATGTGCCTGTTTTTACGAGATATTTACCTTTTGTTTCGACAATTTATCGATGATGTTGCTATAGACACAAAAGAAGAACAGTTAACATATTTTATTTTTCATTCCACTGCTTGGAAGCCTCGGCAATGACAGTCCAAAGTGTGGATGAGAAGATCAACATTGTTTTCATTAATTCAAATAAAACGGCCACAATCCTGATATAATAGTACATTAAAATAGTATCAAGAACGGTACATTTCATAACTCTATATACTCGTATGTACTTTGATAAGTACAAGTTGCCTTTTACTGAAACACAAAATGAAACATATTGTTTTAAATCGATTTTTGAGATTTACTATCTTAGTTAGGTATTCGTCCTGAAATTAAAAGCGTAGACGAATAACTGCATTTTTTAACGAATCCTATTGTTTTCATGGCTCGTTGGGGGGGGGGAGGATTTCTAACCGACCCCTGGATTTGTCTTGCACGTTCTTCTTTGGGTGTAAATGCTCCCCTGGATTTGGCAAGTCAAGATATGTCGCGTTTTCTTGAGATATCTGGAACAGTATTGATAACGACTGGTTAAATAATGCATGTTCTATATCCAAGAAAAAAGCGATCGTATTTCTACATTTCTCTTGTTATTGTATAAATTTCTAAGTAACTGGATAGCTAGACTTTAAAGAAGAGCTAAGAAATTTGCACCATTTATTTGAAAGGAAATGGGTCAATGATGTAGTCTGCCCAGACGACCCCTTTTGTAATAGCATCTTTGAGTTTTCATTTCTGTCATTCAGAATAGATTTTCTACTCAAGTGATGTTGTCTACTTTCTCCTTCATTTGCTCACAAAATGCCTCTCTTCTGTCAAAGTCGTCTTAACTTAGTTCTTGAATTGGAATTAGCCTATACCGATTCGTTTTCGGTTCTTTAGTACACGTGCAAGAGAGGATTGCTCACCGTTATACGTTTGTATACAAACTGGATCATCTATAGTAGTATACGCAGTGTAAATATAAAAGTTACAAAAAGGGTGGAGGCAACAGCAGAGCGAAATAGAATACTAACTATTTTTAATGTTTCTAGTGTCAGGTGGTTTTTTATCTGGTCTCCAAATAACTTGATTGATTTTGGATACATTTAACGACTAAGTATACCACCAATTAAATCTATTTCCGTCATTGTAATGTCCAGTCAAAATTGTATGAGTCTGTCCAATTACGTCTTGGGTTTTGGGATTGATATAAAGGCTTCAACATTCTGATATTTTATTTTGACTGAAACCTTGGTGAATGTTTCGCCCGCTCTTGTAAGGAGCATTGTCAAGACATAAAATGTGAAATATAAAACAAATTTAATGCGAGAATCACGTCAGGGCTGAACCAAATACTGAAGGAAAAAGGTAGATCACGTAAAGCTTGTGCTATATTCTACATTTATTTAGTGATGACGTCCCTTACCAAAAGCGAGCGAAACGTTTAATTAATTTTGAAAACGAGAAGAACTCAAGCTGAAATTTGTATAATTCTCATGAAGAACGACCTTATCAAGGTATCGATAGCAACAAAGACGATGAATTGTTTCTCTTATCACAAGAAACGTGGTAATCGTTAGTGCATGTTGTTCCAGTAAATGAAGTTTTACAATTATACAGCTCGCTTTAATTTTCTTTGAGACTGCAAGGTCAATGAGATTGTAAATAGAAATAGTCATGAAGGAATTAACGTTTGCTCGCAATCATTGTTTACTATATAAAAGTTTGCTATTTTCAATTTCCTTTTCCAGTAAATCAGATGTAATGGTGTTTTGTATTTAGGTAGGTCAAGAGATTCTCGACTGATAGTGACACGAGTTGTTAAAAATATTTAATAATTTTCATGGATAAAAGTTCGATAATATCAAGCTACTTATACACATCAAGTTGTGATATTTGTGGAATGAAGATGCTACAATGATTAACAACATTTTTGACCACGAGCACTTTTCGTAAGCATTTCAGGTTTAATAACATTCAATTATTGTAAAAAAGGAGACGGTTATTAGGTCATTAGGTATTTGTGTTTTACATAATAACAATGCAACAATTTTATGCAAAAAGATTAAATATGTTGTAAATGTATTGCTGCTGTTTTTGGATATTGACATAAATATTGTAAGAAGTTTTTGCTATATTGGCACAGTTTCCAGTTAAACTTATAGTTCAGAATGTTAATAGTAGTGTGATATTTTCTTTTTATCTAGCTTTATTCAATGATTACTTGATGTGATATTCTAATACTAGATATATTCTTCTCTTGTCGTCACTGTCTACTATAGCTTCGTAGGTTTTTTCCAACTTTCTCCCAAATTCATTACATATAACACACCAAAGATCAAGATAACCAAAAATTCTCGCCTACGTGCTTCTTCTGCGGGATTCCTCAGCTTATAAAGCCGACTTCAGGTCAGGTAAACCACTCAGGTGTGTCTGGACTCATTGTTTGCTTAGGGCCTCGGCTCTCCAAGCTAGGGCCCTTTGTGGCGTGTAATTATGCGACTTGGAGGAACTGATTGCAGTCGATTTCCATTGGCGTTAGCCTGGTGAAACCGGGCTCTAATGAAGTTCCACATTCCGTGCAACGGGTTGCTTTCTTTTTTTCGCGTTAAAAAGAGCGATATTGTGCGTTTGAGCTGTTGCAATGCGTGTACTACTTTTCTAGAGTGGTTTGGAGGAAATCCTGTCGCGTGTTGATTGGAAAACAGAATAAATATGCAATAAGCCTAAAGGCGTGGTTATAATTAGTATTTAACGCGAAATCCCCAATTTCACAAAATTGTCCATTAATTTTGTTCCTCACTCGGTAAATAATAATAGCACCTATATGCTCCATATTGTGGTAACACTGATAAAGCATAATACAAAAACAGTATTTGTTAAGTACACAGATACAGCTTGAATCAACTGAACACAATCAACTACATTTAATTTACATAAGTATTACATTAGCTGAAATCTCAAAAACAAGTATATATTTGCAACTGTATCTAACTTTTGAACTGAAAAAGATAGGTTACAATAGGATTTTTTGTTTCTAATAAATTGATGAAAATTCGTGACAAAGTTGATTTTAATTCATCTTCATCTTTCAGCAAATTTAGTCAGTCAAATGGCAAACAAATAAATTTTTACACCATAAATAACGAAGGAAACTTAACACCACTACCACACTATACTATTTTATCTATATCTAATAACGATTTAGTCTGGTTGCAATCCACAACTTAGTGATAACCTTTCGGAATTCGCAATGCATTCACGGTACTTTTACACGTAACAACCTACTAATTCACAATTAATTACTGTTTACCCGCAATTTTTGCTTGTGCAGTACTAACCACGTTAAAACTAACTTAAAAACAACGGCAATTTAAAACATGTGCAGCGTAATTCGGAACAACTGCACATAATTCACAGCATATCTCTAATTGTTTGGTTTGCGCTTATCTGTTTATTATTAAACGCTACCAACAAGTTTCAGATAAAGGCCAACATGAAACTAACCAGGTTTCTTGTTATTGTATTAATTTGGCATCCGTATACTTCGATAACCAATCTAATCTTGGAGAAACCGGGTCAAACACTTCAACAAACCTGCTGCTCTAAATCTTTTGGTTGTTATCTGATGGGTACCGTGAATCAAAAGTGTGGTGATAAACACTCTCATTCATGGTCCAATGGTATGTTTGCTCTAACGTCTTTCTCTTCTGGTGGATTGCATCTTCAGTTGATTGAAATTTTTTAGTAAATAAATAATTTAACATACAAACCTATCCAGTTTAAGTTTTTGATCATACCAGAGTAGCAGTATTACACAACTCGAATTGCTTGTTGCCAATAAACAATATAGTTTTTTTGTAATAACTCTTTTAAATCCGTGTTTAACAGGTCTGTCATCTATAATTACGTCCCTAATTCTTCCTATTTATCATCAAATTCTGTTTTCTCAACCTTATTATAACGCGAACTGTTGAACCAAAAATAATTTATGTGGTGTTACATCTTGTGTAGTAGTAAGTGTTCTAGTTAAAGTTGAGTTAATCAGAAAGTAGCAGTTAAGAGAGCTTTACCCCAAAAGCTTCTGTCTAAATTAGAACGACTACTTTTTCTAGTATCGTTCCATCATTCTTTCATCCACACCAATTTTTATCTACCACGCATCTATCATCTCTTTCAACAAATTCTCCTTACCCTTATCAAAATTTAAGTTTACCAATTTCAAATTGTAATGTGAATTCATTTTTGTAATAATCTTGAAACCTAGAAATAAGATCAGATTGGTATAAAATTAAGTAACACAAGAGTAAGTGTAGTCAAAGCAATATCTATTATTTACTGTGGAGGGTGGTATGGTGACAAACATCAGAAAGTAAAAAAGCAAAGGACGATTTATGCGAGTCTTATCTTTACAGGCTTTAAAAGGTAACCGTAAACAGTTACATTCTTTAATTGATTTATATCTACAAATAACTGATTATTCTTTATTTCTACAAATTTTGATTTGCTAATATTATAATAATGTATAGTAATTTATACATTTAATTAGATGTTCCTTTAAACAATGTCTTATCATGAATGCTACAAAATATGATTACTGCTGTTATTAGGAGCAAGGATTTCTTTGCCACGCAATATTAAAGTCCTTATTTGTTTCAAATTTCCAAAACACCAAGAAGTTATATTCCTTGCATGCTATAAATAGAGGCCAGGAAATATAAGAAAGGCATCACTTATTTTATGAAGCAATTGCTATATTAAAATACTCGTATGTGTAACCTCGCCATAATTCTGATTTGCTAAATTGATAGATATAATGAGGGATATTTGGTCAGAACTTTCCAAATGCGAATATTACACCTAACTTTTGCACGTCTTAATTAGCCACTTGCGTGTTACAGCAGCGAAGAAATTGTTGTTTAGAAATTGTTTTCAGTGGTGCATGTTTTGCATGACTTACAGATACGCAAGCATTCCACCGATGAGTAATAAAATTGACAATAACTGCAAATGTTTTAAGTGTGTGGTTTGATTCATTTGTTATTAGCTGTTATTAATGTCACGAGGAAATAATTTCTAGACACTGATGATTGTACTTTTATGCAGATTACTCCTATGGTAAATATTAGTAGGACGTTGACAGTTTGTCTGTTCATTGGCTCCATTTGAGTACGTTTCTCCGGCAGATCAAGTGAATTACCAATTTCTTATATACTCAATTCTTACTCTCATGGCATTCATACAAAGCCAAAATAGGCTGACGCCTGTATTATTATATTGTTGTTTAAACTTACTGTAATCCTTTCCGTCATAACTTCGCAAAATTGAAGTCTTCTGTTGAAGTCATTTTCTCCAGTTTTCGTTTTATAGAGATGGAATTTGTACAGCTTTGTAACTTTCCCTACAGATGAATGAGGAAGACCAGTTGCTATGGAAACTCTACGCAAAAAGATAGTTGGATCCATCACTAAATGAGATGTATTTGAGTAACTTAGATAAAAAGCACCCTTTATGACAATTTTGCTTTTATTATAGTACGAGTGCGTTAGTATTGTGCTTAGAATTGATTCTAGTAAGACCTCGATTTTGACGGTTGTAGACTGATTTCATCATCAGTGTAAGCAAGTTATAGCTTCAGTTAGGATATTTTTTGTTTAGGCTTACTTCTGCTAATTGTAAACCATTGTAGTATATTCTATAGACTAATCTTGAATCGCATGGCATATTTCGTGTTTTTTTATTTATTCCGAGAAAGTGCTAAATGACATTTTAACCGAGATTAGACTGCTTGTTCTTCTTGCATGTTTTAATGATAAAAGCCCTATAAAAATATGACAGATATCATTTATTGAAAAACAAATCTGATCACTGTTACTTAATTTGCAGCATATGCATTTGATAGAGGACAGGTACCTTAATTTATGTAAGGATTTGATAAAGGCATTTGATAGAATTGATCTATGAAATTTGCTTTAGAAGCTACCCTATGTTGGGCTTAGGTCAAATTTTTTGATTTTCTTTAACTTGTTGGAAGAAAGTTTGGTGTAAATTATATATGCAAGCTATACTAGGGGTACCGCAAGGATATATTCTTGGATATCTGCTCTTTGTTACTTATATTAATGGCGTCGTATGTTCCCTGAGGAAAATTATTCTTTAGTACGCTGATGCTTTAAAGATTTATTGCTCTGTTAACTTAGTCCAAGACCATATACTTCTTTAGGAAGGCTTTTGTCGAGTACCTGTTGGCTAGATGTTCTGCTAATGAACTTAGTGCTAGTTAGCGCTAAGTTATGACATTTACTATAAATACCAATGCTTTTCCCTACTCGATTTACCATGCTTTGTTGAGGAGATGAACTAGTTTTAAAGATTTAGGGATTACTTTTAGTGTGAGGTAAAGTTTGAATTCTCTTTATAGAGAGAACTGGGTCCCCAGTATGAAGTACATAGATGGATATAGATAAGGTGCAGAGAGGGTTTGTAAAGTTCTTGCATCTCAAGCTGAATAATGTTTATTCGATGAGTTATTTCTGTTTTTAGAACAGTATTGATAAAGAAAAMAAAAATAATGTATATGTATAATAATGTTGTAAGTTATAATATCTAAATATTTMTCTTAAATAAGACTGTTTTTTTGCTATCCTTTAATAGGCCTTACGCCTTATGTGGGTAATGAACTAAGATTAAATTAAATAAAAAAACACCATTTATTCTTCAGCAAATATATGTAGATGGAAATTTAAGGAAGGCTTCGTTTGTTTCAGGCCAAGACGAAGGTCGGGCAGCAGCATAGTTGTGTTAGACGGGGAGCTCGACCCGGTGAAGAAACCACCGGACGACTTGGAAGACAGCGTCGACTACAACATGGTGATGATGTTGGCCGGTGACAACGGGCCCCACCGGGAGATGGCGGTCGACGTGCCTGACACCTTCATAGCACGGAACAAAACACCACCCAGGTATCCCCCGCCGAAGCAAAAGCTCCAGGTGCGTAAACGTTCCAAAATCTGCCTTTTAATACCTAGAAGGCAAAAATAATATCTTGTTCGCATAATTACTCGCCTGGCTGGGATTCGACCCGGTGTGTAATTGGTTAGCACGCCAGAGAACCGTTCTGGAGGTCTCGGGTTCGACCCCGGTCGCGATTTTACAAAATATACCCAACACTAACACAAACCCCGAATAGCGACAACAGCGGCACCACGACGCTATATATACACATTTGTTACCTTTATAGGTTAGTGGCTATTGAAATGTATGTTATAAATGACAACCCCGTCTCATAAAATGTGAGTCACAATTGAAGCGTACATGGGCGATGCGCTATATCATTGCTGACGTAGGTGTCGGCCTACAAAATTTTGTTTGAACTCATGTCAAGCAAATTTTGAGGTTCTTCGTCTTTGACAAAGGTTACAGGTGAATCGAAACGTCAGACTAATAATTTTTTGTCAGTGTTTTCAAGAGACACCGATCTTTCCGAGAAAATATTATCTTATATTATGGACGCTGAAAGCATTCACCCTCGTATATATTTTCCTAGTTGAAAATCAGGAAKTCTTACTTTTAACATTTTAAATAGCCTTATATACGTATACTTTGATTTGTTTGGAAGTAGAACATAAACAACCGGTACCACATTGGTTGTTAAACTTGTACTGCCAATGTCCACATGTAGCGTTCAGCAGCTTTTAAATCTCCCACCCCTCAAAAAAAACGTTTTAGCGTTTCGCAACAATCTGTCGCCATCTTCAGCAAACACTAAAATTCTGTGTTGAGCACCATCATCAACCAAAAGAAATTCTTGATACATTGGCCGTATAACAATATCTTTGCGGTGTTTGGGTAGACTTGCAATACCCAAAGCCTTGTGCCGCGACCGATATAACGCGGTGTTGATTGCCAAAAAGTCCGGGACACTCTTTTTCGCTTTGAAAGTGCACACTCCAACATCGTTTTTCGCGATATCTGGTTCAAAGTTGTGTTGTTTGTTTACTTTAAAAACTTCAGAGATATCAGCATTAGTCGTCGGGCTTCCCAGATACTTTGTTTTAGAAAATTTTCAAAACACATTGGAGTTCTTGTTGGTTTCTTGTTTTGTTCGTACAAAAGAACACAACATTCTCTTTTTGATTGAACAATTCTAATATCCACATTGGGACTTGAACACTAATTCTAACCGACAGTTGGTTTGTACGTTGTTAAGCTACAACTGAACTTGGTTTGAAGCTTTGAAAATATTTCAAAGTAAATGATTCCCACCCTTATTATTTAGATGCAATATATTTATCCCCAATAAAGATATACTATAGTATAATACGCAAAGTGTAGTGGGTAGGTATAATAAATTATGGGTTTATGTTATGTGAGCTTCAAAATTACAATAATTCCTAGAAGGATGTTTATAAAATATAATGCATCCGATCTATCGTAACACCTTTATTGCCCTCTGTTCGTCCAACTGATGAAACGCCACTATGCAAAATTTATTAAAATTCTAATTGACGAAACGAAACATATTCAGGTAGATTTCCACCAACTGACGAAACAAGAACAGATGAAATGGACCTTTACTATTCAAATTAATCCAAAAATAAAATCCCGTAACTTTTAAAATTGTTTGTAATAGGGTACAGAACAAAGAATTGAACTAGTACGAAACTATGATGAAAATAACACGTGTACTGTTGAAGCTGAAGAATTTGGCGTGTGATCATCAGATTATCCAAAACAATAAATTTCGCCCATATAAGATAATTTTTCCCAGGAATTACACAGTTATGTCAAGATTTTCAAACGCTTCAAAAATTAAACGTTTGGGTTTGTGACCTCATTATCGGGCCACTTTTTAAGGCAGTTTAACTGGTGATAGTCACTTGCAATTATTGACCTCTTAATTACCTAAACACTGGAAGAAAACCAACTTTTCTTCCTAGATATTCGTTTTCCCGGACAACGTCTCAATAAAATAACACACGTCCGTCATTTCGCTTTTTGTGGAGTTCCTTATACTACATGAACTAAATCTATTCAAGTGGTTCGCGAAAGAATTATCACGACAATGGCAATATCTGTCCCAAAGCAAAACAAAATTACTAATCTAATGATCGCATATTAAAACTCATACAACTACGTCTCCTAACTTATATTATAGCAGTGTTTGCGTGTTCTTGAGTTATTTACGCGAGGAAATAGTTTCATGGTTCGCTACATAATCGATGCGAACCTTTGACGCAACTTGTGTACAAAGTTATTAATCTGTCATGTAAATTTATTTCATAGATAGTCTCATTACGTCGTTTTACGTTTATTCATACAAAACATGCTTCGTTTATCGATCAAATACATTAAAACGAGCAATGGTATGCGCGTCTGCTTGCTCTTGCATGTTTGCAGATGTTTTGTTTTTGTTTGTGTCTCTAATAACTCATTTGAAGAAATGGTAGCTAACTATACAGGATGTTTCACGAATGATAATGACCCTGACGAAATTAAAAATGCAACCCAAAATACATTTGCAGAGGTAACATTGATAATTGTTCATCGTCTTAAAAAATATAAAACATATTCAATAGCATTAATGTAATAAATGCTCAAAATGTCGCCTTCCGCTGTTTTCACAAGCTTGAATTCGTGCCCAAAACGATCTTTTAACATGCATTAACATTTCTGGAGCGATGGATCTACTTGCACCACGTATTTTATTTTCTAAATGTTCTACACTTTCAATTGGTGTTTGGTATACTTGCTCTTTTACCATTCCCTGCAGAAAAAAATCCAAAGGAGTAGGGTCCTGGCTTCTCGGTAGCCAAGGATTAATTGACCTTCTTCCTTTCCATCGGTTAGGCAAAACCAAATCAAGAAGATTTCGCACTATTCTACGATAATGCGCAGGTGCTCCATCTTGTTGAAACTATAGATCTTTCTTTCTTGTAAATTTACATTTTGGAGAAGTACCGGTAAAATGCTTCTTAAAAAATTTAGATAAGTATTGCCGTTTAAACTATCGCGAAAAAAATAAGGCCCAACAATTTGACTCCTCAATATTCCGCACCAGACATTCGTCGAGTAGATAGTTTGAAAATGTCCTTCTCGAATCCAACGTGGATTTTCTTGCGCATAATAATGCATGTTAACTCCACCATTATTAGAAAATCTTGCTTCATCTGAGAAGCAAATGTTGTCATAAAATCTCACATTCCAATTTTGGTGTTTCCGAAAAAAGTTACAAAAAGCCAGTCTTTTAGGAAAATCTGAAGACAGACTAATACCGGTTGCTCTTGAGACTACCCTTTGACTAATATGAGGATTTTCGTCAATCATTTCCAATACTCTAATTTCATTGTCAGGGCCTATTGTTGTTCTTTCTCTTGACTTTTTCAGTGGTGGCCAGTTTGTCCTTAAAGTTAATTCAAGTCTCTTGAAAATTGTATCGGCAGGAACTCTTCTATTTGGAAAACGTTGTCTGTATAAACGGGCAGCAGCGGAAGCATTTTTCTTGCATTCACCATAAATCAAAATCATATCAGTTTTTTCATCATTTGAATACATTTTGACTTTTAATAAATACAGTGACAGGTACCATAGCGCATAGACGCCATGGATTCTTAATTTATTTTTAAAATAATACCATTATGTAAAATAACCACGTGGGCTATGAGAATGTATTTTGGGTTGCATTTTTAATTTCGTCGGGGTTATTATAATTTGTGAAACATCCTGTTTTGGAACAGACAACTACAAAATCTTCAAGTCAAAAAATTAAATTGTGGATCCTGCTTTTAGTTTACGCTTTTGCAGAACCTAACTTTTCAGGATTATATTGCCTAATTTTTGTTTGCTTGTTCATCCCATTACACAGTACACGCTGCACACATCGCCAAAATACAGTTCATGCCTTATTTTTACCTGAAACTGGCTACATTTATAATCGCCATTGTCCGCATTTTTTTATTTCATCCATTGCTTGCTTTGCTGCTTGTTGCATGTTCGTTTTGTGTGCTTTAGGTGGGATACAATCGCTTGCTTGGTGTGACATTTGGCGACGATATCCAGGAGAGAGCCATAGACGTTCCAGATAATTTTATCGAGAGAAAAAAGACGCCACCCAAATTTCCATCTCCGAAATTGAATAAGGTAAACAGGGAATTGTGTGGGTTGAATATGTTGATACTTGGATAGCAAAACATATACGCTGTCAGGTTTTAAGGCGCGAATTTCACAATGTTCAATAAAAGCTAGCTAGTTTTTATGAAAATGTTTTATTTGAAGCTGAATAAGGTAAATGTTTGATATAAGTTTATAAAGTGAGTAGATAAATTTCAACATAATTTGTCGTCTGAAAGTTATCAAAATGTGTTACAAGCCGAGTTGCCAGTGTCACTTTTTATTGATACAAAGATTGAAGATGAACTGATTTTATTTAGCAGCTGTTTTAACAACTGTTACGAAAATATGAGTTGATACGTTTTATTTAGAAAAATCACGATCCTTGATTCATTAAAATAGAGGCTTTAGAATAATATAGCTCATTGCTATAACTATATAAAACCGGGGCAGAAATCTAAAATTATGCTTTTGAGTTAGGGTTGATTATATCTACGCCAGATATTTACTGCACGTTTAGAAGACGTCAGTGAATGGATAGCGTATGTCATCCCAATGTTTGAAGAAGATTTTGTACACATTGTGTAAATATCACAATTACATACTTGTATAAAACTATGAATCATGCAGTATAGAGTATACTAGCTTCATCTTATAAAGGGGTGTATAAACTATAAGGTTAATTAAGACTTAGCGATTCAGTTTTTTTGAGTTATTAATCTTTTTACTGCCCATCTCAATTATTCGGAGCTCGATTATTTTTCTCATTTCAACGAGATTCTTTTTTAAAAATTAACGTACTTTTCCACTTAACAATTATTTAACGACGTCAAATAAAAAAGTGAACACTCTGTATTTCTGTTTATCTTTGTTATAATCCTCCTTTCTTGTACCTCTGTTGCATGCTTAGTGTAAAAATAAACATTAAAAATGACTTTAACTGTAGAAAGCTCTTTTCGTTGCAATCCATTTGAATTATCGTTAAATACATAATGCATTTCGACTTTCAAGACGACCTCGGTAACCAAACACCGCGCTCATGCCACACAACCTTCGTGGGAGATGCCGCCAACATGAAATGCGTTACACCCCAATGCATGACTTCCTTTGCCTGTCCCTGCCCCACGTTTGTTCATCGACTTTTTTTTGAAGCAACATCACGGCAGGTTGGCCCGACTCGCAAGGTCGGAAGTGATAATAATTGTGTTTTAATACGCCATGCAAAACGGCGTGTCTGATGAAAAAAAAAAAAACATGCTGATGAGCAGTTTGAACAGAATTGGAGTACATGGGAATAATCACGTCGTTTAATTGAGAGCAGATTTTGTCGTCTTGAGCAAATTGTCTATTTACGTAATGTTTTATAATGTTAGGTTTCATCATTTAATACACAGTAATTGTTTAAAAGCTTAAAAAAATTGTCATCAAATTCTTATACAATTGAGAGTACCTATATTTGTCTAATACCGCCCTTCTGTGAAAGATTCGCCCTCCATAAGGACTCGCTGAAAATAGAGAGATTTTTTTGCCACCCTTTGTAGTTATATATTACACAATAATCTCATCTACTTTCCAATTTGTCAAATATTTGTTTCCGGCTTATTGCCAGTGTAGAGCAAACTAAGTGGTAACATTGTTTAGAACTGAAGAATTATTAACAAGTACTTTATAGGTGGTAGTCTAAAGGGTTTAGGTCAGGTCAGGTCAGGTCATTTCTCCCGAGATATGCTCCAGGCTCCGTCCTGCTGATAACACATATTTTGACTAATTTCAAGATGCAGATCTTCTAAAAGTTCTTCTAAAGTCTTTTCTACAAATTTTAAGTATGAGTCTGCATTAAGTCGTTTAGGTACCTCAATTGTCCCTATTAATCGATTTCCAATAATATTGCACCACATATTAATTGAAAATTGCAACACTTACTAGAAGAGGGTTTTCATTCGACCAATGATGGTTATTATGGAAATTTACTGCGCCTTCTCTATGAAATGCTGCTTGTCAGTCCACAGTATTGTGGGTATCAAATTTTGATTATTCTAACCATTGCGAAAAATTTAACCGTGAGCGTAAATCCTCATCCTGTAAATCCTGCACTCTTTGATAGTGATACGGATACGCCCCTGATTTCTTACAAGTTGTAATATGAACACTACTTAATTTTGGAGAAATAAATATTACTGTTGTCTTTGGTATGCTAGATACTCTTTCTATTGCTCTCAGGCTCGCTCTAGGATGATTTACAAAATGATTTAAAGCATTTTCCAAATTAAACTTTGTCTGTGGTTTTTCTTGATCACGTAATCTTTTAAAAGATCCTGTCTCCATTAAGCTCTCGTGTACTGTAGAAATTATTCGTCTTACTTCCTTCTATTTGGCTATGTTACGTTCCCTTTGAGCAGTTGGCACTCTTCCATTATACTGTAATGTAACATACCCAGGTTCGTAGAGATTTAGATTGAAATGTGATCTTCTAGTACTTACCTACGTTGTGTTATTTTAATTAAACGTACCTTCGATGCATTGGTTATACTCACGTAAATGGGAGATTTGATGTAATCATAAATAATAGAAACAAACTCAAAACAACTAATTCATTACTAAACAATATCAAATTTGGAGGGTTAACAAATTGTAGCAATGCTGCTGAAAATTGTTATTTAAAACAATGAATGAACTGCCAATTCTAGATCTGTGTTCGGTATTACTTTCACTCTCAAGATTCAAAACTGAAGAGATTTTTGTTAGCATAGCCGACTATGGTCAGCAGGTACTGAGGTCCCATGCGGGAGGCAACTCAGCTATATAGTTGAATGGTTTGGTGCAAAAATCTTGGTTTTTCTTTTACCAGATGATTGTCCAGCACGGGAGAAAATATTAGTTCTTACATCAAGGCTCTTACATCACACTTTCAAGCATCGAGTATAATATTGCTGCGGGGATACAGCTAATCAAAGAATGCGAGAACACAGTTAAGAAAATGACATAAATAGTTTAAAAAAGAAGACTAAAACAGGAGCATAGCTTGCAATGTTACCGTGGAATCCAAATACAGCATTTATCCTAATTAATTAATTAACATAACTGTTTCAGCTAAACAACTGAATTATTTAATGACAATGGTGTTTGTTTAAAACTAATTACATAATGTGATTGAAAAAGGAACACAAACAATAAAAATTGAAACATTACTAACCTGTCAACAGTTGAAGGAACACACTGAAACTGAAGCGCATCTGTTTCTCGTCCACTTCCCATAACCGATACGAAATATAAACTGAACAATTTGAGAGGCAATATGAATAAAATACAGAATTTGAAGATGGCATACCTGGTTACTTCAATACAACAATCCATAAAAGAAGTGTAAATCAGCTAGCTCGCCGTTTATAAAATCATTGAGGGTTTTCGAAGTTAGAAATAAAGGTTCCAAAGTATGTAATAGTCACGACATAATAATGCTTCAAAGAACTAGCAAATCGTCAAAGGAATTCTTTGTCTAAGTAACAGATAACAAAGTAAACAAGCTTTTGTTTCATGACGCACTATTACTATGCCTACTTAATGATTACACTATTTGTGCTTTTTTCATGGTGGCATAATCTTTGTTCTCATTTTTTGACAAAGCGGTACTCTTTAACAAAGAATACCATTTTTGTTATTTGTATTGAATGGTTCTTTAAGATAGGTCAGATTACCGAAAATCCGTGTGTATGAAAAGTTATGGCAAAAACAAAATAATGTTTTAGTGATAGTGATGTCTAAGCTGCAATCTTTAAAGTGAATTCACTTATGTACCATAAAAACATATTATATACCAAGTATAATTAAAATTTCTAAAACTGGCCTTCGTTTTCGTACGAGTATACAAGACCCGTGCTCATTTGGGCCTCCTTTTCAAACTTCATTTAATGTTTTGTAAAATGATTTTGTAGCCATACAAAATAACTTCTCACAAATAAGAAATTATCATGGTAAGGTCTTTGATACATTCGATAGATAGTCGACATACTGGCAGAGCTAGATAGAATAAAGGTTACGTTTTTTAATTCATGGCTTACTGTAGATACTTGTAGACTTGTAAACTTTCGCTATTGCTTCAAATACTACAACTACAACCACTTCAAAAGTGGTCACATAATCCCTTATTATTTGATATCCATAAATTGCATTTATTTTTAAATAGTATGGTTGCTTCTCCTAGCAACTTTAGGTTATCATTTGTTTCACAGTTCGTTATGTACACCTTGATTCTTACTGTGCCCCATAAAAAGAAATCAAAAGCAGAAACATCTACTTCCTTTCCACGAGGACAGGTTTGGCAGAGATGATGTCTTTCTTGTACTGAATTATGAGATGGTGCTCCATCGTATTGGAACCATTCCATCTTTAAACTAACTCCAAACATAATTGTTCAAAATTATTTTGTAACAAATGATAAGTGACGGTAACGTATACCACAATAGTGGATCCAATAATGCAACACAAAACGTTAAACCCGAATTTGATCTGAAATCTCCTTTCATTCACATTGCAGTAGTTTCTTATGTCCAGATATGTTCATTATGCTACAAAATTTAAATCATTGATCTTATCCCGGTGGGGAAGCGACAATATTTACAGCAGTCATCGAGTTAAAGATGACGACTATATGTTTTGTAAGGTAATTCCACAGAGCTGAATTTCCTGGCTTCAGTTGCTCAGCCTATCCAACTAATCCTTTTTTATTCTTCTTCCAGACTGGAATCAACGGCACAGCAGTGACTCCTAACCAATCTGCGGCCCCGAATTCTGTGACTAAGCCAGTGCCACCTCCGAGGGATCACCTGACGACGGAGAAGGACGGCAGATTAMTTAACAGAGCAKCTGCTCCKCAGTTGCCCGCCAGGATCAACAACAATAACAACATCACAGCGACTCCCGTACCTGCAGTAGGAGAACCCACCAGGGAACAGCTGGATAGCATTAGGAAATACCAGGTGAGGATGAGAAATCTTTGGTAGCAAGTTTACTTCGAAAGCCTTATTGTAGAGGCTATATTTTCATGAGAATCGACAACCACCATATTAAGAAGGTTTAATAATATTCTGTTTGAGGATTAAAGGCTTCTTAATTCCCTTATATAATTAATAACTGTAATGTATCGGTATGGCTGGATCTTGGTCACTTTTCTAATTCTTCTTCATTTGTTTCGATTCTTCGTATTTTTGAAATATGTTCAACTAAATTAGTTTCAGCAATCCTCTCTTTTCTTGGTCAGCAGATCGAAATTTACTGAAATGAGCGTTGGAGGTTGCTTTTTCCAGAATAATTGTCATATATAATAATAAATAGTTCAGTTTTTTTTTATATTTTTGGCAAAGCCACATGGGGCCTTCTTCGGTGGCTTAATAAGTAATAAACTCGTAGAGCGGTCATTGACGAATACTTGAAGTTAACAACACTGTGCATGGAATAAAACACATTTATATTTAATCAAAACAAAAATTTGGATTGGCAATGGGAAACTCTCTTTCACCATTCTTAGCTAACCTTTTCTCAAGTTACCTGGAAAATAATCTTAAAACTACAAATGAATTTCCGATATTGTGGTATAGATATGTAGACGATGTTTTTGCCATAATAGACTATAACTTTAATAATGATAATTTTACACAAAAATTAAATTCATTATATCAGTCAGTAAATTTCACTTTTGAACTAGAAAAGGATTTCCAATTGCCATTTCTAAATTTAACATG
Organism: Rhyzopertha dominica; assembly: GCA_025024175.1. NCBI lineage: Eukaryota > Metazoa > Arthropoda > Insecta > Coleoptera > Bostrichidae > Rhyzopertha > Rhyzopertha dominica. Next base: position 49,465,736 of record QCXZ01000041.1, read on the forward strand.
ATCAAGAAAGGATGATAGAATCACGTTTACCGACACATACAGATAATTTCATCAAAAACAGTTCTTGCAGTCCTTTCAAGTACAAAATGTCTATCTTTAATAGTTTGATACATAGGTTACTAAATGTTCTATTATCTACAGAGAATTACAGAAATGAACTATCATATATTTATAATTTAGCCAAAGAAACCATCAGTAAGTTATTAAACAAACACAAATATAAATTAATTTTGCAATCTCACACGCATCTTAGTCCGGAAGAAAAACCATTTTCCATAGAAAATTTAATATAAATCTGGCTTTTGGTAACAACTACACATTAAGAAACTTATTAGACAACATTTTTGATGAAGAAGACCTCTTAAACAAATCTGGAATTTAAGAAATCAAATGCTATAACTGTCCAAAAAAGTACATTGGCCAAACAAAACGTAATGTAAATATTAGATTCAAAGAACATACCTATGTACCACGCAAACAATACAAATTGAGAAAAATCTGCACTGGCACTACATAATATTAAAACAGGTCCCAAATTTAATATAGCCAACGTGAAGAACATAAAAACGTCAACACACGCCAACTTGAACCCATTAGAGGCTGTTTACATGAAGTGCAATTCTAACCCTCTGTTAAATACTGATCTCACACCCTTAAATAACCCACTTATAGCATTAGTAAGGTCAAAAATGTAATACAAACTAATTATTTTCCCACACTACACAACTCTGTATCTATGTTTACGATATGTCAAAATGTGAATTGTTTTTAATTTAGTCATACTTGTTCAGCCACCGAAGGAGACCGCTTGGCGTTTGAAATGCTGACATTTGGCTTTTCTAAAAATATAAATTGGAAGTAGGATCAAAATCAAGTATTTTGATATTAATTAAATGTCATATATGTTTCTGTCTTCAACGTGTTGTATTTCTGCAGTCAATCAGTTTACAGTGGTGTAGCAAAGCTGTGAAAGGTCGTCACCAAATTGTGGAAACCTAAATTTTTGGTGCAATTAGAAGTTGGTACCTTTGCATCATTTTATATGTTTTTTTTACTACGAAATAAATTCACATTATTCTAAAAATCAATGACTTATTAGTTCTAGGTTGCTATGCGCTACATACGACAGATCATTATGTAATTAGGTTTAAATTTGCTAGCCTTGTGACGAAACAGCAACTTCATTGCCATAACCAGATCAGTGTAATTAACAATATTTAAATGACGTGTTTGTTGCTTGTTTGGTTGCCTATGCTGGCTTTTGTTTTAATTATTTCGCGGCTTTCTAACGCCAAGGTATTATTCAAACTACAATTGGATAACGCCCTGTACGCAAATCAGGAAGAATTCTCAAGAATCGTTGGACCGCGACGAAATCTCGAGCATGCTAACGGCGTGAGTTCGAGCAAACATTTCCGGTTAGCAAATTAATGCATTATAGACAACACAAACAGGACTATTATAACATTAATTATTTCTGATCAGAACTGATACCGTAAATAGAGAGATTTAATGGATTACGAAGAATTTTCGCCATTCCTGAAAGCCACTAGCGTAACTGATATTTCCGTAATGTTTATTTTGGACAGGTAGGTATACAAATTGTTTGCTTGTTGCATCCTTCAGACACGTCGATAAATAAAAAATGTAAAAAGGTTCGCTCATATGAAGGTTAAAATTATTAAACGTAAGAGCAAGTATAATGATCAAAACAGGAAATATGTCTAATGAAGCAGCATAAATTAATACTGGATTTTACAATCTAAAAAAGTATAATATTTTGCACTTCGTCACACTTCTGGTAACACTTAGGGTTAGGCCTCAAAACAACTAAGGCAACAATTTTACTATCGTTTTTGGTTATACAGTTTTTTCTTTACTTCATTACTTTTCGTTGAATTTAACTGTTTTCCGGAAGAAGCCTTTACTCCAAATTTTCACCTATTTGTTTTTTTTTGAGATCTACACTGTCGTATGCTGCAACAAATATATTATATATTGGAACCCGCTTCTCCCAGTCTTGTCAACTAGCTTCCACTTTCGCAGTCTCACGTAATTTTGTCATTCCACCCTTCACGATATTTATAAAATCTTGTGGTTAGGATCGATCTATTTTGGACAGTTTTTCGCATTTGCAGTGGTACAGCTACAGAACACTTCATGATTTATAACATTACTTATGCATTTTTAGTCTACTTTGATCCTCCTGCACTTGATGATTCGAATGATATCTGCAACTAAAAAAGTCAAATTTTTATTAAAATGGATTTGGGAACTAAATTTATCGTGGCATCAAACTAAAGGCAAAAGCAAATATGTACCTATTAAAAACGCAAAGCCTGCTTGAAAAGCCTTTCGACATATAATTATAGTGTTCCATATATCTTTCAAGAAACCTGTTCTTTTGTGTTCTATCTCGTCATTGTTTTCTTTGTAAATTTAAAAATCCAGAAAGGTAAACTATAAGTGCTTTCTAACTAATTGGTGAATTTTATATTTGGATTTTAACATTGTTTATAAACCTACACAACTCTAGCATACCGTATTCCGAATGACAAAAGCGTTAGCTACCCACTTGTACCAACATTTTGGTTTAACATGAAAATTGTTAATCGCTACCTTTACGAAGTTTAGCATAAAGAAATTGGCCAGTACGGGATGTAAAGATGTCTATAAAAATTATCATACTATTATAAATAAGCAGATTTTAAAGTGTTCACATAATTTGGCTATCATATCAAGTAAATTTGGATTTGATAATAGTAGTCGATCTAAGTATGAGTACTTTCGTAATTACAGAAATCACTAACTAAAATATACAGTCTCTTGGTAACTTCAATAAAATCTAAAGATTATTTGATGAAACTGTGGGTTTTGCCTACGTAAGGCTTCAAATAATTAGTACCAAATTTTGCTAATTTGTAACAAAGACTATCGATTGTTGGAAATCATTATATTTTATTATGTATCTTAAGCGAACTGTACAACTTTGATGTCTTGCATTCTGAAATACTCTTTTTCTTCATTTGAAGGGTTCGATGTTTTCATAGATTATCGGTAATTATGGAAAATTCTTCATATACTAAATTGATTAAATTTACTGCAAATCTAAAATTACTGTCGCTAAAGTTTTGTCAGCTACATTGCCTGTGATTTTTTCTATTTAAATGCTTAATCTTATTATTTGATTCTTTGGAAGCAAACTTATTGAACAAATCGTCCAAATTCATAGTTATTTTTTATGACATTCTGTGACACAGAAAATTTGGTACATTTACAAGTGAAAACCCGAAAGAGGTTGAGAAAATTTGTTTGTAGTGGCAATTGTCTCTTCGGATGGGATCAATATTAATATTTGGTGTCGAGAAACTCGAAGCTTTGCTTCTTTAAAAATTGAATTAGGTTGATATTATAGTTCGAATTCATCGGAAAACTGAAATGAATCATGAAAATAAGACTGCAGTTTGTTCTGAAAGGTTGTCACTAAGGAACCTCTAGCGACTTTCTTTATCCATTCACATGAATAGACATAAGCCTAAGTGCAAACCATGCGGTACCTCAATCTTTCCTTGATATTGCTTAATTTGCAGCCGTGAATAGCCAAGATTTCAAATGTTACAGCTAAACGAAGCCTTAACATTCAATCCATGGGCCCCACAATTTAATGCTTATCGTGAACCTCCTTACCGCCTATAACTAATCATAATTACAAAATAATCACATTGGCTTTTATAAAAAAACATCTCCCTGACCCAAAAACCCTCTCGATGGATTTCTATGACTCCGTGCTTCAGTGGTTGCGCCGTTCTTTGAACGGGCCAGATGCTCACAGTTTATGGTCCCATTTGAGATAACGACGAACACGAATTCTCACGCATCAGGAACACTCGAGGTGCCGCGTGAGAATTAAATCGTTCCCAGTTAAAAAGCCCAACAAAGACCAATTAATTAGAATGTATGATTTAATACGAAAATTCTCCTTTCACTGTTTGTATCAAACGCCGGGCCACTATAGCACGCACCGCGGTTAGAGATGCGTGGAAGCACATTAGATTGATGGATGATCTGATGTTACTGTAGATTTTGTCACAGATTATTTGTTTAAATACGAGGCATGTTTTTTAAGTAAGTACCGTTTTGGAATTAAAAAAAGACGTGCAAACATATCGCAATAATTTTATCTTACATGAAAGCCTGTATCTTAATCTACTTTTCTACATAATTTCCGTGAATATTGAGGCACTTGTCATAACGTGGCACCAGTTTTTGAATACCCTCCTCATAAAATTCTGCCGCCTGACTTGTTAACCACTGTATCACAAATGTTTCGACTTCGTTATCGTCTTGAATATGCTGACCACCCAGGTGTTTCTTCAAGTGCAGGAACAAATGGTAGTCGCTGGGCGCCAGATCAAGGCTGTATGGAGGATGATTTAGAGTTTCCCATTTAAAAGATTTGATGAGATCTTTGGTCCGATTAGCCACATGTGGACGGGCATTGTCATGCAGCAAAACGATACCCTTACTCAACTTGCCACGTCTTTTGTTCTGGATTGCACGACACAGATTGTTCAATGTCTTACAATAAGGCGCTGCATTGATTGTCTCATTACGAGGCAGAAACTCCACTAGCAATACTCCTTTTCTGTCCCAAAAAACTGTGCACATGATTTTCCGGGCAGAAATTGTTTGCTTAAACTTCACTTTTTTGGGTGATGATGAATGTCGCCATTCCATGGATTGTTGTTTCGATTCTGGTGTGACGTAGGCCACCCATGTTTCGTCACCAGTAACAATTTGGTATAAAAAATCTTCACCTTCATTGTGGTACCGCTCAAGGAAAGTCAATGCACTGCCTAAACGTTGGGTTTTGTGCAAATCCGTCAACATTTTCGGAACCCAACGTGAACACAATTTCCGGTAATTCAAGTTATCGGTCACAATGCGATACAAAACACTACGAGAATATTGAGGAATCAAACTGTAATGGCGTCAGTGCGTAGACAAGAGATGTAGGTAACCAGCGCGCATGCGCGGAACGCCGACCGTAGCGCTGCGGCGGCGGAATCGCAAAACGGTACTTACTTAAAAAACATGCCTCGCACTTTAGCAGTAGTTGATAACATTTCTATTGCTCTATAATTGTTAACATACCTGCTTTTATCAGACTTAAATCAGGGAGTAACTTTTTGGTAGATTTCCATTCAGTTCCGAAAACGTTGGCCTAATTCAAATCAAAATTAAGACTCAATGGGTAACTCAGGATATCAGTACAATCTTTAAAAAATGAACATGTTTTGGGCTTCAATTTTTTATTGCACTTTTTTACAATAGCGGATATTATATCAAACCTATCTATTTCATTATAATTATAATTGGGTTTCTGCGGGCCATATGGTGTTGTATTACCGTACACCAGTAGAAAAACAACTTGCAAGTGCGTCCGCTGTTGGCCATCAACTTCTTTTGACCTTATTTCATACTTTTGCAGTTGATTTTTATTTTGTATTTGGTTTTTAACATAAATCCAAAGATATTTAGTATTATGCTGATTACTTTCTTCGACATCTTTAATATAAACACTATACGTAATACTAATTGATAATTATGCAATGATCTCTCTAGTGAACCAWGCTGGATATTTCCTTTTTCTCGATTTCGATAATGGACAYGCAGGTCAAATATCCTAAYAATTACATTATTTTAATTATATTATACCCACAAGCAGCAGTTTTATATATTAAYACTAAATATAAAAGAAATAGAATTGAAAAAGTTTCTTATTAATAAATATATCCTTACATGAAAAACATAAAAGCAATTCATTAGGTTCCAAAAAATCAATACTTCTTTGATTTTTAATACGGTATAATTTCCTTACTGGCAGCATACCATCAAAAGGGAAAGTAAATTCTTATGAAGTCAAGTTTTAGTTTTAAAAACTTTATCTAAAGCTGTTCGCGTAAATATTTTGAAATGCGCGAAAGAAATATATAGATGTAAGATGAAGTAAATTAAATTTCAAATAAACAATTTTGAGTATTTTTATTTGAATAAATTAAATGTTGCTTTATATATAAATATGCGATAGCAGTCATGGACTTTATTTGATAGCTGATGTAGTAATTAAAAAAGAACAAGCACAATTTACATAACACATTTTTATATAATGCGAAGAAGATTAGCAACACATACGTATTGTTCTCGAATGAACCAAATCATATTTACCTAATTAACCTAGTATAATCATTTAAAACTTTACATACGTGAGATTTTTTTATATTGTCGAGAAAGTTAGTAGTTAATTTAGAATACAACAGTTGCAATAGCCAATACAGTTTTCTTATACATCTAGCTTTTATTTCTTGGTAGGTTTTATTCAAAACAATGGTGTTACCAACTCAAACTACACTACTATTTTCGTATTATGAAATTTTGTCATTACAACGGTTAAATTTTTTTAACTTATATTAATAATATCAAATATGATGGAGGCTTTAGCAATTAGAGGACCAGATAGATACAACTCTAAAACTAACACCTGAATTTTATTCTTTGAGCGCAAGGGAAAATTATAGATAATCAATCCTACGGATTTTATCAAAGAAATAATATAAATCGGAAAAAGCCTTTTAATTTTGTATTGTCTTTGTGATTTCAGAAAAAAGGACTAATAAAAGTTATGGGCAAAAGTAACACCCAGGTTTATGAATGAAAACCATGTTAAAACGGAGAAATATAGTGTTTAACCGTCTCATATATATTCCCAAGCAGTATGATTTCAAAAGATTTTGCAAAGTTGCATAGAATGAAAATGGGTCTGTAGTTGTCTATATCCGTTGCAGAGCTCTTTTTAAACACTAGGAAATACTGAGGATTTCAATATTAGATTGAATAACTAAAACAATGGGGATAGAAATACCAGAGCACAATTTTTTTAGAATGGGATTGAGAACTCCATCTAGTCCAGTAGTAAAAGCATTCTTCGCCCTTTTCAAAGCGGAATACATCTGTAATACAATTTATACACAATGTACCGAACGCCTGTGTTTCAACAAAAGGAAGGGCAGTATTATGACCATTGTTTGGCATAGTATATACACTCCTAAAAAAAGAAGCAGAGGAGTCTGCTATAGACTCATATATAGACTAATCATGAAATTTCATACGTAATTCTGGAAGTCTTACTCTTGAGATGAACGAATGACCAGAATTTACGAGGATCCAATCAAACAGATCTTTCAAAATATCTTACAAATATCGTCTGTGCGAAATATTAATTAAAGTTTTACATATTGAGCGGAGACCCTTAAATTGACCAAGCAGATATTAATTTTATCTATTCGTACTTTGGATGCTTCGGACTTGTTCTTTAAATAGATTCTTTCTTCAAGTGATTACAGATTATCCAGTATTCTTGAGTGTTAAATAAATGTTATTCCAATACAAAAGTTTTAAGTTAAGCTTTGCTAAATACGATACTAATGCACTTGCTGTGACCTGAAGATATTGAGTGGATCTTACATAATTGTCTTTTTAACATACCTTTTAATAATTATAAAACTTTTAGCGCTAGACACTTTTTTTTGTATGTATGCATTGTTTTCGTCATCGCACCCATCTCTACTCCAAAAACATTGGGGGATCACCTGTATGCGTCATTAGAAACCAAGTTTTGAGCATCGCTCATTTTCTATTCAAGGCACACGGCGTTTGCCTATCGCCTGGAAGGCCAAGCGCATTTTTTCACCGTTCGAAAAACGCCTTGCATTGTTGCAACGGCGTTCGTCCTTTTTCCAAGAGCGATTTTTGCATTTCACCGTTTCGTAATCAATATTGCCTTCCGCTAGTGGCTCGTGGTGCTAGAACCAGGTGGGAGTACTACCTGTGTAAATATTAACTAGTAAAATCGTGTGTGCGGAATGGACGCAACTATCTTCGGCGTCGGTCTTTTTTCGACGAGGCTCTAGTACCTTTGGCCGCTATAATCGCGTTTTTTTTTTTCAAAACGATCGAGATGATAAGAAAGTTGCGATAAGTCTCGTGAGATAGCATCAACTTCAATGTAGCGGTGTAAACATTTTTGTGTTTTAGTGTCAATTGTGCAGGTGGATGCTTGTTATGTGGTACTATAGTGTCACCTGTGACGATGCAGGCCGTATTGAATAACAACAATAATAATTATTATACCCATCAGGTTGGTGCGATGTTTTTTCATTGGTATGCTCAAGGTTTTTAGAAGTTATGTCATTGCTATTATTGTCTGCAAAAGATGGGATGTCCAATGGAATTACAAGTTCGATTCCTTAATGGTCTCATGTATTTTCAAAATGTTGATGATAATTATTGCTTTTTCTTCAGAATTTCAAAACATCTGTGTTTTGCATCAACTTTCTACATCTCTCTCAAACCTCATTAATGTATGAAACCTTGTATTGGAGATTCATTTAATGGTCAATTACTTCCTCAAAATATAGATAATTAGGCAGATTTTAGATTATATATCGTTACGTCATTCAAGATTATTTTTACCTCAATAATCAAGGTAATATGGTCGTATCTTAGCAGATATAGGTATGGCAAAAACGTTTTTTATGTATTTATGAGAAAAATAAACACGCTAAAGTGATAAATTCAATTAACTCCTGTTGGTAGATGTTTTAGGAAACAGCAAAATGGTATATTGGTAAACGGTACCTATTTTTATCTCATTAAAACTTATTCCTCCAAGGACGTATTTTGATAACACTTACTGTGTTTTCTTTTTGCTAGCAGGACAATAATATAAATTATTACAACTAGTATCAGTATATTTCTCGAACTACAGTGCATGTTACATTTACGAGACATAAAATTTCAGACAGTTATCAGAAGTTTATTTTCCATACCATTCCTTTGTTGATTTTACTATATTTGCCTATGATAGAGTGGCGTTGCAAAAAATGGAATAAATTACGAATTTTTATGAGATACATTGTTGATGTCCATATTCGCGAATTTTTCATAATACTAATATACATTTTTGTATGGTTGACGTAAGCTTTATTGGATTACCATGATGGAACTTTATGTGGCTTTTCTTATCGGTATGCCATAGGTTTGTTCTTCATCTTTTCATTAATTTACTTTCAGTTAATAGGTTTTTCGAAAAATAATTCGTCTTTCGTCATAATTTTGTCCACTAATCTGTAAAAATCTTCCCATTTTTCAATAGCTTCTAGCTCATTTACAACGATACTAAGCTGATTTTCTGCAACCTGATTGAAACTGCTAAATTTAAAAATAATCTACAAAAATACATATTTATTTTATATGTAAAATGAATAACTAGTTCTTTGTTACTTAGAAAAGTTGGCTAACTGTAACAAAATAATGTTCAGAAAATATTTTTTACTATATAGTTAAAGTTTTAAATAAATCATAAATAATGTAAATGATACATCACACTGAAATTGAGGTATTTTTCAATAGTATCTATATCTTTTTAAAATTCGTGTAAAGTTAGTTTCAAAGAATCATATTACCACGTAAACTATAGAAACGGAAAAATCGCCACTACAAACACAAAAACCAACTTACCTATTACAATATAGTGAAACAAAAAAAATAAACGGCAAATACTGTCTTATACCACTACCTACTTTATGAAGACGGCCGCGTAATGGTTGAAATTCTTGCAATTTGTTACGCCAAAAATAATGTAGGATTAAAAACATTGGTATTATCATTACTAAATAACCTCCAAAAAGTCTACTGCACATTGGATACAAACGTTCAGTAAAAGCTAATTTAAGCCATCTAAAATTGACTATGTGTAAGTTTTGTTAGAATCCCCAAAAAATATTATAGGTTTGGTTTGGATTTAATTGGCAACCTGAGAGAAATATATTTAAACACAAATTCCGATGGTAAAGGATTTTTCAGACCTTCACAAACTGTAACTCACTATGAAGCTACGAGAAGAGTATTTTTTTTAATTCACTTTAAAAATTAATCCTGTTTTATAGAGAGTATTGTATTTGATTTGCACGAAACAAGAACGTGTCAGAATAGAGAAAAACAAGTCTTTACTAGGAAGCGCTGTACCATCAGTAACACAGTTATCAAATAAAACAAATCTCGCTTTTCTTAGCCACAAAGCACAAGTAACTGAGCTAAAAACAACTCGTTCTTTGTACCCTCATAATTTAGATTCTGGAGCAACCGGTCATCATTCATTCAAGATGTCCCCCTTTTTTGTTACCTTTAACTGATGATAGTGGAACCAGTCATAAGACACCGCTAGCCGAGTTAACCACGTAATTACTATACCTAGGAACCTGTTCTACTCTTATCTCCAAGGCATCTCGCATCAAGTATTATACAAATGCTCCAGGGCATGCGTCATTTACTGGAATCATTATTATGGTGCTTCAGTGTTATTTTGTGGCAGCCTTGTTTTTGGAATGAGAATAATTTACATGACTACTAAAAGACGAGAAAATTTCGGTAACAACCTTTTTGGGAAACTTTTGAGGTCGTACGACGGCAGAGTTGTTTAAATCATATACGATTACTAGTTATCCCATATTATCCTTTGCCCAAATCAGATTTATTATCTTACCTATCTGAAGAATCAGAAACGACATTACTACTTCATCAGAAGAAAAACCAGTGAAGATTTATGTATGTTATCTTAAATAAGAGATTATAACAATGAAAGCCTTGATAATTTCTGTATGGAAACCCAAAGAGCTGATATGCTTTAGTAACAATATTTACTGTGTCTTGACTGAATAAAAATCTTTGATCAAAATCATTTATACTGTTATACCGAAAAGCCGTTAATAATAAATAATCATTGTTAATAGAGCAGGTAGAATACTGTTTTGTTAAATGACGGTCGATTAAGAGTGCGCCATTTACCTATACTCATGGACGTACCCCTGGACCTCGGTTGCCAACTCTGGGACCTTCCAATTTCCCATAGCTGGTTAATTATGTGTGTACACCTAAAAATTGTCTTATTTACCAAATTCTAAATACCCTAAAATTTATAAGCAAGTGTATTTCATAATTTTCATCCAGCACTCACATTTCACCCTTGCAAATGACCTTCTCTAATAAGTGATTTCCAAGCTTAATTGATGCCATGTGCGTTTTGAAGCTGTAACTGCAACATTCTTGCTGTTACGAATCGTTGTCTTAGGGCGGATATAGCTTTAAAAGACTATCTTGGTCAGGACGAGTCAAAACATGATTTCTGCTTAGTTCAGCCCTTCTACCTTTTCTTATAAAGATTGTTCAACTAACTACTGTTATATGGAATCACATCTGAATCTGTCATATATTCGGTGATAACTCTAGCTTTTGTACCAAATTTCTAAATTCACATTACATTTTTACAATTAATACAAAAAAAAACTAAAAATCCATCCGAACTCACGTTTTTTATTTAATATAAGTTTTAGGAATCCAGTTAAAGCATTATCAGTACGAATTAAGGCTAGGTTAAAGGAATTTCTCTTATGGGGTTTCCAATGTAAAGTATTGAATAAATAAATAAGTTATTTGAAGAGATATTATTTTTATTCAAAAACCAGTGTAATCTGACAATTATTATCTACAAAATGGCCGAATCAAAAATTTTAAAAACTTACGGCAAAAATAATTACGATTTGTTTAAGAACGCGAAATGCTGAAAAACGTAAAAATGACTTATTTGAAAAACTTTTTCGGCTGAATGATAGATTTTTGTCTTCTGAGTATGATGTTGTTTTTAGTTTTTTGATAGCGTTACTAATAATGAAAATATCTGTTCAATACTTTTGCTAAACTTTTCGGCCCCGACCCAGTGTTGATTTACAACATACCAATTGACGGCACTTGAGTAAACAGCCATTGCAGTTTATGGCGGGAGGGTAACCTCAGGTATGGATGGTAGAAAAACGCAGGTATGGGGATGACGAAACGATTCTTCGAACTACTGCTTTTATATTTATGCACTATTATTTATTCATTCATGCCGAAAGTTATTTAGATAAGGAGTTAAGTTCTGCTCTGCAACTTTATGTCGTTGGGACGCATAGAAAGCATACAGGGCGTGTAGTCCCAAAAGTTCATATTTACAAAGTCAATTAAAATCAATACGACACTAATTGCGCTATGCATATATGAACTATATATGAATAAGTTAACATAATTTGATGTTAACTATTAAAAATCAATTTGCCAAAGTGTTTTTCTTATATCTTATGTGCRATCCGCTTTTTCGGATTTGTCAGGAACACTTTTATTCCTAAATTAAAGAATATATTTCCATGTTGAGGTAGCAAATATACAGTTTTGTCAGGCGCCTGACTGTCGGATAAATTGGACACCAGTTTCCTGGTAACTGGTAACGTAAACAATTTTAATCAATTTTGCAAAACCACCTAGGACCAAAATAAATATGACGAAACTGTATATTGGCAGGTAAAGGGTTGATGATCGCTTCAATACGACTGAAAGTCTGAGTTGCTGTAATTTCTAATCCGGAATTCCAACTAAACATCAGTTTTGCGAAAGGTAAGTATAATCGGTTTTTGGGACCAGAATATGTATTATTGAAGACAATCTGCATGAAACTGTTTGTACCTCTAAACCTGAAAACTTTTTCCACTGACTCATGGCAACCGCCCCCATAGAATGAAAGAGGGGGTTCACTAATATAAAGCCTCAGAATTATTCAAACCTACCATTTATGCTGTTTGAGATTTTGTGTGACTGTGTGACTTTAGTGTTACGTTATCTGAAAGAAAATTAGTAAAGATGGCAAGACGAAAAGGTAATGGAAGAACTTTGTCTTCAAAAAAAAGAAACAGGGAAAATATTGGTTCTCTTATCAAACACCATCAAGTAAAAATTTTTCTAAAAATCCGTTTAGTAGTTTATAGTTATATATAGTGAAAAAAGATCATTTTTGGAGTGAAAAAATGCTTCCAAAACTTCAAAGATTTTATTTCCGTTCTCTTTTATCAGAACTAGTTGATGTTTGTTCATCTTTTTTTAATACACACATTTATAATTTTGCTGTAAAGATAATTTTATGTACAGATTGTGAACATTAACTATATGCTTTTGATGTTTGGTAAATATATGTATTTTTTTCTTGAACGTTTATTATATTTTCTATTATTAAAAAAATATTTTTTAAAGTATTTTTTTCATGAGGTGTTGACATTTTTAATAATTATATAAATTATATATAATAAATTTGAAAGCAATATTGAAATAAAAAAACCGTTTGTTTAAAACTTTATGAGTAAAGTCACTGATATGTCTGTGAAAAGCGAACATCCGATTCTCAGTAATAAGTAAATATCTTTGAAACGACAGGCATCAGATAGACCCACAAAATGTTGTAAATCAAAAATACTCTTTGTTGTGGCATCTGCATAACCAGTAGCGCAATAAACGCCCCAGGCCGACCGGGCTGACAGCTTTATGGTCAACATCCTAAAATTGAGTACGGCTGTCCCTTTAACCTAGCCTTAAAACCCGATGTGTTTGTTAAAAATGCAATTAAATATATTTCATTTTATTTAAATGAACCTTAATTTGGTTAAAKTATTAAGTAGTCGATTAATTTTTGAGAACAATGCACTGGCGATCTAAGATGTAACTGAACGCGCCTCACCTGAGTTCATCAATAAAGGAATTAGTAATAAAGGGGCTTTATATGATCAGTGTACATAGAAAATATATAAATAATTCTGATCTTTATTTCACAGAAGATGTTTTAAGTCGCCTTGCAGAAAATCCACGAAGATTATTCATGGAATAAGTACTTCATGAATTACTTAATACCTATATCTTATAAACATTTATTAAAGCTGGGTACGCCCATGTCTATACTGAACAGATTTTCTTGAAATAAACGACAATCGTTATCTGAATTTCTGTTACGATGTATTTCAAGGTTATCAGTCACGAATAAACAAGACCATTACTTGATCCTTGCAGTACAAGAAATGTCGCAACTGTAGCAAACATTTTGCTAAAATCAATATATATATATATTACAACTACCTGGCCTCTGTCATTAAGTAACTCTGATAGATATAGGCTAAATAATTAATTAATAACCAACTAAGCTTCTGAAAAATCTTCGTTCCAAGTTGGTGAAGTATTTTAGGAAACCCTTTCTGCAAATTTCTCATAATGAACTTGTGAAGCGATTTATTATTAAGACACTTTCGAGCATAAAGCATCGTAGGTGATCTTTTGAAGAAAGATCTGTGGGTATTTAATACAGAATTTCCATACTTCGATCGTATAAAGAATAATAACATAAAGGGCTTATTACATTTTAACATAATCTTCCTCTAATATATTGCATTTGGTATTCTTATCAAGAATATCTAAAAGATTCCTTTAATATCCCCTGCTTATTACTTATGCTTAAAAATCTTTGTTTACTGGTCTGTTTTTAATTTGCTAGTTTCAATTGTTTGAACTTTTTTTAATTAAAAAAATTGAATGCTTCTGTATCTTTACAGGAACAGCTTAAGAAACGGAAAGAGGAAGAGGAACGCATCGCAGCGCAGAACGAGTTCCTGAATCGGTCGCTTAGGGGATCCAGAAAGCTTCAGGCCTTAGAGAGCAAACCTCAAGGTGCTGTGAACGATGCCTTTGCTGAGGATGACGCCCCCAGCTCCAGGGCCGAAACACCGACGTCTGCAGAGAAGGAGGTCGTCCATACGCCGTACGGTAAGGAGAATTACATTACTTACGCTTTGTATGCTTCTTTTTTTTCATTCAGGAAATGAACTCTTGCTTTATTAGCCTCACCTACTGTTTTTTATTTCTACACTATTTGATTTCATTTCGCTTTGATTTTCTCCACCGTTGTTGCCATTTATTTCTAAAGCTTCTTGTTTTGTTGGTTTTGTTTGAGTGCCATGGCACTCATTATGCTCATTATGCATAATGAGCTAACGCGTTCATTGGCAAACACATTTTGATTAGTACTTAGTCCTGAAGGCACTATATATGGGGTGGATCTTCCCTTTGAATTGAATGCTAACCATACCAAAACCTTCTTCTGAAACTTGGCTTGACGTTTGAATGTCACTTCTTTGGGCATTTCATTACCATCCTTAAAATAGTAGGTGTTGTTTGCCTTTGAATCACTGCCGTCTAGTGTGAAATAAGACTTACCGTCGATGATAACAAAATTATCGTTAGAAAGTTTTAAATGAGTTTCACGTTATTTTCGCAGTTTACTTCTTTGCTCTTCTAACTGCTTTCGGGTGCGGATTTTCGTTTTCTAAGTGTCACGTTCTTTAACAATATTTCTCACGTATTAATAAATTTTCTACCTAGTTTTCTTAATGACTGCCCAATCTCACCAACAGCCTCCAACTCCAGCTTCTGTTTTCTGTTTTCAATCATTTTTTAAGGCTTTCTTCCACTTTCCACTTTCGCATACTCTTCTAGTGTTATAATACACTGTTTGTCTGGGGGATCCCCATTTTACAAAAATGTTTTGCAGTGAAACATTGTCCTAATAAAATATGTTCCATTTAAAATTCGCCAATTACTGGACGTCGATCGGTTTCCTTCAACTGGATCGTTCTACTTCAAGAAATTGTGTGAATTTTGAAACAACTCAAACTGGCACGAGAAACGTTTTAACCTTCGAACCGCAATGACAGGTTTTCAAGCCTATTATATTTTAACAAAAAAAATATAAAAAGATACGTACGGATTTTTTGTTTACTCACCCATATTTGCATAAACCAGTATCCAGTGTATATTTAACCTACGTACACTTTTTCGG
Source organism: Rhyzopertha dominica (assembly GCA_025024175.1). Lineage (NCBI taxonomy): Eukaryota > Metazoa > Arthropoda > Insecta > Coleoptera > Bostrichidae > Rhyzopertha > Rhyzopertha dominica. Next base: position 49,481,538 of record QCXZ01000041.1, read on the forward strand.
TCTCTGAAATTTTAACATCAATTTTTTTAGTATGTTTAGTTCTGCTATGGGATAGTATAAATTATACAAATGCTTTTCTTGTATTAATCGTAACATGCCAATCCATCCTGATATTCATGTTTGTACTCTTCACTATAAATAGGTCTTAAACTTGCTTCCTATCTAAATTATTTTCTTCTAATGGAATAAATATTGCTTTTTATATCGTAGGCAGTGTGTTTTCCCGTTTTGTCCGTAATAAAGACCAAATTTCAGTTTTGAATAATTCAGGCGTTTATAGTTTTTCATGTAATGATTGCAATTCAGTTTATATTGGACAAACCGGAAGATCCTTTTTAACTAGAGGTAAAGAACATTTGAAACAATTTGAAAAATATAAAAATACAGATATTGTTACAACAAATTCTTCGTTAGCCAACCATTTATTAGTAAATAAACACACTGCCACGCTAGACAATCTAAATTCATTACATTTGTGTAGTAAATCATCTAAATTAAATTATTTGAAATTTTAGAGATTTGTAAAATTATTAACGAACAAAATTTTACTATCCTAAATGATTTTTGTAATTTCAATTGTCCTATTCTAAATTCTTTGTTTGATCTAAATTAATGTTTCGTTTGAGTTACTAGCATTTGGGTTCATTTCAGTTTGTAGTCAAGTTTGCTTGTTTCTGATTTTTGACTTTGTCAAACTGTTAGTTTCCTTTTAATTTTTGTACTGACGATGGCTAACATGTAGCCGAAAGCGCTTTACAATTGTAAAAATAAAGTGGAAGTTCACCTTAAGAATATTTTCTTTAGAAGAATTAATTAATAACTCCACTTAGAGAAGATGGATCAGTTTTCAATTTTTTTCTTGCTTCTGTAGTCTGTTCTATAGTGTTTGGTAATTCGTTGCATCAGCATACAGTAAACTGCAATATAGTTCAGTATGTGCTTTTATATAAGATATATTTTCGCTCATTTGCCTTACTTTAACGATATATTTGATAGTACACTTAAAGAACACAACTTCTATTAAATATTGGTCTTAAACTATAGTTTTAGAATCTACTGATATGTTGGGTTTATAATTTTTTTAGTAAGCACCGACACAAACAATTCATTCATTCATTTCTTGATTACTAATTTATCTATTCATTATGTGTCACAGAAGAAAGAGCAGACCTAACTGGATTTAGCAGCTGTACCTGGGAACATACAAATTTTAATGTTTCCGCGTTGTAATTGAAGCATTCATTCTGAATACTTGTATTTGCATAATTTTATCATCACGTCCAAACAATCTCGTCTGAATTTTTTTGATCGAATTATGAGTTCACAAAGCTTTTTGTGTTTTAACCGTATAATTTATCCTATAATATTGCAGAAATAAAATGTTAAATCAAAACGGTTGCGTGTCAACCACGCCAGACTTCGTGTCGTTGTCATGCAAAACTCTGGACGAGAGGTATTTTTGTTGAACTTCCGGTGACCACCGGAAGCAGGTACATTGCGTTGCGCTTCAGCCCTATTAATAATATAAAATAATTCGCCGCATTGTTTGGAAACGTTCACTGGGATGTGAGGAAATTCAGAAGCGAGGAGTTGTATTTCTTTCTTTTTTTAGGAATGCGGGCGTGCATTTTGTTTACGTCGTTGGATTCGGAGTGGATGCATTCGTTCGGATGCATTTTCGATGTCAAGAGGTTTTTATTTTCCTAAGTTGGGGAATGCAGCTGTTATTTCCGATCTAAATTCTCTTGAAATATGATTTCTCTGAGATGAAAATTTACAAAACGATTTAGTTACCGGAAAGTATATGTGTTATGTGTTATTAAATTTTAATTACTTATATTAATTAAAGGTCATTAATGAAATGGAACATTTAGCAAACGAGGAATTAGTTGCATAATAAAATTGCAATTACATGTATAGGAAACGTTTTTATGTAAGCCTGACATATTCATAGTACTCTCATTTTTATCTTTGAAGGTAACAATTGGAATAAACGCGCCGTTAATTACACAAAATGTTTTTGCCGCCTGTTTGATGGCTATTGTTACCCAATCTTCATTATCCCACATCTTATAAATATTGAAATATTGTATTAATAAAACAGAGAATGTGTAATGTACAGTTTATAATATAGTGGGACTGCATATGCCTACGTGAAGAATTTGTTTCGTTACATTCACATCCTATATATCTTTAAAGAATATTTTATTGTATCAGAGAGAAAATCTTTTCATAACATAACAGTGATTACTAAGGTCAACAACTATCACCCTATTACATTACTACCAGTACTATGAAAAATTTTGGAAAAGATAATTCTTAGCAGCATCAAAAATAAGACAGTCAACGGCTAGCTTCCTCTAACCCAATTTGGTTTTAGAAATAAATGCCCCACCCCTCTCTCGTGAATAATAATGGCATCGAACGTACCATTATTATTATTTTATTTTTTTCACAACAAGTGTAAATATACTGGCAGAAATACTTCGTTCAGTAGCTCTTTGAGAGTACTCTACTTTTATTAATATTGTTTGTTTGTCTTTTATGGACTGTAGTTATCCCTGTTTCATTTGTGTGTACACCGAATATCATTGTTTTGGGGAAATTTAAATCTTCCAGGATTTGATTAAAACTTTCAAATCTTTTCTTGATCCAAGTAGCGTAGCTCCACTTGTACAGTAACTAATATATTATATTTGGTGGCCAAAATTGTCGGGTAAATCGCATATTTCCCCTAATTGATTTGATAGAACGAAAGAGCTTAAAATAATGAAATTAAAAGAATACGATTTCTTAAATAGTCTTTGCATACTAGTCTTTTCTTTTATAGGTTACGGCGACCTGGTGGCCTCCGTCCAGCGGCTGCAGCTGTTGCTGAAGAAGGCCGGCACCGGCGGCGGCGGCTTGGGGGGCCTGGAGGGACGCGTCGCCGCCGTCCAGTCGCTGCTGCTGTCGCCTCACTTCGGCAGGGCATTGGCCATCCACAACAAAGTACAAACGGTCAGGTCGAGGACGACGCAAAGACCTCCCGCCACAGCTCAAATAGCCCTGAGAGACTGCTTAGATGCCTTGGGCACGTCGCAGAGTGCCTACGCCGTGGAATTAGCTACTTTATTAACAGGGTGAGCAAAAAGATCAATTTCCGAATGGATCGTTTGCATAAATGAAAATGAAAGAGCTAGTAACGTAGGTAATCTAAGGGATGTCTGATAGGTGATAGTAGGTTAAAATTGTACTGAGAACATATTGTAGGGTTGCCCTGAAAATTTGCTCTTTCCATCTAAAGTATTCAGTTCCAAATGAGACTGTTGTTACGACTACGGTTCCTACGGTACATTATTGAATCTAAACACAATTAGTTCAAAACACTACTGTTTTAACACTAAACCATTATACTGCACACCCTAGCACTAAAAACAATTGCTTCACTAAACCTTCCACTCGCTTGAAAGCGCTATTCGAATTCAGAACTGACCGTGATCTCTCCGTCGGACTATTTATACCCCAATCGAAATTTCAAGAAGCGCTATCTTCCAGATGTTATCGAAACTTCGCTAATTCTCTGGAGAGTCTGGGCATTGTCGTTAGGATCATTACTTACGGTGTCCTACTAACACCATATGCATGCCTACAAGTATGAACTGCTGGAATGCAATCCTATTAGAGGTTTCGAGTCCTTACTTAACTTTGAACACTTTTTATTAACATATCCCTATACTATCTAAAACGGTGTTTGAGTTTTTCATTATTTTATATTTCTCATCTGGACAGACGAGACGAAATTTTTTAGAGAACGGAAATTTCAACGAAGGCTCTCAAAGAAATGGATTTTCAAGAAATTATTTTTTCATAATTTTTTGTTTGTTAAAAAAGAACACATTAAGATACCTCATCTATGTATTAACATATGAAACATACAAAATAATTTTAAGTTCAGTGATTTCCTTGAAAGTTGATTTCTCAAGAATTAATAAGCTTTTAGTATCACTTCATTGTACCCCGGTGACGACAGCTGGAATTTTTAAAATGTCTGTCGATTGTTCGGGCATTTAGAACCTTAGTATTGTCCTGCGGGATCGCCGAGTTTCACACTCTTGTTTTTTCTGTATCGCGCGGTTGCAAGGAAAAAGTGTACGCAGCATCAGTAAACAACAAAAATTCAAAAACCGTTTTTGGTTTTTTGGTCAGTTACTTTATATATTTTGCCTTTCGAGGTTGACCATGCAAACTGACTAATTAATTCGGATCTCCGTTCATTATTAGAGACATCAAACGATCATCAATTAACAATTAATCCTCAAAAGTCCAAAGTTCTTATATTTGGTAAAAATAGAAACTATATAAAGGATACAATCAAAATAAAGATTGCTAATCAAATATTGCCTTGTTCTACCTCTGCACGAAATTTAGGTTTGGTAATGGATGCGGACCTCAAATTTTCTCAGCATATTCAGTTATGTTTAAGGAATTGTTATGGGGCTCTGAGAACGTTATATCCTTATCAACACGTATTGCCAATTAATTTAAAGATCAAACTAACTGACGCGTTAGTGCTGCCAAGACTAAATTTTTGTGCGTAGTTTATGGACCGTGTCTCACAAAGGTGGATAGTGACAGGGTTCAGTGTGTCCAGAAGTCTTGCTTGCGATACATATATGGCATTCGCTAATTTGATCGAATATCTCACAAGTTAGACAGTACTGGATGGTTAAATATGGAGCACCGAAGGGAGCTCCATTCGGCGGGTCTGTAACATCGCATAATTTTATATAAAAGTTCACCGTACCTTTACAACAAGATAACATTCAAATCGGATGTACACAACTTAAATTTAAGGTTTCAGGGTATGATATCACCTCCTAAACACATGACCGCTCTTTTTTGTAGATGTTTTTCATTTCAAATATATAACCCACTGAAACCTTACAGTTTTAAGAAAACATATAAGAAATATTTGAAAAATTGAACATGAATTCATATTCGTTTCGCCGAGCTGTAACCTCGCATTAATGTATTGTTTAATTAGCTCATGTAAATTCAGCACTTTTTGTATTTGTGAAAGTTTTTTTTTGTTATAGGACTTTTTCTTTTTTTAAGTTGCAATAATAATCCTTATGTAAACCTGTATTGTTATTGCTATTCACTTACAAATTGTCGTATAGTAGTTTAGTTAGGGGCTAAAGCATGTATCAGTAGAAATACTGCCCTTTAGTCCTTTTTGCACGCCGATATTGTTGTAGTGCATAACATATATATAGAATGTATACTAATTTATACGGCACCGCAAATGATCTGGTATTATTATTATTTGCATTGCTGAAGATATTTTAGATGGATAGAGCAGACCAGAAAACTTAAGTAATCGGGGCTATATAGGTTTTCAGTAAATGGCTAACCACCTACCATTGACTACCAAACACTTTGTCCTTGTATATATAGATAGTAAAATGACAAAACCTCAACAATTTGCCATGATTTCACCCGCACAGATATTTTACGGTACTAGTACGTACTATCAAGCAAAGATTAAGTATTTTTTTCTACAAAATGTATGTTTTTGGAGCCACAATAAAAATTTGTTCTTGCTAGAGTTGTCCACAAAAGTTTACCTGCTTTTTTTAATTAGTCCTTGAATTAGCATTATTTAAAAAAATCACKRTATATAAGTAACATTTCTTAAGTGACGTTGCTGAATATATTTTACAGATTACAGGCTCTGAATCATTGCTTACTGTACTCACCTCACAGCACGTGTTTGCGATATTAGAATTATGTTTATTTAAAGACAAGTTGTTACCCAACTTTTATTGTTGCTCAAACATTGGGAATTAAAAAGCAAGCTGATGCAGAATGTGTTTACGTGTATCAGGTTATGATCCTCATGTGGAAAGGTTTTCATTTTCGCCTCAGTGGTCTTCCAGAAATATATTGAAATAATTAAAAAGGATTTACGGAACGGTAGTGTGTCATTCGGGAAAGTACGTGTAAGTTCACATAGCATAGTATGATTGATTGCATATTTTATTTATTGTACGTGTCGATTCAAAGTATACCAAAATGTGAAGGTGCACCATCATATACACACAAGGTAACTAATGAAAATCATTATTTATTTGGAGAATGACATAAAATTCGAATAATAACAAAATTAGTAAAAATAAAGCCAACGGTGTTATTTATTATTCAAAAGTTGTCGAAAATGTCGAAACCGTAACCCTCTATCATTAAAGATACCCTACAATTACAACGAAAATTGGACACCCTATAATTCATGAACCCAGCATTGATATTCTCGTGCCTAATAGAGACGATTAACTATGTCATTTAAGTAAAAGGTTACTTAGTCGGTAAACAGAATATTTCTTGAAAAGTTAGGGTTTTGTTCACGTCTCATAAGCACAACGTCAGTCAGGATCGTCTTCCTGAAGTTCTTGGATCAATCGCATCTTATAAGGATGAAATTTTTCATTTTCTAACGTTACCCCGCTGTTGAGTGGTTTACGTCGTTGTTTATTGCCACCTGATGGCGATATAGTTAAGATTTTCTTCGCTCCCTAATAAAATGTTTAATTTTGTGTCGTTGTTTAATTTGGCAAGCCTTCACATTACTATATAGCTCACATTTTGATTTTTTTTTCACCAGGTATGAGCTGGAGGCGTTGATGTTGGCTCACGACGGGGTTGCGTCGGTTCTTCCCCCGGATTCGACTTCACCACCCGCAGTGGACATCCCGCCTACCCTCCCCGGCCACTACGGCGACGAGAACATCAAGATAATCAAAATAGAAAAGAGCACCGAACCCTTGGGGGCCACCGTTCGCAACGAGGGAGACGCCGTAGTGATAGGTAATTTCTTAGTGACATAACAAAAATTTTTTTTGAGAACCTGTTTATAAAAATGTGTTTTAGTATAAAAAACATGTCTTCTTTTACATAAATAGTAAAGGTCAGACAATGTAAACCGCCAAACAGATTCGGTTTTGTTACAATAATTTTTGAAATATTTCCATTTAACAGTTTCAACTTTCTCCGTATTGTTAGAGTTGTCTTCTTTGCATTTTCCATCGTTTAATCACGTCGGCATTTCCAATGGAATACGTTCGCAACGTAAATATATCTAATGTTTCGATTTAGTATTCTGAACTTCCCCCGTATTGCCAAAATTCTCTTCATAGTATTTTTCCTTTCGCACCTGCATTTCCTAAATGCTAAATGCGATTCAGTGTGGTTTCCACGAGCCGTTAGATTGGTATTCGGTAGTATTTGAAACAGGTGTGTTGTGAAAATTCGCAGATCGGTCTATGAACATATTGTGCAACGTTCATCCAAAAGTTTTTAGACGCTAGAAGCTATTGGTTGTTTCGTTTGAGCTTCGCCCAAGCCGCTTTTGCGGGATTTAAATCACAACGCCCACGTTTCGCTCGATTTTGCTTCTTGTAAGAACCCTCTTCAGAGGTGAGTGTTATAATTGATTCTTTTTGGCTTCGTTGTAAGACGAATTTGTAACTATAGGGTTCTTTTCACGTCCTTGATTGTGATCAATTGTTCGAACTGCTTTTGAAAACGATCGCTTTCCTTGACTGGTTTCTGGATTCGTTGGAGGCCGCTGATCATACCACGTTTTCCCGAACATTTTATCGAACACGCAAGGGATTGTGGATGTCATCTTACCAGAACCGAACCAGCTCAGTCCCGAATCGAGGGATTCAACGTCCCCTAGGATTCAACCCACTGCTTGCGTAACAGATAAGTTAACAATAGTTTCTAGTTTAAATTGACGGTCTTATGCGGTTTTGCCGAGATTTTATAGCTTAATCGTTCCAACATTTAGATCGTAAATTAACTTACTTTAGGCCAACGTCATTCAATCATTGTTTATTAAGATTTCGTTCGATAAAGTACAGTAATTGCAATTTTATTTAATTTTACATATTGTTTAAGTGTAAAATACACATATTATTTAATATTATATAACATATTAATTAGACTTAACTTAATTCTCTAGTTATACATCTCACTTGTACACTTGTTTTTTTTTATCTCTGAAACAACGATTTGTAAAGGGAAGAACTTGTAGACGTACGTGTGCACACTAACGGTATTCCATCGCTATCCCTGAAACAAAAGAAAATGTACGTTTATAAAAATTTGTATTCATATTATCGCGAACGCATACTTACCTTATTAATCCAATAAGCTTTAAATTTTTTAAAGATACTTACCTTGTCATTTTATTGCGTGTATTTGATTCAATAATCCTCTTGCATTTTAATATATTATTCATTTCTAATTTTGTATTCGCACGTCTGACAATAAATCTTGTGTTGCTTTTCGGTGAAACCGTACGCTTTTTTTATTCGTCTCTTACAGCTGCGGTTGGATCACTTAGGGTGGTGTTTTGGGGATTTCAGTGATATTTGTGGGTAAATTAGCGACACTTAGGCAGTTCAGCTCTTGTAGTGGTTGAATTTCCGCTCAACTTTCTTGGTTTTTATTATTTATACATATTTTGGAAGTGAATATACCAAGTAGTGCTCACATTGCTTCCGGAATAATTTGGTTAATTTGTTGATAACCCCGACCCGTCTCCACAGAGCTAGAGAGGCACTCAATTACCTCCTAATATTCGCGCGGAATCTTTAACCTGGGATCAATGGCGAGGGCTTTTGTTTATTATTGTTTCTTGAACGTCACGTTAAAGTTTCTTCACATTTAGCCACTATTATGTAATATTTATACTGCGGATTAGAAATAACGCTAACAAAGCTCATTTTACTAAGTTTCGTCGTCGTAAGGCACCGGCTCACACAACATAATTATTCCAGGCTATTGCGCCAAAGATTCAACTAATATCATTCCGCAACGACCGTATTCGCCTGATTTAGCACAGAGTGACTTCTGGCTATACGGTAAGGCCACCGTTTCGACTCGTTCGAGAAAATAAAAGCTGAGTCGACGAAAGCATTGAAGGGCGTATCGGAAAAGGACTTTTCAGTCTTCGAGAGTTGGAAGAAACTTTGGCATATCTAGTGTTAGCGCTACATAACGTTTCAGTCCCTTCAATTGTTGAAGGTTTCTTTTTTTGGTGAATGCTGCCACTGACGTTTTTATAGCATTAACTGCTAGTTCTTTCCTGTATGGTTTTTGTAGCTTGCTGCGCCAGAAGCGTTCGCATATCCGTGTGCGTAAACACTTTGTGCCTTTGGGCCCGTGTAGTAAAGCGTCGTCGCTGATATATCTATATCAACTAATTTTTCCAAAGCCTTTAAGCTGATTGATCAGTTCCAGGAGACTTGAATGGTTGAAGTAAAGGATTCCCCATTGCTGATCATTTTGTTCTCGATTGTCCAATCTTCTCTGTTTACTCGGTAGTGTTTCCTCACCGGTACTAGTATGACGACTAGCTGCTATTTGCAGAGACCTTATCTTACCTCGATAAAGAAGTGCTTTTTGGAGTCTAGCATACTGTGTATATATATAAAATGATATGAATGCACTAGACAAGCTTCTTCTTTACAGGGAGGATCGTGAGAGGTGGAGCAGCGGACAAGAGCGGCCTCCTCCACGAGGGTGACGAGATCCTCGACGTCAACGGTATCGAGATGAGAGGGAAGAGCGTAAATACTGTCTGTGATATATTACAAGCGATGGAGGGGACTCTGACTTTTCTCATCGTACCGGCCGCTCAATCCAGGGCCCACCAGGGGCGTGATACGGTCCTGCACGTTCGCGCGCACTTCGACTACGACCCGGAGGAAGACATGTACATTCCTTGCAGAGAACTGGGGATCAGCTTCCAGAAGGGCGACGTGCTGCACATAATCAGCCAGGAGGACCCCAACTGGTGGCAGGCGTACCGGGAAGGTGTGTGCCTCATGAAACCGTTTCTGGGCCACTTTTGTGCACGTCGTTTTTTTACAGGGGAAGAAGACCAAACTTTGGCCGGGCTGGTGCCATCGCAGACCTTCCAGCATCAGAGGGAGAGTATGAGATTGGCAGCGGAGGAAAGGATGTCCAAGCCACAGAGGAAGTCTTCCACTTTGCTTTGCGGGAAAACACCAAAGAGGAAAAAGAAAAAAGGGGCCTACACGGACTCTGGGTATCCCATATATGCAAACGCGGTAGATGGTAAGTTAACCACCTGACACCCCTCGAATCATACAGCACCTTTACCAAGAAAGATAATATGTTATTATGGTCACCAATGGTGTATCAAACTTGTTTTTTTTTTTTAATAGAACACCCTATATTCTATTGCGTCAGATTATGGATCTGGATGGTCATCATATGAAGCTAAATCATCATTATGAATGTGCTAGAGGATATACATCATTCAACGCCTCTTTTTCTATGTATTATCTAATCTTTTAAATCAAAAAAATTTACATGATGCCGCAATTTTGCTACATGGGCTTCCTTTATCTTTATGGTGAAAACTATTAATGTTTTGCAGAGTTTGAACAAGAGGAGATTTTGACGTATGAAGAGGTCTCGTTGTATTATCCTAGGGCAAACAATAAAAGACCGATAGTTTTGATAGGGCCTCCAAATATTGGAAGGCATGAACTTAGACAAAGACTGATGGAAGATTCTGAACGATTCGCAGCTGCCATTCCACGTAAGTCACACCCGAAGCCTTTCACAGTCGTATCTTAATCATTTCCCCATGTTTTCCCGCAGATACTTCAAGGGCAAGGAAAGACACGGAAGTAGACGGTCAAGACTACCACTTCATCACAAGAGCTCAATTCGAGGCCGACATTCTCTCGAGGAAATTCGTGGAGCACGGTGAATACGAGAAAGCATATTACGGAACCTCCTTGGATGCCATACGGTCGGTGGTCAATTCCGGGAAGATATGCGTCTTGAACCTGCATCCTCAAAGCTTGAAAATACTCAGAACTTCGGATTTGAAGCCGTACGTTGTCTTCGTGGCGCCGCCCAGCCTCGAAAAGCTGCGGCAGAAGAAGATACGCAACGGAGAAGCGTACAAAGTAAGTACAATGGATGTGGTCGGGTTCCAGGACGTCTAATTTTGGTTTGGTTGCAGGAGGAGGAGCTAAAAGACATTATAGAGAAAGCGAGAGAGATGGAAGACAAGTACGGGCACTTTTTCGATATGATTATTATAAACAATGATACGGAACGTGCGTATCATCAACTCTTAGCCGAAATCAATAGTTTAGAGAGGGAACCACAGTGGGTTCCCGCTGCTTGGGTCAAAGCACTTTAGTAAATGCACTGAGTTATTCCCTTTTCCCAATATGTGATACTTCTTTTTCAAAGTTTGGTCTGGAAGAGCTGAATGAAATGTTGGAGAGAAAAGAGAAAGCACTGTCATGTGTGAAGCTCCCACAAACTGGTCTGTTATAAATTAGAAACAAATTGGAGTTGATTTCTTCCTACTTAAATTACTGGTAAGATGTAATGTTTATTTTGTGGAGTCCTTTTTGTTATTGCTCGTGTTTATTTTTGTAAGCTGCTGCTCCTAATAATTGCATTAGATTAAATAAGTTTGTCTTTTTATAACATTTCGATCTTAATCTAACTCTTTAAAAAGTTTAATATTTGAAAAAGATCTAAATAAAGATCAAAACATTATAAAAACACAAAACTTATTTAATTTAATATAATTATTAGGGAACCAGAACCTACAAAAATAAACACAAGCAATTAAATTACCGGTACCTTTATWTAGTAAAACCTAAATTWATCAGTTCCTTAGTTACTACAAATAATGTAGATTTCKTTGRTCAAAAACAATGCAGATATCATATAGTTTCAATTTTATCTAATAGTTCAGATGTTAAGTGACAAATTTGACTGACTTGTGWCAGTMGGCAGTTGMTCGTTTTGATGTTAACGAATGTTTTTGTCTGACATTTCATTTGAACTCGTGCGGACATAATTCTAATTCAAAATAGCCTTACCTCTTGCTGAAACTGAAATCAAAGTGAAATCGATATTAAAAAAGGTGCTAGTCGCAAGTGGCTAATTAAAAAATCTACTCTGTCTTTCTTAAAGCAAAAAATCGTTATATGGAAACATCACTAGGGTGCTGTGATCGCAGAAGAAAAAACTAAAATGATGGTGTTACGTTAAACCTAGGTTTATAGAGTCGGCAATAAAAAAAAGAACTGTAAATAAATAAGAAACATGAGAATAGGTCGTCATATTTGTTTATAGTGATGTATTTATTAGCATTTCGGAATGTTGTATATAAGAGTTATATATTTGTCTTAGGGACTCGCTCACTAACAGACATTTTAAATCGGTGTTATAGTTGAAAAAATTTCCGAGATAGAAACTTACGGATGTAATTGTTTCCAGCTCAATATTTCGAAAGCTAGATTTTCTTTTAATCTTCGTTGTAGTTATGATTTTGTACTTAATCATAATTTTTAAGTGTATCTGTACAACAAGATATCTTTAATGTATTTTTTACCGGATCATTTCTTGTACTGAAGTCATTTGATTCCAAACTTATTTATTGTATATTAATTGAATGTATATAAGAGATGAATTGTATATAAAATTGTTTAGACCCTATGGTGTCTCTAGAAGTCAACATCCACAAAGGTTTAATTATCAATAGAACTATGACTTCGGGGTTCCTTTATTATCAAATATTTTATTATGCGTAAAATAATTGTTTTAGGATTGCAGAAGAATAAACATTTCTCACAAATCGACACGGATCTTTTCACGAAAACCTGTTTTCCTGGTTTATTGCTCTAATCCTTCCTCGTTATGTTTACATTTTTGCATTTTTCACATACCTAATATTTTTTTTGAAAATACGTTTACGGGGATTAATTAAGCTGTATCAGATTTTGGCAATTCATTAGGATTAATAATAATAGTTTGAGATGGCCGACCCTTAAATAGTTTTTTATATTATGTTGTTTAATGCAATTTTCCTATTTATCGAAAATGGATAAATTCGAATAACATCTCACTTTTGACAGTTATTGAAACTTAGGTACCTCACACCAGGTTGTGCCTTTACACAGGTGGCCCTGAAAATTTCTGATTTTGAATTTTTAACAGCTGTGAAAATACTAAGATGTGAAATGAAAAACGTGACACATGCAATAGTTGCATAAATATGTGCCTCACACACTGGAGTACACATAAGTGATTTACTATTCTGTAGAAAAATAAGAAAAAATCATGCATGTCGATAATGATTTAAAATAGTTATATCAATATTTTTAAATTTTTTCTTATGATAGAAACTTTAGTGCTCATTTCTCCCTCTAACTCATCCAATATGGCAGCTAACAGTTCAAGATTTTAGGAAAAATTTTTTAAGGCATGCTGTTGAAGAGCCAACTCAAAGTTTGATTACCTTTTAGGGCACTTTTTAAATGCTACTCGGCTATACCCTTTGGGACTGCAAGTGCATTCATGAAAATCACCAAAAATCACTGTAACATACCTGAAGATTGGAGTGTCATTCTGGTAAACTCTGAATTTGCACCCTACAGTTATTTGTAATTAGTTTTATAAGTTGAATGCTTTCATTGAGCGTAGGTTTTTATTCTAATGTGATACTTGCAGTAGGAAGAAACTTATTTAAATGCACTTCTGCGGGAACTTAAGGTCAGGTTTTTAAATGAACCATTTGAATTCTTTTAAAATTATATAATGTCCATAACAAAAATAAACGGTAACCTACATATTACTGATTCCTAACCCCACAGACAGACAGGTACATATGCTTGTTGCTAAGGCCAACAACAGGAACAATCGTACAAACAATGCTAACAGATCTTCTAATTTCATCAATCTTCTCACGAAACCTTTCGATACAAACAGTCTTATTCGTTGGGTAAAATATTTTCAGATTGTAGATCGACGTTTCGTCATGTTCATGGCCCTGTCTCAGCTTTTGGATGCTGTAGTCCAGACACTCATCGAAAACGTCTTCAGGAAGTACTTCATCAGTAGAAGTTGTATTGTCGACATGGCACACAACTGTGGCGATGTTATTTTCGTAGTTCCACCGGCGGTAAATCAGAATGGACCACTCTCTAACGCATTTACCAGTTTCTTCATCTGAAAAATCATTTTTGAACTATTAAACAACATGCGAAAATTTGCTACCTACATTCGAATTGTCCATTATGTCTGTGTGCCCAAACTTGCCACTCTACCAGCGAATTCCTGGGTAGACTCGACACAACTACATAGTTAACTATAGCGCTGTTAGTCTGCTCCTCCCACAGCTTTCTGGCATGAGTCACAAATCTCATATCAGTCACGTAACAAATACCCTGTAAATTGAAGTGAAGTATGGCAAAACACCTCTTAAATTCATTGTATTACTTGAACAACATGTCGAACATTTATGTTATTATCCATTCCAGTCAGTAATCGATCTACGTGCCTAAGAGCTAAGCGGCACTGTTGTTTTATGCCACCTTTGACGAGCGTCATGCTTCCTGGAACTAACGCTATTTGCCCAGCCAAATGTATTATGTCCCCCACCCTGACGGCTTGACTGTAGGGCCCTATGTTTGCCGGTGCCCAATGCGATACACTTTGAACATGCATAGTGTGTCTACAACAGAACATACTGATAGTTGAACCTGAAGCAGTATTTAACATTGTTCAAGTGTTATTGGAGATTAACAGTATCAATATTATATCATAAATCATCAGTAACTAGCGACCCTCAGGACCCAACTTTTTTTACTTTATTCATTAACATAGTCTTCTTCTGATATATTCATTCAAATACTCTCTTTATCTTTGGTCTCGGTTTCTGGAATGACTTCAGCATTACAGCTAAATCTTTTTTCTTGGAGCACCATTCTAAAGTGTGTGAATAGCCAATAGTCGGTGGGAGCTAAGTCTGGTGAACACAGAGGGGTAAGAAGCAATATTTCACAATAATAGTATGTGAATCTATAACAGGAAAATTACACAAAAACTAAGAAGAGCAGTTGCTCAAGACTAAAACGAAAGATGGGCTTGAAGAATAGCAGTATTATCAAAGCATGCTATCATTTATCTTCACGAGTCAGAATTATTTTTTTAGTTACTCACCTGTCGATAACCTGGTCACCAACAGGAGCCATGGTTTGGCTCCAAGACAATGCCTCCAAAATAACAGGGCATTTGTCAGGTAAGGGAACTTCAACACACGCTCTACTAGGGGGATTCACGTGAGATAACATCTCACAGTAGGCCTTGTTTAGCTCAGCATACAAGGACATGTTTGATACAAACATGTTAATAGAACACAAATCAGTCAGTTCGTGGCCATTTTCAATTAAAGTTACTAAAAGTGCAAGAGAAAATTTTTAGTAACTCATACTTGTCTTGAAAGTGTAAAATTGCTATTTGACACTCGCATACCTACACTTTAATTTTTCCAAGGCAGATTTCATCGATTCCTGGGCACTGCCCGGATTTCCGCATATACCTCCTGTCCATAACCACCCTGAGGAACTTTTCGCTGAATTGGTAATTTGTTCGGCTATGGCACTTTGGTCGGGTTGGTTTATCGGGGTTGGTTCTTCACTGCAGGTTTCTTCATCAGAAGCTATAGTAATAGTGTAAAAATATTGAGGTATGTTTATCGTGAAAGAATTTAAGATCTAAATTGAACACCTGCTATATAATCATTAAAAATATTTATTGGCTAAATTTATATCTGTAGCTGTTTGTACATTTTATTTAGTAAATATTATCATGAAAAATGAAAAACAGATCGACAGAAATAGTTATAGTCTTGCAATATGCAATCATGTACACAATTTTATTATTGTCACGAATTATCCAACAGTATGATATTTGATTTATCTTTTATTCTTTGTTGTTGTATAAAACATATATTACTTACATCATTGTATAATTAAATAAAACTGTTTGATGTAGACATCAAAACTCTTTGGATAATCATAATAATTTACTCTTTGTATTAGCTGGCTAAAGATGACTACCACAAAAGTGTCAAAACCAGTTCCAATCTCTTTTATTGATTTATACAATGACATAAGTATATGTGTTTGATTCTGTGGAGTTCTCATTCAAACCCTCTTACATTTGAATATATTTTTACATTTTCTTGTTTAAGCATATGTTTAGGAGGAAAACACAGAATTAAAACAGGTTATTGTAACAAAAAAAGCTTCAATTATGATTATTTCTATTTATCTTTGGTTGGTAGAAAGTTTTTTCTGTTGGCGTTTAGTAAAACGATTTTTTTTATAATCAAACTACAACTTAGAGTAAACAATACCTGCCACCTAATAGGAACATTTTATGGTATGAAGAAGACCTTGATGAAGACAAAATGCCAACTAAAATATGTTTTCAAGAATATTCTATAATCAATACCTTTCCTTAAAACAGAATAATATTGATTTATGCTAACAAACATTCATTTATAAAAACATGCTCTGCATTTTATTAATTTTTAAAACGAACTCATCTATTTTTTTAATAATTTTTATCATAACTTAGATTTGGACTTGTGCATCTATGTAATTTCATTCAAAAAGTGAAGATGGTTGAAGGTCGAAGTTGACTAAGCCTTGGACCTTTATATTACTTATGTTTTAAGGAACAATACTGTTTTTTTTTGTAAATAATGATACTGCAAAATAGTTCCTTAGCCAGAAATATGGATATTGCTTAATTTGACTTTGACAACATAAAAATTGTTTGGACACTTTCAAAATCATTCTAAAAATGATTTTAGGAGACTACAGGGGCTAAAGACATCAAAAATATACAAAAGGATTGCATTGTTATTATTTAAAACAAGCATAAGTATATAGCCAATCCAGTACATACTTACCATCAGCATCCTCTGCTAAATCCGTTACATATCCATCACTGTCTTTCAAGGGAAGCCCTGTCATTCGCGCTTCCAGGTCCAGTGGTGGAAGTTTCAGTTCCAAATGAAGCTTATTAAGCTTGAGAAAGCCTACCTGCGCTATTGTGTCCTCCGAGTGTAAAATGATCTCAAACTCGTCGCTGCAAAATACTGTCTAACAAAGTGCACCCTTAATCGACCTTTCAAAAAGCATACATCACGATTCTCGATTTGTACAGGGGACAGTCCAATGTAAGCGTCTCGTACTCCCCGCCTTCTCCACAAACATTAATCCCGTACTTCTCATGCAGATCGTGCAGCTGTGGTTCTACCAAACGCAGTGACCGGCCTAGATGGCGTTGCGGTTCTAATCCTAAAGCGGCTACTTTAACTATGATTGCGTCTATTTCGCACTTTATCATCTCGGCTAGAAGTTCTTTTTGGTTTCTTTGCCACAAGTAGCTCAGCGAAACTACGTTCAGTCTGATGCAACTAGAATGAGAAACTTGGGCTTAAACTACTCATAGAAGCACGTGCTCGTACTTACACATTCTCAACTCTAACTCTTTGGTAATCAGAGAGGATAGCACCAACGGATATTGCATCAAAATCAACGTCGCTCTTAACAGCGGCAAGAAAATTATACAAGTCCTCCACTTCATCGTCCTCCACTGGGGTGTATATCCTACCCCTCTGGATGGAATTCCCCTTCGTTACCGTCTGGAACAACGGCAGTTGCAAGGCTTCGGCAATCAAATCAATCGCTTCATGTCCGACACTTTGGTACATATAGCTATCAATTTCAGTCTTTGCCTCTGGGGATACATTGGCCACTGCTACAATCTGGTGCCCTGCAGCTATGCACTGCATCATATTGTAAGTGGAGTCTTTGCCTCCACTTATCAGGGCTATAACCCTCATGGCTATTTTGGTATGGGTAAGAACTGAAATAAAGTGGTTTAGAACTGATGTTTGCTGGATTCTTACGCAATTCCTTGCCTGTATTAAGTTGTCATGAAGTTAAAATGGCTAGAAACTGATGGAAAGCAAACAGAAATTGAGGTTATGTAACAACACGAGGGGAACTGTTAAACACCTGTCAAAATGTCACCAGAAAACTGTCAATTGTCATCTTAATCCATTAATTTGCTGGTTATTTATTTTTTATAATATAATAATTATTATTGTCTACTAGTACATTTTAGATCCATATTGTAATGATTATAAAATTTATTTTGAGAACTTGTTGTTTCGAATTGCTTCTCCCATTTTAGCCTCCACGTGACAACCTCGTTTTCTGAGAAAATGATCTAATTTTCTTAGTAATCCTAATAAAAATAATAGCAATTCCATACAAGGTTCTCTAGTATATGAGCGTAGAACAGCGGCACTAGAATGAATTGAATATAGGAATCAGCAATTATTATTGCATATGCAGTTAAAAAATGTACCCTAATAATGAAAAAAGATTTGCATGTAAATACTGAATTAATCAATTTTAGTTTTTCCATAGTGTTGGGCGGGCTTTATGCATCCGTCCAACGTGACCAACACAGAAAGGTCTAGCAAAATATAAAAACCACTGAGAAATAAATAAATTCATCGCGCGAAGAGCAAAAAACGATGCCTCAGGCGGCCATGAGTTTTTATACCTAGAAATTGAAAAGCATTGCGGCGTAGGATACGGTTTTTTGCTTTCCGCCAACAGTTGGCTTTGTTTTCAGTGCCCGTATGATTTCCGAAGAACGCGTTTATAATCGTTTGGTGATCGTGATCGGTGCATGAACATTTTGTGTAGAAACAGATTGCAATAATTAGTCGTCGTCATTGTGTGGAGTGCGTTAACATATTATTACGCGTCAGGGTTCTTGGAATGCGGAAAATTTCCATATTAGAGCTTGGGAGTTTGGGAGATATGTAAGTAAATAACTCGTATACTTTATTGTTGATATATTTAGAATTTAGATTGTTCATTTTCATCATAGTTACGTATTACCTATAATTACCAAAAGCATTCAGAAGTTTATTGTAATTTTTTTTGACTTGACGCTTCTCAATTCCGCAACGGCCGTGCATTTTAGCTGCGCTATTAAGCGAGGCACTCTTGATTATTTAAATGTAAAATTACTCGTACATATAAGGGTCAACTTGAGGACATCCAAATCTAAGCGAAAATCTCTCTTTAAACATCAACATTTTGTACCAGAATGTTGATTTTTACGGTACATCTACACATAATATACCCACAACCTATTTATATTTCGTTGTTTACCATCTACAAACCGTTTACAAAATTGTCTAACTCTTGTAAGGTAATTGCAAGTACATTAATAAAGCTTTTTTGCAGACCAGAAGAAGAAAAACCAGTTTAAATTTTGGCTTATCTTCATTCAGTGATTTTGTAGATTTTGGAATACCACAACTCATTATCACTGTTTGTAGATAAGCATTTTGTTAGTTTTTACTAGGAAACTTCGAAATTTATTTAAAACAATGTATATCACGAAACAATAGTGCTCACAGCAGATCGTTCGTCATCTAGAAAGTAAACAATACAGTTTTTATTCCTATAATTAATATTGCAACTTGATTTATAGATACAGGCAACCTTCCCCTTGCATTCTAGAAGGAACTGATATATACAGTTCAATTTATATACTCTTTTCTTTTTACTTTAACTTTGCTAATTACTTTTTACACTGGTATACACTGTATTTTTTCCACTGACACTTGTACAGATATTTCAGGAACAACATACTGTATATCATCAACTTAGGCTCTAGACAAACACGTCTACTTTTGTACTTCGGTATCGTGCAAAAAATAAAAAAATGATTGCCGAACAAATGACATGGCTGTTTCTCCAATGATCTATTCAGTTTTACTGCTACCACATTTTATGAAACACCATATACCTGTTTTGTTTTGCATGAGGATTACGGAATTTAAGAACACTCAAAGTTATGGTCAAACAATAAGCCATAATGGGTAAAACATATTTTTGTGCTATCTTTTTAGGGAAGCTGAAGTCACAGAAAATTTGTTGGATTTTAGTTACTTTATCAACTAGCATATTGTTATGAATCAAGAACTTTTTTGTGACACCAACTCTAGTATACATAATTTTGATAGCGCGTTGCCATCGGCAGCATAATCTCTTTTTACACGATCTTTATATTAATAGTAAATTTTATTTCCACCTATCAGATAGCAAAGCGGCTCTTTATTTACTCTCATGATAAAAAAGAACAGCCTACTAAAACATACTCCTTTATCCTGTACATTTAATTTTAATATGTATTTATATTAAAACTACTAAAATATCAAGCAACAATCTATGAGACTGACTTATGCAGAGGGTTTTACAGCTTGATGGTCGGCCGTCCTAAGCTATTGGGACTAGTGGCACGCTTCAGAGTTCCTAAATGGGCCGTATTCAAAAAAATCTTGTTGGCTAAAATTTTAACTTTTCCACTATAAATTTTTGAAATTTGTTACTTGTGATAATTTAGCAAGCAATAAAACATAGAAGCTTTTATAACAAATTTTATTTAATGCAGACCTGATGCTAACTGGCGCGATCCGCGATCTATCTTTATGTGATACTTTTTTGGGTTTAAATCTTCCGATGTATAAAATAAAAGCCTTTGCATGTCATAACGAATTTATACAAATTTAATATAAAAACATACAAATTAGTAAGTAGAAAATTATTTACATTTATTAGAAAAAACTTACAATAGTGCACAAAATAATTTATACACGGTATCGATTATGTTCATTACAGCTTATTAACCACATTATAAGAGTCACAAACTAAAACAAAATTACTCACTATCATTTTCACTGCTAAAATCACGATTAACTTTTATTATTAATTCTTGTACATGATTCGCTCTGTATCGATTTTCAATGCCCAGTAGATGCCGCACTGAATTTCTCCATGCATCGACACTTGTTATTTCAGCTTCGTGTCTAATTTTTAGCAGCATTCCATTGCTAAATTTTCGAATTCTTTGTTTCAACTGCTCCCAAATCATTTCAATGGGGTTGAAAATGCAATGATATGGGGGTAATCGTAGAATGGTGTGTCCACATTCAGAAGCGAGAATGTATCTTTTAAATTTCTTCGAAAATTTTTTTGTGCCAAGCACCAAACAATTGTTTATTTGTGTAGTCCTCTTCGAAATATAAATCATCTTTTCTTAAAAACTCTTGAATAGTTGCCTTATTAGTTGTTGTATTTGGAATTTTATCCAGTTGCTCCGAATGGTAACTAGCGTTGTCCATTACTATGACGCTGTTTGGTGGCAATTTGGGCAATAAAATGTTTTTGAACCAATTTTCAAACACTTCCGCATTCATATCAGAATGATAATCGGCGCTTGCTTCTTTTAAGTTTTTACATCCAATATACAGAGCTCCAGGAACGAAACCATGTTCACCTCCTGCGTGTGGAATCATTATTCTTTTTTGTTAATTAAATATACTGGGTTTCGGTCTTCTAAATAAAACTCCTTTTATCTATGCCAAGCTTTCGGAGATCATTTGTCTCCTTCTTCTGGGCCTGTAATATTTTATTAAATAACTACAAATCGAGTACAACAAATCACATGAAAATACTTAAAACAGAAACGGAATTAGTCTAAGTTGAACAGCATTCTTAACCTCATATAAATATCTCTAAACTTATAGGTAATTTTAAATTTTGCTAACTATTAATAATCACAAACAATATTGACAAATATTAATATATCTTTCAAAATTAAAAAACTGACAACTAATAATATGAAATCTAGATAGGACGAGAAATTTGGAGAGTGCAAGTAGGAAATTATGATGACGAAAATGGTTTAAAATGGAGAAGATAGGTGTAAATTTTAGAAAGATTATGAATATCTCCAAATTTCTCGTCCTATCTAGATTTCATATTATTAGTTGTCAGTTTTTTAATTTTGAAAGATATATTAATATTTGTCAATATTGTTTGTGATTATTAATAGTTAGCAAAATTTAAAATTACCTATAAGTTTAGAGATATTTATATGAGGTTAAGAATGCTGTTCAACTTAGACTAATTCCGTTTCTGTTTTAAGTATTTTCATGTGATTTGTTGTACTCTATTTGTAGTTATTTAATAAAATATTACAGGCCCAGAAGAAGGAGACAAATGATCTCCGAAAGCTTGGCATAGATAAAAGGAGTTTTATTTAGAAGACCGAAACCCAATATATTTAATTAACATCAAAGATAAACGGTCAATAACGGTACAATTCTTATTATTCTTTTTCCTTTTGACGCTGGAATATTGACGTTGCACTTTCCTGAGTCATCAACCCATCTCTTTTTTTATTGTGTCATGGGTATCGTACTATGTTTCGTCGAGGAAAAGTATCGGACCATTTTCCTGCTTATACATTTTTATAGATCGTAACTCCACTTTTTTATTACCTGGATTTCCATCAAGCATTGCTTCTTCTTCACCTTTTTTATTGAAAAGCCAGTGGTTTTAACATACTTTTTCAGGGTATACTAGGAGCAGTCGATTAAGCACTGAGATATATGCCACGATAGATCCTAGTGGTAAGAATGCACATGTTTAATTGTTTGGGAGGTACTCAATTGCCCCACGGTTTAAAATCAGCAATAATCTGCTTGACCAACTGCCCTATGAAATGTATTTGTCACAAACGCCTCTTAATAAGTGGCTAAACGTAAGCATATATGGAGGTATGACTGAAGAAGTAAAAAATATTGCACCTGGTACGCTTATATGCTGTAAAACTTTAAAATATAAGTAAACACATATGCTTTCAATACCATTTATAGTAGGAGTAGAATAGTTCCGATTTCTTTTTAACCTGAGAAGAAACAGGGCAGAGGACGACTGCACACCGCGATCAAAAATTAGAAAGTATGGGCTGCCGCATTGAAATTGGAATGTTTACCATTCATGGTTATAAAAATAGATACTACTCATTAAATTAGGAAAGAATACGATTTAGTCATACATTAAAAGCTATTAGATGAGAAATATTTGTAGTTCAAGTAATAATACCAAATAATGCTCATTGATTTATGTGTACGGAAAAAAATTTAAAAAAAGCCTAATCACAATTTTTGGATATGGTCCACTCCGCTGCAAAACAGTGGAACGTGCCGATCCCGTATGTTATTTACGAAAGCTTCAGGTAATACTTGTAAACCATTGTGAGCGGTAATTTGCTGTTCGTATAATGAGTCTCATAGATTGTTGCTTGAAACTTTAACTACATCTTCTAATCTTCCCACTTCTTGATACGCCATCTCCTAATCAACGAGTTCGTTCATCGCCGTTCCACATCTGCTGAGCAACTTCCTGCCCTGTATTAACACGTCCCTTTAATTGAATTTTCGTACATCCCATCAATTTCCCACCATGAAGCGGGGACGGCGCGTCTCGAATATCCCAGTTGCAACAGTCAAAACTATTGATTTGCGCTCACCCAGCTGGCGTAATGGAGGCCGCGTGTCGTTTTCCCGGCATTTCCACGCCGGCCCTCGCGAAAGCAGAACGCCGCTCCAACCGCCCCCGATACTCAGTGACATGCAACCATGTGCGGGAATGCTGTGATCGCCGGTCCGTCAGCTGGAAACGGTAACGTTTTCTCAGTTTTCCCCACACGCTTTGCTTTTTTTGCGAGTGAATAAAGTTTCGTAGAACCGTCGCTTGTTTGTTTTTCCCTGGTAGTTTTGCCCCCCTCCACCCCACGAGCTTTTTTTTAATAACAGTCGGCTGTATTTTTGGATGTCCAAAGAGTCCCGTTATCTAATCATGCGAATCGTTCGTCCCGATTAATACTATCCTTGATAATCCGCATAACGTTTTGTGCTTGGTGCTATTGTGCGTTTGTTTGCTTATAGTCACGTTTTTGCATCGCATATATAGATACCCGTAGAGTACGTTAGCTTTTGTATTAACAAGTGCTCGTCGAATAACTGAATCGAGAGTGTCGATAAAGTAACAAATAAAACTTAAAATAAGGGTTATTTTCACAAATTCGAAACAGGTAACTGAAGATTTATAATGAGATTTATTTCGAAACAGACCGGTCTGTTACTATACGAAGATATGACGCCATTAAATGCTTTCTAAATAGATCCATATGCATTCGTCCCTTATTATCTAAGAAAATAATCAAAATGGACACAATGGGAACATCACGTTTAGACTTAACTTGAAAGACATTTTACTCACCCAAACGTTTAAATTGCACTTTATTTTCAGTATACAACTATAGACTGCAATAAGCAAAGGGAATGAACACCTGTCATGTTTATTTACAAGAGGTATATAAATTATAACACCACCCCAGCCTGGAAATGATCGATAGGGGTCGTATTTGCATTAAACGGTTTATCCTTACTTTTGTCAGTTACAGATACAACATGAGAATGCACTGGAAACGCGTCTTTAGGAAAATAATTTTAGTTGACAAATACCCATAAAAATGATCCCGATATCCTACTTAAAAAATTGCCAAAATTACTGATGATCTTATCAGAACTTTCGAATGAGGAGAAGCCCTTTTTAACTGTTTTCGATTGCAAGCTACCTAAATTATACGGTTTGTACACTTACTGATTTGGACCTCCTGAATTTCAGAATGGCCTCAGTTGGTCGCTAGCTACAACGGTTCGCTCGGAAAGTGTCCTTATTTAGGCCGCCCGCAGTCCTAGCTCATTTTAGAGCACATTTTTGAAATCTGCAGTTCAAAATACATCTGTACGTCGATTTTGAGCTAAATCTATTTTTTGTAAAAAATCACAAAACATCCGAGGCTAACTTACCCTTTGTTCTTTTTTGACCTTAAAATTTTTTCGTCTCCGATTCAGCTGAATACAAGTATACTTACTGATTTGGACCTCCTGAATTTCGGAGTGGTCTCAGTTGGTCGCTAGCTACAACGGTTCGCTCGGAAAGTGTCCTTATTTAGGCCGCCCGCAGTTTTAGTTCATTTTAGAGCACATTTTTTAATTCTGCAGTTCAAAATACATCTGTACGTCGATTTTGAGCTAAATCTATTTTTTTGTCTAAAATCACAAAACATCCTAGGCTAACACCCCTTTGTTCTTTTTTGACCTTAAAATTTTTTCGTCTCCAATTCAGCTGAATACAAGTATACTTACTGATTTGGACCTCCTGAATTTCGGAATGGCCTCAGTTGGTCGCTAGCTGCAACGGTTCGCTCGGAAAGAGTCCTTATTTGGGCCGCCCGCAGTCCTAGCTAATTTTAGAGCACATTTATGAAATCTGCAGCTCTAAATACATCCGTACGTAGATTTTGAGCTAAATCTATTTTTTGTTAAAAATCACAAAACATCCCTTTGTTTTAGGAAAACAATTTTAGTTGACAAATACCCATAAAAATGATCCCGATATCCTACTTCAAAAATTTCCAAAATTACTGATGATCTTATCAAAACTTTCGAATGAGGAGAAGCCCTTTTTAACTGTTTTCGATTGCAAGCTACCTAAATTATACGGTTTGTACACTTACTGATTTGGACCTCCTGAATTTCAGAATGGCCTCAGTTGGTCGCTAGCTACAACGGTTCGCTCGGAAAGTGTCCTTATTTAGGCCGCCCGCAGTCCTAGCTCATTTTAGAGCACATTTTTGAAATCTGCAGTTCAAAATACATCTGTACGTCGATTTTGAGCTAAATTTATTTTTTGTCTAAAATCACAAAACATCCAAGCCTAACCTTAAAATTTTTTCGTCTCCAATTCAGCTGAATACAAGTATACTTACTGATTTGGACCTCCTGAATTTCGGAATGGTCTCAGTTGGTCGCTAGCTACAACGGTTCGCTCTGAAAGTGTCCTTATTTCGGCCGCCCTACTTCCTAGCTCATTTTAGAGCACATTTTTGAAATCTGCAGCTCTAAATACATCTGTACGTCGATTTTGAGCTAAATCTATTTTTTTTGTCAAAAATCACAAAACATCCAAGGCTAACTAACCCCTTTGTTCTTAGGAAAATAATTTTAGTTGACAAATACCCATAAAAAATGATCCCGATATCCTACTTCAAAAATTTCCAAAATTACTGATGATCTTATCAAAACTTTCGAATGAGGAGAAGCCCTTTTTAACTGTTTTCGATTGCAAGCTACCTAAATTATATGGTTTGCCCAAAACTCGGTCAAGACCTGTAGTCAATACGATTGGCAGTCCTGTTACAGATTGGCAAAATTTTGTGCTAACTATTTAAAATCTTATGTAGGGAAAACCAGTAGATTCATGAAAAATTCTTCAGAACTTATTGACGTTATAAAAATTTTAAGTATTTCAGAAGACTTAATAGAGATCCCCTAGGTGACACGATAACCGGATTATCTGAACCCTGTTTAAAATCAACTCAGTTCTTACGGAACGCTAATTTTTATATGTACAAAAATCAGGTTGTGCAATGGCTTCACTTCTAAGTACTATAGTGGCCAATTTATTAATGGAAAATATTGAAGAGGTAGCGATCAACAGTTTTAATTCAAGCTAACATGTTGGTATAGGTATTTGGCCCCACGGTATAGAAAAGTTAGTTAAGTTTCTAAATCATTTGAACAGTCAAAATCCTGACATAAAATTTACTATGGAATTAGAAAGCAATGGTAGTTTATCTTTCTTGGATATTCAAATTTACAGAGTAAATACTGGACGTTAGGACACAAGGTTTATAGGAAACCAACAAACAGAGACATATATTTACATGCCATATCTKACCACCCTCCTACTCAAAAGAAAGTTACTTYTTAGAGCACAAAGAATCTCAGACGAAAGTTCTTTACAAAAAGGGATTAATCATCTTAAATGAGAGCTAGTGAAAAATGTTTATAGCAATAAGAATATTTGGTTAGTTTTTAATAAAAGTGCTCCTCTAAATCAAGTAAATTCTCAGCCAAGACAAAGTAAATTAAAGTTGCCTTATGTACAAGGCCTTTCAGCAGAAATTTTAAAGAAGATACTTAGAAAATATGATATTTTAGTTGTTGATAGTACGCATAATAATTTAGATACAATTTTAAGTTCTACTAAAGATGTAATACATTTAGAAAGTGAAAGTTTTTACAAAATTATTTGTTCGTGCGGCAAGTATTACATAGGTCACACTTAATAAGAAAAGGAAGTACGCGTTTGAAAGAACACTATACGTGCTATTAGGCTGCAACAGACAGAGACAAATATTATGACAAAAGTTTAATGCAAGAAGCTATAGAAATTTGTAGGAATATTAATAATTTTAATAGGGATTGTGGAAATTATGAGTTAGGTGACATTTCGAACGCTATTTTGGTGTTATTTTTTATCAAGTAGTTCCTCTATAACTAGTAGGACAAACGCTAGTAGGTAACAAATGTTTTGCATAAGAAATTTAAATACAGAAAGATAAATAAAAGATCAATGATGAAATCTCCGCGATTAGCGAAGTGGCGCACAGAGCACCGAATTTATATAAAAAATTCAGTTGCTTAGAAGCGAAGGTCGGCATATTACCTATATATATCGTTTACCTGGATGAAACCTGGATGTCATTGCAGGAAAATGTTAACTAGATGCTCCTGTATCGTGTGGAAAACGTATTATTGTTCTTCATGCAAACAGTATAAATAGTTGGGTACTGGGATGTTTAATATTTTCTGTAGAGAATATTTAACAGTTCTCCGCGGATTATCAAGATATGGATTACGTTTTGTTCGAAAACTGGTCCAAAAAACAATTATTGCCTAATATACCATCAAATTCAGTTATTGTTGTAGAAAATGTGTGGTATCATTCAAACATGGATAAAAAAGTCCTAGGAATTATTACATTAAAACAAAAAATGATTAAGATGTAGACGTTCCCAAAAAGGCGACAAAGAGGGAATCGTCATTTGACAGTTGAAATCATTAAAATGAATAATGGAAAATTGTATAATATTGATAATTATGTGAAAGCTCAGGACCAGGAAGTTATGCGACTTCCACCGTACTATTGCATTTAGAAGCAGATTGAGTTAGCCTGGAGTCAGGTAACTATGCAGTACGAAAATAAAATTATATCCCAAATGATCTCGTTAGGAGCAAAGTTAACAAAATTCATAGCATACTTTGGAAAATTACATGCAGCATGTTATTGATATAGCAAATAGCTCCTTGTCGAATATCGCGGTGCCAGAAATTATTATTAATTAACGATGATAGCGATGAAGAAAGTTATGAGGAAGGAGACTGATTTAATAATTTATTATCCGTTTAGTTAATCATCTATAATTTGTAGTTAATATTTCATATATGTATTGATTAATACCTTCAACATAATATAATAATAATGTTTATTACAAATGCATTTTATTTCAATAGCTGAAATTTTACCCTAATACTTAAGTAGGTACTTTCAAAATATTCTAAATTTCTAAAATGAATTTCCAAGAGGCGATAAAATTAAAATTAAGAATAGACTGATTATACTTAATTTACACTTAACTATAAATACTCGTAGGTCTATTAATTTCTTAACGGCTTGCTAAATACGTGTTTCCCGTGTATTCTCATGATTTATTTTAAGCAAATCACAAAGGTAAGGACAAATTATTTCTCGCAAATACAACCCTTATCGTCCATTTTTGGCCTAGGATAGAGCAGTAAATATAAAAAAGAATGCACCGCTTGCAAATAAAGATGACAAGCAACCATTCACTTTGGTAATTGCGGTCTAGTTTTAATTTTTACGATTGCTATCAGTTTCGTGGCCGGACTATACTTACTAACCGCGTATCAGTTAGAATACTAGTTTCTAATTCTTCTAATTTGCCTGCACGGTCTATGTATATTCTAGTTTTTAAATGACCCCAGAGAAAAAATTAAAGGAATCAAATCTGGCGATCTAGGTGGTCATTCTACAATTCCCTACGATCAATCCATCTATTGGCGAAAACGTCTTCAAGGTAGTGATATTCCGCTACACAAGATTCTGAGGACGTCATGTGTGTATTAGCTTTGAGTTACGAATTGGGTAACAGTAGATGGTTGTAACCAATCCGTTACAGAGCCGATAAACGACTTTCAGCGCCTTCCTCGGCTAGAAAGTGGTAGGGTAGCATCCCTAAATATAGAAAAACGAGCAGTCAGGACAACGTTCTACTTGATGATTTATTGGCGTAATATTTGCATATTTCAATGTGCATTATGGCTCCGACCACAACCACAGGCAAAGTTCTAACAAAGCCGGTAGCGTATCATATGAACTTAAAACTTATTGCAAACTCAGAAAAGTGATGGCTAATATAAGAGGATTAAGGGCGGGCGGGGTCCACCCCCGAATTTTTTTTACAAGAATGCTTAAAAATGCATGTTAAGGTTTGTTAGTATGTATTTTTTAATGCCAAAGACTGTGAAGTCTTAAAATTGGTAATCTATATACATATTCCTTAGTTGGATGAGGGTCAGGGCGGCCTTTCTCTGGATTTTTTTAAAACGTGCTTAAAAATGCACTTTGTGAGGCTAATTGGCGTCTTTTTAATTTAATGCAAGAGGCTGTAAAGTGTTTCTTTTTTTAAATGAAAAGTTGCATAACAAACATAAATCTTCAAATTAGTAGTCACAATGTTATTTGAAAAACGGACGTAAAGAATGCATTTGAGCTGTGTTAGTGTTTTTTTGTAAAAAGTAAAAGACTGAAACGACTACTAAAATTTTAAAATTGGCAATCATAAATAATGTTAGGTCTGCATACTATAGTAATAATTTTTTACAAAAAGGTTGTTAAATCATACTTACTAAATCATTTAATTTTGTCCTTTTTAAATGTAAAACGCAATGGAAAGAAAAAGAAAAATCAAAAGTGGCGAATAAATGAAAGCAACTTTGAAAATATGTTTAAATATTCATTCACAATAATTGTCAAAGTGGTTTAAAATTGGAGTCGGCTTGGAACTACATGTATTTTTATTAAATAAAAACTAAAAATAAATAGAATACAAAAAAGGTTGTTTACCTCTGAGTCCCTGAATTATTTATTTTTAATTTTTGGTGCTGGGGGAGGGGGTTTGGCTCTACCACCCCTTCTTAAATCCCTGCCTGATTCAGTTCCTCAAATTGAACTAAATTCCGATTGGTAATTTCCATTCAGTAATGTACTAAATACAGCATGAAATTTTTATGCAATCAACACTACAGATAGTTTGGAAATGAACTTTTCCATGAATTTTCATCATTTAAAATTGTCACTTCGTATATATTTTTAATTTGTTAAGTACTTAATTCTAGATAACTTTCTATGCTTATTACAAATCGATTCTCCCTTAGTAAATCACCCTGTGTACTCGTTGTTTATAAAGCCGTTGATACATCTACATTAGACGTGTTGTTTTATTTAGGCAGGTTCTATAAATGGGATAAAGAGCGACTGCAAAGCATTGAAAATTAAATTCCATTATTACAATCGATAAACATCTGTACTCTAGTGCAAACATTGGGCATGGGTAACTGTCGCGTGTATTGACCGTATACTGACTACAATGTTTCTTTAATGACACATTCAAGAGCATTTTATCGTCCTTGCATGTGTCTGCGGCAGTTTCTCACACTTTGAACACACAGAGGAGTTATCGGTTTTTGAAATTGTAATGTAACAATTCTTCGTTCTTCCGAATAATGCAATTCTTTAAATAATAATAATAGGCATCTAGCAAGAACTACACAGCAAATCTCGTATTGTTATCGTTTCTTGATCAATAAATAAATAAACAAAATTTATATTTTTGGAAAGACTATATTTTTTTTAATAAAGAGGATCATAGCTTTGGTCGAATTGCATTAGCAGTTGACTCACCACTCACGTCATGATTTTTGGCCAAACTAACGCCATCAAAGTTGCTGCATTCTTTAGGCAAATATATTTGGAAATGGTGGTGATTTGTAACAGCCGGTAGTTAGGCTTACTATTTGCTGTGATTTTCGCAACTTCCTATTGGATATACGAGGGTGAATGCTTTCAGCGTCCATAAATTAAGATAATATTTTGTCGGATAGATCGCTGTCTCTTGAAAACACTGACAAAAAATTAATAGTCTGACGTTTCGATTACACCTGTAATCTTTGTCAAAGGCGAAGAACCTCAAAATTTGCTTGACACAAGTTCAAACAAAAATTGGATAGTTTGTATTGTGCTCTCACTAAATTTTGGTGCAGCATTTTGCCCCTTACATGACTTTTAATTTTTCTTATTGTATTTATTTGTAGGTTCTGGCTCCTTATTTTTATAAATTAAAGATAGTTTTTCTAATAATATGACGTTTCGACCTATAATTTAGGTCTTTGTCGAATATTTTTATTTTGCAGATTGACAAATTATTATGAAAATCAATATGACATTTACAATTTTGATATTAATATAAAATGTACCTTCAAGTTTGTTTCTTTGCTATCATTGTGGATGGTAAATATGACGGTGTGAGAGGGTGTGTTTAAATGACGGTGTAGTAGGTTTTACTTAGTCCTTGTATGTCAGTCCTGTCGTTTACACATGTGTTTAGGTTTTTTGAATATGTATCATTTCTAAAAATTGTCTTTTTTGTTTATGTTGTTCCGTAGTAATAATTTTGGTATTATCAAAGTCAAAAGTGTGGTCAGTTTGTTCTTGATGTTTTTTTAAAGCTGTGTAGTTGTTATTATTTTTATGTTGTTGTAGTCTGTTTTTTAAGTATTGTCCTGTCTGTCCTATATATTGTTTGTTACATTCTTTACATTTTATACTGTATATTGGGTGTGTTCTTGTTTCTTTTGGTATTTTTATTTTTAACGGTGTGTAGAATTGTTTAATTGTGTTAATTGGTTTATATGTAATTTGGAAGTTATGTGGTTTTAGTAGGTTTTTTATTTTTTGAGTGAGTGGTGGTATATATGGTAAGGTTAAGTATGTTATGTTTGTGTTTTTTTCTTGTTTTTCGTATTGAATACTATTGTATAGTTTTTCTGTTTGTTGTTTTATTGAGTTACTTATTAATTTAGTGGGGTAGTTGTTATTTTTTAGTATTTTAGTAGTGGTATGTAAAGTTTCAATTCTAAGTTCTGGACTAGTTAATTTT